>CM055906.1:53643017-54243017 GCA_029582155.1 Panopea generosa
GGGTGGGGGTAGGAGAGCAAAATGTGAAAAATACAAATTTTGGGCATTCTCTTATTTCCCCCACTACACCATCCCCGCTACCCCGAAGTGTATTGCTAATTGTTATATATCATCAAGTTTGCGGGGTTGGGGCCTGGGGGAGAGGGTGGGAGGGGAAACTCTCACGTTGGTGGGAGCAGGGAGAATCTCGATGCCTTAACAAATGCTACATTTTAGTGAGCTTTTGGGTACAAATGGTTGTTATCTACTGAGTTATGTTCTGATTTTCACAGTTTTATTAAGAAAAATCTGTTAGTTGCATTAAAATATGTAACTTCCACCGGGTATTTAACTTGGTACCTCTTGCACAGTGAGCCCAGACGTGGGAGAGAGTGTGTTGCGTAGATTTAGATAAGATTTATTCGTGAATGTTGTAAATACAATAAATAGCACTGATAAATGTCAAAACATTACAAATATTAAATCAGAATTAAATATTAATCATAACTATCAACCATGATATATCACATTCCTGTTACATATATACAGTCAAACCTGTGTAAGTGGCCAACTTTATTAAGCAGCCACTTGTCTTGAGCAGCCACATTTGCCATTTCCCGTTTCTCTGCTTTCAGAGCATATTAACCTGTATAAACCAACAACCTGTCTTAAAAGGCCACGTTTTTCTCCTTCCATTGACTGGTTGCTTAAGACAGTGTTGACTGTATTAGTATAAACCATATTGTTTACAGGGGTCAATGGCCAATGCGGCAGCCACAATAAAAAAAGAAAGACAACTCTGACTAGTAATTGTTGTAGTGCATTTAAGAGTTAAATTCCCTATCATTCCTGCATTTCCTTATCACTGAGTATTGATTTTTTTATTATCACAGAAAGACTTGAATGATAACATACATAATTATCAAAGAACAAAACTGGAATACTTTGCTAAAGTGTCCAAATATTGACACCATTAATAAAGAAAAATATGTACAACTTTGTTCTACACATTCCATGCGTTCAATGAGTTGCATTATCACTTCCTTTTTAAAAGCAAAGTTGTTTTTCATTGCTTTTATTTTTCCTGGAAAACTGTTCCAAATAGCTTGATAAAAGACGGTAGTTAATATAAAACTGAGGTAGGCTACGTGAAAACTGTCAAAACTATGACATTGCTTGAATGTTTTTTAGAGATTAGAATTTTAAAAAAAAATGCATGGAGGTAAGACGAGTGTATCCACTGTCGGTGGGGATAACCACCTCGCAACCCTCCCCCCCCCCCCTCACACACACACCACCACCACCACCACCAACTACCACCCACGACTGAATTTTTAAAAAACAATTCTGCGTTTTAGTAAGTTTTAGTGGTAGTTGTTAAATGCTCCTCTATTTTGTAATTTGCCAACGTTTTTATTAAGAAAAATTAAAATACGAACTTTCGCTGGGTTTCAACCCCCTATCTCATGCACTGCGAGCCAAAACGTGAGGAGAATGAATGTTGTCCCAAACTGGCGGCATTGACGGATGTGCTCTTTAAAAACGCCCCCCCACCCCCCACCCTTTACTTAACTTTATTAAAATCCAATATATTTCTTCCGAAAAGCACGTGTGCCCATTCATTTGTGTTGCGTCCCCTAATTAGTCCTCCTTCTCTAAACAGAAACATGGATCCACCCCTGATTGGGAGTACCTTCAAGGCTTGATATCTTGAAAAAAAATCATATAGGCCTACTACATTCTAGTTAGGTTTAGAGTGAAAAAATGGTTGTTATTTACTTAAATTGTGTGGCTTTTAACGTTCCTTGTTAAAAACATAAACAAAATAATTAGAGAAAAAAAACTATAAAATATATAAAAAGGCGAATCTCCACAAGGTTTTAGACCCGGGACGTCATGCACTGGTAATCTAGACATGAGTGCTGAAGAGATGTTCGTAATCTGATTTCAAACCCACTGCACTGCTCCAGAACTAGTAGCAAGGAATTTGAAATTATTGTGACTTTTAAACATTTTTACTTAACTATTGGAGGGGGGGGGGGGGGGGGGCAAAGTATATGCTACCCCACACACACACGCACGCACGCACGCGCCTAATCATTGGGGACCTGCTCCCCACTTCTCTCATCCCCAACCCATCCAGCTTGAACCACGCCTTTGACCACGACTCTATTGAAGGTTTACTGAAAACAACTCAATACGCCAACCAATCTGAAAATAAACTAATACGCCTAACGTATAACTTGTATAATTTGAATCAATAAACATAACATTTAGCAATAAAATTAGCTACTAGATCCTACATGTTTTAACCAGCAGTTATCAATTTTGGAAAGCCCCTTAAACTTATTATTCTCACGCCTCGGACAAGGATATATAAAGTAGAAAACAAAGAACTACCCAAATGTGTATTCTATGACGTCAATGATAAATAGGTCATTTGAAAAAGAGGCTAAAATATACATGCAAAGGGTCTTTGAAATATTCTAGGTCACCACACATGCGCAGACCCAGAAACAGAAATGGCGGAAACGGAGGAGCTGAAGGTAGGCCTTCAAACTGTGAATTATGTTATTCTTTTGTGATGAAAATAATTTCATTACTATGTAAATAGTTGATACAACCATTCAGTAAGATATTATTGAACGATTAACAGCAACAATTTCTCATTTTTTTATGGATATTTATCCATTCTATTTACTTCGCGTCTGTGTGATTAAGGACGTGTCTCAAATATTTACAACGCGTATTAAATATTACAATGCGTAATTCATATTGTTTTCGAAAATCATTATATTTACACATAATATTTACGTAAATTTCATATGCCCAGGTTTAACCGATAAAATCGATCATTCGAAAAGCATCGATACGTTCTTTAATTGTTTTGATAGAAATGATTTATTTACATCGAATTTTCGGTGTCATGTGTTTTCGCGTAGGAAGAAAATTCTTGATAAATACGGAGAGAATCCTTGTTTTCTTTGTATAGATTCAGCCCTTTAAGCAGCGTGTGACCATATGTTAACACGATTGTACAAAATAAACAAATCTGTTTAACAAAGCGTGGTAACCGAGAAAAAATAAAACGGATCTCGTCCACAATGACTTGTAGCCAAATTAAAAATAAATTGCGTACAATAAGTTTCATAATTCTGATAATTTTCTTCAAAGTTACTTCAAATCAAAGTTTTTCAGACACATAATTTATTTTTACATTGATTTTATTAAAATAAATAACATCTTTTTGTGGGTTATTTTGCCACTAGTTGATGGTTACACGTTCAGTTGTTAGATAAATCATGTTTATGACCATTTCTGAATTTTTTATAAGAACAGTTGGTGTGTATCCCTTGTATACCTTGGCAGTACACCAATTACCGCGATTGCCCGTATAATAACAATATCTCAGACATCGGCAAACCTCCCAACTTCCGCTAGCGTCAGCATTTGTTTACATTTCGTACCGGCAACTGTTACTGAGCACACATAAGTAACTTTACTACTGTTTATTATTGGTGCAATTATTTACATGGTTGACAAAGTTTAAGACTTGCGGTAATAGGCCTAACCAGAATACATTAATTCATTGTGCCCAGGTTACTTAAAACACAGAGATGGACTGCTCCACAGTGTCGACCCATGACATCTAGGTAACCATAATTTAGAGATAAAACATGATTCAGTCTAAACATGTCACTTAGTTATATTTGTTATTAGTAGAATTTAAAAATAGACCTAGACCTGAGTCCAAATAAAATTACATTTATGGAGAGAGTATTTGCAGAAAGTTGATTTTATTTGACAACAAGAATAAAAATTGCTCTTTTGACAAACTATATATGAATGGATCATATATATGCATAAATTATAGTTTCATATGATGTTGTTAAGTTTTCCATTCTAACAAAATAATCCAGCACCTGTTGAGTATGCAATTTTGCACTCTTTTTTTTTTATTCACCAATCAAATTTCATAAATTGCATCAATTTAAATAGCCATTCAACATTTTATATTTATATGAATTATTTTAATACTGTAAATTTTATTATATTGGAATGTCTGCTGATGTGAACAAGGTGCTTTCTTCAATTTCTTAAATTGTCTTTTATAGTTAAGAGCACTGTGGTGCATTACGGTTTACAAATGCTCAGATAATCCAGTTACCAGAGAGAAAAGTCCCCAGTAAACTGGTTGATTACTTTAGCTGTTCTGTTTTAAATTATAGGCATGTGCAGTGAAAGGGTATAAACAGTTTTGTTAAAAATGTACAAAAGAAATGGGTTTATATTAATGAACCTATCAAATGTGAAGTTACTTTATATACACAGAATTGTGATGTATTTTTGAAATTTATACATGAGTTCCATCTTGTTGAGAAAAATAACTTTGTAATTGTTTTTAATAACTAAAACATGAATAGCTAAAACTTGTACAAAAGATTTTATTTTGATAAATGTTTGTTTAAAAATGCATAAATAGAATCATATTTATATAATATACTTTTTTTCAAGCAAATGGTATTAAGTTTCCGGCGAGCGGAGCTTGTAGACCTGTTAGGGTTTGTTGGCATGAATAAAGTTGGCGTGAAGGCAACATTACTTCAACGAGCTGTGACACTTATAAACTCATCACGGGGATGCTCTGTACCAGTACAAATCAAAATCAGGGACCTGTATAGGTAAATATGAGTTTGGTATGCTGGCCCGTTGGCTAATAGTTGATTTCTAGTCAGTCATGTTCTATGCTTTCAGAATATGGTGATGAACTTCAGAGTTTCTGAGCTCCAAGTTTTATTAGGATATGCAGGGTGGAATAAATATGGAAGGAAAACTGAGCTTTTACAGCGTGCCCTATACCATATTGAAAGAGGGTGTTCAACGAGAATACATACAAAAATTAGAGAACTTAGTCGGTAAATACTATAACTAGTTTCATTGTGTTGTTTTCAATTTCATGCCAAGTGCTTCAATAATGGGTGTACTCTGAAGATCGATCTGTATCTTAACCTCTCAGGAAGTCAACTTTCCTTTGGAGTGGAATCCTGTAAAAAAAATATAAAACTTTTAAGAAATGAACAGTTATATAATTTTATATATATTTATGATTCATGGACATTTAATTTGGAGACAAAAAATGACTGGGGTGTCCTTACAGTTTGCTGCGTGGGAATGAGTCGATATTGGTATATTTTACCTTTAAATGGTGTAAAATTCTACTCCCCAGCTCTGGCAGGGCGAGTACGTTTCCGCTACGTTATTATATCAGAAAGTGCAACACTGTAAAACAAAAGTTACTTGATCGCGAAATCACAAAATAATAGTTGAAATACTAGACACTTTATAAATCATGGTAACTAATACCTGGTGTGGTTGATAGGAAATAACTGTGCTAGCAAATGTATACTGTGATAAATAAACATGAAACAGTTCACTAACAGGTTGTTTTTTCCCTTATGGAATGTTTTTACACAAATCATCTTTTTTCCACAGAGTGTTTTTGACATATTTAAAAATACAAATCAATAGAAATGGTCAAAATGATCGGGGGGTTTTTATAAGCGAGAGGCGATTTACAAAAGCTGCCGGTTCAAAAGCTTTATACAGAACTACGTTGGCTCAAACAGGGATGGCTGGAACATCACATATAGCTCGAACCACTTATCTGGTCCAGGCTGAATTCCTATTTCGATATATATATATGTACATGTGTGGTATGATGTTAAACAAAGTTCTACTGTATGTACAGCTTATGTTTACTATTTATATACAGGTCTTGAAATTTCTTATAAAAGCTACTCGTCCTCCCTTTCCATAATTTTTAATTGAATGCTTAAATCAGAGAAATATTGAGGTCAGTTACTTGTCCTGACCAAATTTTCACTCGTCATGGCGAGCAGACAAGTGGAATTTTCCAGCCCTGTATTGTATATTCATGCTGACTTAAAATAAAATTGATTTGAGAAGTTGTCACTTATCCTTCGTTCAGAAGTCATTTACACCCCTGCCTCATCTGAGGTCACTTTTGTTTCATACTAACTAGTTTTCAGCTATTTAGAATAAAAAGTAAAGATAGTTTTTTATTCACAGATGGAGTTTAATGGAATGCTTTGTGATGCATGAATTAAGTTTTATGTACTGTTAAGTTGTTAACTTGTGGCCATGTTCAATACTATGGTTGGTCATCGTCGGATACCCATGGGTGTCAATTCCGATACTCTCCATCCATCACCCGTGGGGACTTACGCTAGCTCTGCGCAGTTTTATTGGAACAGAACAGAACAAAATATAGCTTACGTTAATTATGTCTTATCAAAACGGCATTTGCATGAAACTAGCATTGCGGTTGGATAAAGTTACCTTCATGAAATTGTGATGTAACCAATCCTATGATTGCATTATGGCGTGGTAGAAACAAAGCAAAGCTAGTGTAATATTACGCAAGTGATAATTGAAAAGTATCAAAATGGATTACGTGTGTGTATCCGACGATGGTATGATTGTGTATTTCTATTATTCTTGTTGTATAGGTCTAAATATATATCTGGAAATTTATTTAAACATAATCATTGTATTAAAATTTGGACTTGATACTTATTTTCCAAATGCTTGAATACACCATCATGACCATGGAATAGTATTATGACCTTGACCAGCTATTATGAAACTATTTCTATAAAAACATTCTCTTTCTCCAGGCAGATCCACAATCCCTACGCCACGGAGCCTCCCAGAGCCCGAGGTTTAACCAGGAGTCAGCCACCTGTACCAGACCCAAGGTATTGCATTACGTCAATCATTGTCTTCGGGAAGACATCAGAATGAATCTGAGTTGAACCATTGTCCTTCTGCAAGTAACAGCAAGCATTTCCACAAATTTTTTTTACCGAGTTGGGCTCAAGCTTGTATCCCCAACAAAGAGAGGCTGGTAGTATTACTTAGGTGGCAGTGCCTTAGACAATTCAGCCACAGTCACCCCAACAAATTAAGAAACTATAATAATAATAAATTACATGCCTGGGTTCTGGCGATACATAAATAGTCGGCCAGAAAGAAAAAAATAGTCATCCATATAAAAGCATTGCCAGTATTTGAAGAGTTAATTGATTAGGAAAAAATTAATATCATGTTATACTTGAACTGTATTACATTAAACAAACCAAACATTAATGCATGCAAACATATATTGATTATATTAGCTATGCATATTGCCCTTCTTGTTTTGTTACCGTATTAAAACAATATTTTTGAGGATTTCCCTCCTCGTTCAAGAAAACAAATCTACCTGCCCAAATTGAGCAACTTGGGTCAGGAAAAAAGAAATATTAAATATTTTAATAATTGTCTTGGAACATACAACTAGAAATTGTAAACACTTTTCCTTAGATTAATGTTGTTAAAGGGATATGTAAATTTGATAAATGTTTTGTTATAACTTGATCAATAGTTGTACACTTTTCTTCAACCATTCTATGTGGTTTTGACGACTGGTTAGCTCAGTCGGCAGCATGTGTGAGTATCAATCCGTCGGTCGTGACTTTGATTGATATATGACATAAGTGTCATTCATTGTCAACCGTCTCTCATCACTGATCCAAGTGAGAAAGTAATCAATTACTTGTGGAGATGGGTGTGCACAAGTACTGGTTAACCTTTCACAGTCCCAGGAAAGAGTGTTGGGTTAAGTGGGCATCTGTGTGCCCTCAGTGGCATAAAAAACTATGACTTTGTCTGAAGTTAACAACTACCTTCATTTATTGTGATCAGGCAACTTATTGGCATGTATAGTTGTTTGTTCTTTGATGACAGGACTAGGCGTTTTACCTCGAGCAAACCTGTCTCACCGTCACATGTCGGTCTGAGTGGATCATCATCAGCCGCACTAAATGGTAAGTTAAATGTGATATTAATAACGTTCTTTACTGTTCATTCAGACTGCTCTTGAAATAATTGTTTGCCAAGCTCCGACCGACCCATTCAAGTTGCAGATAACCAAATTTTTTTATTGACATCAAAAGCGTTGATTTCTTTTCATGATTTTTGTCCATTTTCATTCCTAGTGACATTTAAAAAAAACATTAAATTATGACCCATAAAAAATAACTACCTACCTACCCACATGAAAAAATAATGTTGGAGCACAGCAAGAGACCTTTTTGTGTTTTTTAAGGATGACTTCATTGAAAATGAAATCAGAATGTACTTGATATCAAATCGCATAATGTTTTTGGAGTCAAAATATCGAACCATATCGTCCTCGTCATCATTAATTATGAAGTTACAAATTTTAAAATGCTCGTAATCGTTGATCAGACACCATCTTTGAGTTTAGAAAATGCTGTAAGACTGTTATAAAGTAATTGCTAGCATCGCATCCAAATTTTTCTTTAAAATGGGAAGTGAGGTAAATTTTATCTTTTATTTACTTTTTCAAAAAGAAATAATTTTGAAAATAAAAAGGATCAGGCGGCAAGAAAATTAGGGGCAGGCGGGGATGATAATCAAGCAATTAATTTATTATGTCCTAAACTATTGTGGAGCATTGTTTAGTCATAACAGTTGATATTGGGATGATCAGAGGGGTTTAAACATCATAATGGGCCCAAAAAAAATTAAAATTATGAAGCATTGCATGGCGGTCCCCTAAAAGATTTGTCGAAGTTGGGTCCCTGGGGTAGCCACAGTGGTCACTGATTTACATAGAGTTTGATAGGGAAAATGTTGTAGACATGATAGCACCTTCATTTTTCATTGAATCTTAATCAAACTTTCGCAGCAGTTATATAACCACAATATCTCGTAGGCGTTTTTGAACCAGCATGATTCGAACACAAGTGCCCCCACCTTAAGGCTTATAAGTATATTTTCAGTGAAACTTAAAACAATACTTTTTATCTGAAGGTTCAAGGCCTAGACCATAGGTGTTCTACATGTAGCATTGCATGGAGGTCCCCTAAAAGATTTTTGAAGTTGATCCCTGGGGTCAAACAGCAGTTGTATCACCTCAAGATTTCGGACGAGTTCTTGGACCAGCATGATTTGACCACAACTGTCCCTGCCACACGGCTTATAAGCACATTTAAAGTAAAATTCTAAATAACATTTTCTCTAAAAGTTTAAGCTTAGACCTTAGATATTTTACATGTAGCATCAGTTGCCAGTAGTGTGGTTCAGGTCCTCTTGGGCCTCTTGTTTAAATAGCGGATACAGGGTGATTTTCAATGTAACCATCCCACTTATCCAACATTCAGTAAATTAATTTGGCGAACAAACCTTTTTATTTTTATTATTTATGTTGATATGGGTTTTTTTGCAGGTGCAATAGACTACACAAAGCGTTCAGCAGAAGCTATACCTGGTGCTACCTCATCTATACCTGTACATCCAGATGTTACATTCAAACGACTCCCCTTTTATGATATAATGGGCGAACTTTTAAAACCTACTAGTCTAGGTAGGCAATTGATACAACATACTGCACTTTGTGGTAGTGTCGTTATCAGTATGTATGTTCATTTACCACCATTACCAAGTTTACACACTGCTGAAGTTGTGGGTTAGAGCTTGGTCTGAGCATTCTGTTAGAAAGTTTGCCAGTTGATTGCGTAATAGTAATATAATTTCGTAATCCTATTCTGATTTGTGTAATAATTATGCATCTGGGGTCTACATCCGCCAATAACACTGGATGGTAGTGCTGGGAATCGGAACCATAAATTTTAATTGATCAATCTGACATTTCAGACGTTTGATTAACAATTAAATTTGGGATCAATTTATGATATGTTTTCTGTAGTTCAGTCGACCGCAGCGTGGTCTAGTGGTAGAGCGTCTGCCTCGCATGCTGAAGGTCATGGGTTTGATCCTGACCAGGTCATACCATAGACTTTAAAATGGTACTAGAAGCTTCCTCGCTTGACGTTCAGCATTTATGTGAGTTTAAGGTCTTGTCAGCCCGGTGTATGTATAATGTGACTGGGTGGGGTATCATACCATGTGTCTGCGGCATGATACTCTAGTGTGACAGTGCTCAGAATACTGTCTCAAGTAGACACCATCGCGATATGCCTGAAAAATTGTTGAAAGCAACACTAAACACCATACAACAACTATAGTACAGTCAAACCTGTGTAAGTGGTTACCTCTATTGCTTTCTATGCTTTCAGAACAAATTAACCTGTATTAAGTAACAACCAGTCTTAGTATAATTTTTTTATGAAAAATATCTGTGCAAATAAAACTACTCTATTACTATGTCTACCGCTACTACTACTACTTCTACTGCTGCTACTAATACCGTGGCATTTCTTTTTACAGTTCCCAAGGGTCAATCTCGGTATCAGGAGACATATTTTGTATTTCACCTGACCCCTCAGCAGGCCCAGGATATCGCCATGTCACGTGACTTTAGACCAACGGCGAAGTGTGAATACTCAGTCCAAGTACAGCTGCGGTATGATTTCACTTTTCACAATTACAGCAGTCTCATAATAAGGTCATCATTTAAAATGTTATTTATTTACAGTTCTCTACTCAAACTATTTTTTTTTGTAATGAACAGGGCCTCTTATCATCATGGCAATGGATAAAAATTTCACATCAACCAATTTGGTAAATGAGAAAATTAGGGAGTCGAATAAAAAAATTAAGAGCGATCTTTGCTCCAATCTCTGTAGGCATTTATTTGTGCATAAATGTTGCCCTGAATATTGTAAAAATAATTGAAATGTGAGTGTATAGTAAAAGTCATTTTATCCATTTGTCAAAAACTATGATAAAGTGTCATGAAATACATTTTGTTCATGATGTTGTACAAAGTCATTACAGCTCCTTAAAGTAATAAAACAATTGCACAATTCAGATCTTTACTAGGGATATCTTATGTAACGGAAAAGCTTACCTCAAGCACGGGTAACAACTGCATGTAATTAATTCAGGAAATGTCGCAGACAGTAAAAAACATTTTGATACCATACTTGTTTAAACTGCAGCAGAAAGCTGACTCCACATTTCTCAGAAGGTGTATAGTACCATTTTTACAAATTGAATATATGAGGTAGAAAATAATTTTGGGACAGATTAGAATAACAGTCCATGTACTGGCTATGGCTAAATAATAGACTTCAGCAATATTTCTGATCTATGTGGATAGACCTAGCACATACCTTATTTTCTTATCTTATTAATTCCAGGTTTTGTTTTCTGGAGACGAGCTGCGAGCAGGATGACAATTTTCCACCCAGTATTTGTGTTAGAGTAAACGGCAAGATGGCCCAGCTCCCTGTAAGTCACTTTCTCCTTCAGTGGTCTGATTTAAACTGATCTATTTTTCTTCAATTGTGAAACAAGTTCTTACTACTTCTAAAGGCAAATCACACTCGAAGTTTTTCTGGTTAGTACCAGTACTTAGTACATACGGGAAAGTGTCTTGCTCAAGGACATCACACATAATTGTGACCGAGGATCGAACCCATGAACCTCCGATCATGGGTTTGGAACTGGACCACACACTCCGTCTGAGGTGTTATTGTCTATTGATCACTTACATCTCGCTGCTGAGGTCATGGGTTTGAGCTCAGCACTCAAGAATTTGATGTGAGGAAAAATTGCCAGTTACTTTGCGGAAGGACGTTGATTCTGCTCAGATTCTTACTGAGGTTCTTTTGCCAATGAAATGGAATTCTCTTTTAAGCAAGCTTGTCAGTGCCACAGATCATATTAACGAATAGGCTTTTGCACTCGTTGAACTTTAATAATAGGGTGATTTGGATTTTGTTTTTGCTTTTTTAAAAATAGGGTGATAATTATATAGAATGAATCTTAAAATTTTATTATTATTAAGCCAGACAAAAATAAACCTGTGTTTAGTGTTACCTGGCTGACCCTTAAATTGAGTCGAAATGGTTTTTAGCTCGACTATTCGGAGAATAAAGAGCTATTCTACTCATCTTGGCGTCGTCAACCCTTCTACAATATCTAAATAAGATAACCATTGAATGAATAAAATGAAAATTATTGCACTTGTTCGACTATGAAATTCTGGTTTAAGTTTTGCGTGGAAGTACCATCAAGTCCATATCTCACCAACCTCTCAATGTATTTGATTGTAACTTTACGAGCCTTCCCAGTCATCAACCCTACTGCAATAACTAACTTAAATAATTCTTGCATGAATTTAATGCAAATTATTGCCCTTTTTCGACTTAAAAATTGTAGTTAAAGTTTTGCATTCAAGTACCATCAAGTTCTTTTCTTAGCAACCACTCAACGTATTTGATTGAAACTTTACATATGGCTTTGTAGTCATGAAACCAACTAAATTAATCAAGTGGGATAACTCTTGCCAGATATTTTTACAAATTAAGGCCTTTGTTTGACTTGGAACTTTTATAACTCAGCAATCACTGCATGTATTGGACTGAACTTCATACAAGGTATTGTAGTTATAAGACCTACTCAATTTTGTCAATTTTGAAAGTTAGGTAACTCTTATTTGCTTGGATGTCACAGAAGTACAAATATGATTGAGACTGATGACAAATCAGTCTCAATCATATTTGTACTTCTTTGACATATATTCGAGTCCAGTGTGCTGTCCCTCAGACAGCTCTTGTTATTGATTGAAATACACTGATAAGCTGCTTGTCGGGGGGCACTGTATTTATTATATAGTTTTAATTCATGAAAAATTCATTAAGTGATTTCGAATCTATTTCAGAATCCCATTCCAACCACAAAGCCAGGTGTAGAGCCAAAGCGACCAGGTCGTCCAGTGGATATCACGTCTTTGTGTAGAATATCTCCCACAATGCCTAATCACGTGGAAATCTCTTGGGCCTCAGAATATGGGCGGGTCAGTATTTACTTGAATTGACTAGAATAAGTTGTATTTTTCTTAAGTTTTTGTATACATAATATATATGTATTTGAAGAGCTGTTCCATTTAGTTTAAACTTATTGTTTTTAACTCAATTGCGATGAAAACTCCGAGCTAATATGAACTGCTGTTGAGTCTGCTTCCTTTGGTAGAACCAGTACTGAGTGTTGTTTTATGAGAGGCATCGGGTCGAGCTGGGTATTGAACCTGTAACCTCTGGCATGAGCGGCCGACACTGTATTCATAACACTACTGCCTGTCTTTTCCATTTAAACTGATCGAAAGGTCATTAAAGTATGAAATGCATATTTTTAAAATGTTGTGGGTAAAAATGAATTCATTTTAATCAAATTACTTTTTAGTGTGTTTTTTCCCAGCATTTTTTAAAGCCGTTATTGGTTCATATTCCCAACGACAAATAGTATATTTTTTTGCCCAATCAAGTGGTAACAATTCCCAATTGAAAGTTTTAATATATGTAGTGAAACTTGTAATAATTCCTTGATAAATAAACAAAGTTTTCCTCATTCTGAATTGAATATGAAATTGCTTCTTTAATTAAATGGTTTTTGACTCGCCGCGACGACGGGGCGAAAGCGATATTAAGGTGTTGCTTTTCCGTTGACAGCAGCAGCATCAAATATTTATATTTAGCTCCAACGTTAAGTTTCGTGATTTTTTTCTCCCATGTGTGTATTAACGGTCAATGCCGACACAGAGAGACATATCATTCCGCAGAATTCTTGTTATAAATAAATTCAACTTGAAACTTTTCCAATTTTAATGAAAATGTTGCTGAAATTGCCAATTTCAGGGGTATAGGACATCTTCCCAAATGGTGGAAAAAAGCACTGCTATTAAAAATAAAGCAACACAGATATTGTCAGTATCCAATGCTTGTTTTACCCCTTATATTAGATTTCGATACTTTTTTTAGAAATTTCAATGCTTATCTGGAGCACTTAGGTTTGCGAATCTGTCATAGATGTTACAATTTTGTGTACCTTGGTGGTCTACCTCAAGTCGTCAAGATGTCTCGGGTCTTCATGACGATTTTGTTGCTTGATCAATATTAAATGTTGACATTGGATCTTTTGGTAAACAATTCATTAAAATGACACTGATTTGAAATTAACTGAAATTATTCTATTTACAGGGCTATTGTGTTTCAATAAACCTTGTAAAACGTTCGACATCAGATATTCTTCTACAGCGGCTTAAACAGTTTGGCAATCGACACGCAGATCACACAAGAGCTTTAAGTAAGTCTAATTACAGCTAAATTATTTGTTTGAATATTTAGCATGATTTTAATGCCATTGAGGGCTAACTATCAGTTAACATAATCACTTTTTCCTTGGATCCTGAATTGTTAATCGGTAATTGAGCACACCAATATCCACAATAAACAGATATTGTTGTCAACTTGAATCAGAGGTGAGAGTCAAATAGCAATTGGACACAATGGTGTAAATCAGTCGTTATAGAGACTTTGGCAGGGCGGCTATTTGAACTCACGACCCCTGGATTGATAGTCAGGCGCTCTACCGACTGAGTTAAACTAGCCCGGTAAAGAGAGACATTGGTGTTTGTTTTATGGCGGGGTCAACAATTCAATGTTAGGTTTTTGTTTTCAGCTATGTTTCTCAGAAACTGTTTGACATAGAGTCACCAAATTTGGGTCCAATGTTGTGTAATGATAAAGACCAAATTTACATTGCCACTTTTACACTTTGAATTATATTAATTCCAATAAAAGAAGAGTGTCTGTACCTGATTATGGCACTCTTATTTAAGTTTAAGGGGTATTTTTACATACCATATTTAAAAACCAAGGGGTATGTATTTAAAAACCAAGGGGTATTTACATAATGCTGACGATAGAATAAACCAGAAATCACTTTATCTGTGACTCTGAATATGTTGTTCAAATAGAAATTGGAAACAAACTCTTAGTTTAGCATTTGTTTGTCTCTTTCCTACCGAAAATTAAACAAACAAAAGGGTAAGTTTAAATAGCTTTATGAAAATACAAAAGAAATTTGCTCTCAACAAAACAATACATTTAGCATTTTGTGTGTTGTTATAGTGCATCAAATACAATGTATTATGTATAATGCGGCAAATACATAAATGTGTTGGCTTTTTTATTTCAGTAAAGGAGAAACTCCAGCACGATCCAGATAGTGAAATAGCTACAACTAGTCTTAGAATATCATTAATGTGTCCAGTAAGTTATGTACACTTTCTATCCTTACCTATTGTTACACAGTTTGCACATCGTACTGAATTATATCGTTCTCCATATAATTTTATATTGATTGATTGATTGAATATTTAGCGTCATTTTTATGCCATCGAGGGCTAACAGACGATAAGTTAACCTTACCACTGTTTCCTGGGATTAACCAGTACTCAAGCACACCCCAACTCCGCAAGTAACTGATAGAACTGATTACTTTCCAACTTGAATCAGTGGTGAGAGACGAATGATAATGAGACACAATGTCGTATATCAATCATCAAGGAGACTGTTACCGGGCGGGTGATTCTAACTCACGACCCCTGGGTTATAATTTTATAAAAGGAACAATGGCAATTTATTTGTATCGAGTTTCCCTTTGTTAAATTGAAGGTAATTTTAAAACATTGATTTTCTTGTCATGATTTTTGTCCTGTTGTTTACAATGACCATAATAAATGAAAATCTGGCAAAAAAGGGAATAAGTTACTTAACTGTGCATGAAAAAAACGGGGTCGGAGCACAGCAAACAAATATTTTATTAAGGATGGTCTTAGTGACTATTAGTCATTATTTTAACTCTGTCAGATGTATCATATGTTTTCCTGTTTGCTGTCTTTGACCTGAATATATGAAAATGTCATCATTTCAGTTGGGTAAAATGAGGATGCAATTACCATGTCGAGCGGGTACATGTACACATTTACAGTGCTTTGATGCAACCACATTCCTTATGATGAATGAGAAGAAGGCCACGTGGATGTGTCCTGTGTGTGATAAACCTGCACCTTTCCATAAACTTGTCATAGACGGGTAAGCTATAAACCTGCACCTTTCCATAAACTTGTCATAGACAGATAAGCTATAAACCTGCACCTTTCCATAAACTTGTCATAGACGGGTAAGCTATAAGCCTGCACCTTTCAATAAACTTGTCATAGACGGGTAAGCTATAAACCTGCACCTTTCCATAAACTTCTCATAGATGGGCAAGCAATAAACCTGCACCTTACCATAAACTTGTCATAGGCGGGTAAGCGATAAACCTGCACCTTACCATAAACTTGTCATAGACGGGTAAGCTATAATCTGCACCTGTCCATAAACTTGTCATAGACGGGTAAATGATAAACCTACACCTTTCCATAAACTTGTCTTAGACGGGTAAGCAATAAACCTGCACCTTTCCATAAAAGTATACTTTCTTAAGCGGGGCGGTAGTCTAATGGATAGAGTGTTTGGCCGCTCACGCCAGAGGTTGCAGGTTCGATCCCCCGGTCGGCCCGATGCCTCTCATAAAACAACACTCAGTACTGGTTCTACCCAGGAAACGGACTCGAGAGCGGTTCATATAAGCTGTGAGCTTTCATCGCAATAGAGCTAAAATAAGTTAGTATAAACTAAAAGTATACTTGCATGCCATAAATAGAGCTATTACAGATTTACCATTCTGTAAATTTACCCGAAAAATGATCCAGGCATTAGCCAGATGCATTTTGGATTTTAAGGCATCAATAAAATATGATTTCTTACAAATCCTTTTTCATTCAGATCAATGTGTAAAAGATTCTGCATAGATACATAATATTTTTTTATGCCCGCACCATTCAAAGGCATTAGGTGTTACCTCTGTATGTCTGTTCATTCATGTGTCCATCCATCAATTTAATTTCATTTGAAAGGGTCTTTGTATTTAATTATTATTTGGTGTGGAACTGTTTAATTCTTTTATTTGATATTTGTCTACATTGGTGAAATTTTATAAGAGTTGCAGCTGTTTTTCAACCTTATTTTTCGTAATATTTACTAATATATAGCAGGGTATCTGTCCTGTGGCACATTTCTAGTTCCTTTAAAAAAATTTAAGTTACATTTAAACTTAATGAGCTAATGTATGCATAACTAATCATCACCACACTGCCGTTAAACTCAAATGTTTATTTGAATGTTTAGCCATCATTTGCCACAGACTGTGGCGGGTCCGTGATTCAGACTTGTGACCCCTTCATTTATAGTCAGATGCATTACCAGCTGAGTCAGCTAAACCTTACTGATGTACTCATTTAAGCTTTGTTCAGCTTGTTTTCAAATCATTTTGTACTTATATATATATTATATATGAAAATGTTATGCAACACAGTATTATTTAAACTAAATTACTTAATGATTTTGTTTCAATATTACAGGTTATTTGTAGAGATATTACGGAAAGCTTATGAAGTGGACGAAATCCAGTTTGTGGAGGATGGCTCATGGAGTCCAATCCGAAGTAACAAAGAAACACATGTGATAAATAGTCCTGCCGTCAGTAAATCATGCAGATGTAAGCTATAGTTGTTGATTATATATAATCGGGTCCCATATAATCCGATATAACGCGAAACTCGGTATAATGCGGTTTTACTACGGCTCCCAAATTCATTAAAAATTCACAGTATAGTAATTGAAGAATTGATCAAAAATCTCAACGCAGTTGCTAAGTGTTTGCGAGCTCGTTATATTTTTCCAAACTGTGATCATGTATTTGTGCATCAATTACAGCTTGATAATTCAGACTGACATGATTACTTTGTTATAAACAACATCGCTTTTAATTGATTTACGCCAACAAACAATGGTCTGTCATATTTATCACACATTGTCATGTGCTTTGACCAGATATTGTATTGCCAAATAATGTAGTGCATTGCACTTTGAATTTAACAATAAACTAGAATGTGATGATGTTATTCCAGATGAATGTTTCCTTCTGTTTTGTGGTCATAGACCATAATAAATTAATGACTAGATTATCATCCAAGTTCATTCCGCCCTGAACCTTTTTATTTTCATAAAAGAAAGAAAAAAAAATTGAAAATAAATAATAAAAAAATCCTCCCTCTCCCTTGCTTTCTTTTTAAGAAAAATTGGATGATAATCTAGCAATTAATTTATAATGGCCTTATGCTAATTTTTTACAATTGAAATGTTTTTCTATTACAATGATATAAGAATGTTGTTACATATTGTTTGTATGAAAATGAAATTGTATGATTTTGTATTTGTGTTCCCTTTGTAAGATTGTGAATTTATTGTGCATTTCGTGCTGCAACTTCCCTATCGTGATTATTTGCGCAGTTGTGATCCCCTGTTAGTAATTCTATTGTTTTTCTTCCCTTTTTCCAGCTTCAGAAAAAACAGTCAATTTATGTGGAGGTATTTATACTTATTTCATGTAGTATTTCTGTACACCAGTGCCTTTAGATATTATATATACATGTATCACACACTATTATAGAATATTTTATCGACTGTTAGATTCTGTTGATCTCGATGTAATAATAAAAGTATAAATATTTCAATCCTTCGTTAAAAGGAAAAGTGGTGACAAACTTTACAAATATGCTAGAGAAATATATTTTTGTTTGCATTATATACAAACATCTACATAATCCACTTCTATATGTATTTGGTTGTACTAACTTATTTTTGCTCCGAAAGCATAGAAAGTTCAAAGCAAGCTATTTTGAATGTTACCAAAATTTTATATAAAATATTTATAAATGATTAAGACATAATATTTGAGCTGTTGAATGTTAGCCATATTTCGTTTATTATATTAATGAAAGATTGAGACATAATGTTTCAGCTATTGTGAACTTCGGCTGTTAATGGGTCATAAAGTCCCATTCATGCTTTCATTTCAAACTTGATCGGGACCGATTAACTCAGTCGGTAGAATGTTTGGCTATCATCAATCCAGGGATTGTGAGTTCGAATCTCCGCCTGGCCAGTCTTCATGGTGATTGGTATACAACATTTCATCTCATTATCATTTGTCTCTCACTGCTGATTCAAATGGGAAAATTATCAGTTACTTGCACTCATTAACATTCCAGGATCCCAGTAAAAAGCGGTTATGTCAGTGATCGTCTGTCGGCACCAGATGGTGTTAAAATGGCACTAAAAATTCAAACAAACAAATCAAAACTTTAAAAAAAGAGAATGAGAATCCATTTATGATTGATTCTTTTGGTAATCTGCCATTCACAGCTGTATTGATATTACTATATTGTGTCCTATTAGCTTGAAACTTAACCAATGACAAGATTAATGAAATGTATGAACAAAGGGGTTGTTTCTGATGAATGTGATTATTTCTATTGATGTGAATTATACAAGATGGTTTGTAATTATTATGTATGTATCTATTTGTAGATTCGTCCAGCGATAACTCTACCTCATCACCAGCGAAAAAAAGTAAAATGGACGATGTAATAGATTTGACCTTATCTGATTCAGAGGATGAGGCAGAACAGCCACGACCTGTGTCGAGTCACGACATTAGCTCAGGGTGCGTCAGTCCTCCGATTATTAGTATCGATTCCCCAGCGGGGCCTCAGTCAGTTTCCTCAGCGTCATCGTTTGAGTCGCCAAAACGAGCCATGTCTCGATCGTACTCATCTTTTTCACCACTCTCCTCATCTTCATCTTCCTCACAATGCTCCTCCTCCTCAAACAGTACAATTGGTTATAATCTACCTGGACCATCAGGGTCACGATCCCCCCCTTTCCAGTCCCCAGCCTCCTCCCCTCGCTCCCATCTCTCACCTCGATCCCCATATAAATCCCCTCTAATGTCTCCTGTCTCACCAACACCCAGTCCTCATCCAATGTCCCCTATGGTTTCACCCTCCAATCCATATCCAATGCCTCCTTTACCAAGCATGCCTCCTGCACTTATGACCATGCCTAACATGTTTTCTAATCCGCCGACACCATTTGGTCCTGCCGAGGTGGATAGAGAGATTGAAGACTTCTTACAGGGCCTATATAATGAATATAGATGACATAAAAGAAAGGGAAACAAATACATTCTAAATGTCGAATTGTAATTTTATTGAAAAATCAAGCCATCTGTTACAGTATTTTCTTGTATACAGTAAAACCTGCCTTAAGCAGCCGGTCAAAGGAAGGCGCAAAAGTGACCTGCTTAAGGTTGTTGCTTAATAAAAGTTAAAATACTCTGAAAGCAGAGAATTTGGGAAATAGCAAATGTCTCTGCTCTAGACGAGAGACTGCTCAATAGAAGTGATGGCTTACAAAGGTTTTGACTGTAGATACCAGCAATATATCTCTCACATGTTTTCATTCAGTTAAGTATAGAGATGATGATGATTGAAGAAGATTTATCCGTTGCTAGTAGTCTTTAAGATACGATATTGAACCCTGGTCTCTATTTGATACTGGTAATATAGCAATAATGACCAATTTAACAACACGTATCGGTGCAGATTGTATAACTGTCTGGTCACATTGTTTTGAATATGCTGTCATTTGTACAGCAGAGTGATATATATATATATATATATATATAAAGGTATGTAAGTTGTTCTTCTCCCATGTAAGGCGAGAGCGTCGACCAATTATGTCAGAATTTACATCATGTTTCAATCTCGCTTTCTAATAAACGTTCACCAGCACTAGTTTGTCATCACAAAGGTTTGGTTAAAATCACAATCCTGATATGACTTGTTTTGTCAGAATTGCAAACTAGGTAAAAAAAAATCAGTTTGGAAAAGTATGTCTGATCAATTTAAGCGTCGAGTTGGAATATATTACTTAATTTAATACTGGAAAGACTTGTTCAAAAATATCAAACATGTGAATAAATCATTTATCTTTTAAGCCACTTGCATATGAAGCAAAAGAGCTCATACTGTGAGGCCATGGTTTAAATTAAAACTTTATCATTTTGCCAAAAATATGATTGAAGAAGTTTTTTATGACACAGTTGTTAAGCCATACCATTTTCATTGGTTGTATTGTTTTGTTTATTACATTATTATATTTTCATTGGACATAATAATATGTACAAACAGTTCTTTATTTATGTGTGAATATATGAGTGAATGTTGGACACATAGTCTAGTGATAATGTGTCAAGACTGGGATTGGGTGATCGTGGATTAGTTCCACCAGCAGGGAACCAGACAGAACATTGTGTGGTCAAGCAAGGCTCTATATGCTTTGTGCTGGTTTCCCCCAGGAGACATTGAGCATTATTTGTAAAAGTTTTAAGGACATTCCCAATTGATAGTAAATTGAATTACTTTGAAAGGAGTTTTTTTACCAGCTTAATACATTAATAGCGACTGTTAGCTCAGTTGGTAGCCACCTGACTATCAGTCCAGTGGGTCATTAGTTCAAAACCCAACCTGGCTACAGTCCCTGATGATTAATATAAGTGGCTGTGTCTCATTGTCATTTGTCACACACTGATGATTCAAGTGGGAAGGTTAGCAGTTACTTGCGGAGATGGGTCTGTTCGAGTTTTAGTTCAACTTACAGGATCCCAGGAAAATGTGTTTAAGTTAACTGATCGTCTGTTAACCCTCAATGGCATAAAATGATACTTAATATTCAAACAAATAAAAGTAACTGTCGCTGTGTTGTGTGTATAAATGTGGTAAAAGTTCAATAGTCTGTGATAAAAAAAAGATTCTTCATTTATTGAATACTTGTTCTGTCTAGAAATGATCTCTATGGAGGGGGGTCATTTATCAGGAGAAATCTAACATGAATAGGGACCAAGAGTGGGTATTTGGATATCATTTATTTTGTCCATCTCATATCTATACAGATTTCCATCTTGAATAGACCATTAATAATCCATAGCTCTAATGGCACCATAGTTAATTCATGTTTTTGTCCAACTTTTGCAGGAAACAAGAGGTTCATGTATATGTATTACTCTTCCGTCTACCTTATCATCATTTCAATGTTCAATTTTATATAAATCACTGTTTCTTAACCTTTTAAACACATCCCCACACCAACCCCAGCAGTAGACCAATAATGATCCATAGAACTTTGTGTTCTGGGTACATGCACTACTCAAATGTACACACAGGATCACTTTTCATCTCATTGCGTAGGTCTTGGGTTCGAGCCCAACTTAGTGGGTTTCAGTCCAGCTTGGTCCAAAAACTTAATATGAGAATGTTTGCCAGTTATTTGCTGAGGGACGGTGTTTCTACTTTTGAAAAATTTAAGTTAAATTTCATTTGTTTTATACAGTAAATATTGGCTGTCAATTTGATTCTCTAAACATTATTACAGTCCAGATAGAACAACTCGTACAGCATCTTACGTCATAAAGTCAAGGTTACTCTGTTTTGTTTCTGAAAAAAATATGGTTTTCTCATCATTATATTTCTTCATTTTTGTGTTTAATGTTCATTTTATGACAGCTTGAAAATAATGGTAGAAATTTCATCTGGAATCATTTTTGGCTTAAGCAATATATCTGAATCCTGTATGTAAAGTAACATTTTTCATTATTGTACAGTGTTTAAGGGGTCCTTCGTGGCTGATAGGTCTAAAGCACTGTCTTGTGATCGTTTAGTTTTCACTGCTAGGCTTGTAGGTTTAAGTCCCACTCGCTTAAAAAACTTTATATGAGAACGTCTCGGTTACTTTTGGAAGGACAGTGGTTCTACTCCAATTCATTCTGAGGTCTTCCTCCACCAATAAAACTCTGTATTCCATATATAACCTGAAATGTGTAGAAAATGGTGTTAAACCCCATTCAAAAAAATGTTCAGTACATGTAACTATATAAGTGATCCATAAAACACTGTTTTATGATTTATTTAAAAAAAAAAAAATCACATTTTGATCTTTTCCATGTAACGGCATGTTTCAGAAGCCTTTTTAGCTCGCTGGGACGAGATCCAAGGCAAGCTATTGCTATGATCCCAGTGGCGGCGTCTGTAGACACCAAGGTTAAACTTTTGCGTTTAAGCTTAAGATATCTATGCAACCCCCATTGGATGTGAATGAAACTTCGCATGTGTGTTCACCATCATCAATGGAACACACACAGACAAGAACCATAACTCTGGATTGCAATATTGCACAGTTATGGCCCTTTTTGGACTTGGACACCCAGGGGCGAGCTTCGTTGTCTTCTGACAACTCTTGTTGTTGATAATTGTTTTCGCAGTAGGTCGACAGAGCTGCATTTCCATCAAAACAGTCATCTCTGGACAGAATTTTCTTTCTAAACTTTGAACTTGTGAAGATTTTTATTTTCTGAAGCCTTTTTGATAACTGTTTTGGCAGGAAGTCAACAGAACTGCAATCTTGTCTAAACACTTATATCCCTTTGGACAGAATTTATTTTTCGAAACATTGAACTCCTGATTGAAAATTAATCATTTATTTTCTGCAGCAGTTGTTTCCCTTGTTGAATAGCTGTAAAAGTTTGTTCTGATCTTCATGTTAATTCTCCATGCTCATACATGTACCATGTATTTCATTATTTGATTTTTTCTGATTTTTTTCAAATTCAAAGCTTTAAATCATGTGCTACAACAACTGTGTGCTCTTGTGTAATTTATCATTGAATATTGATAAGACTAAATAAAGAACAGTGCTTTCAGTGTACATGAACAAGATGATATGCAATGCGTATCCACATGCACCAAGCGGGTGCAAATTTATGTTAGGAGATGAAAGAATGCGTTTTAAATGTTCTGTATCCAACGTCAAGTATAACAGTATTTGCAAAAAAAATAAATTACAAGTTTTCTGCCCTATTCTGTCAAACAAAAAATAATATTTCTTTAAATTTAATATATTATTATCATATGTAGGATTGATGAATTTAATGAATTATACATTTTTTTTAGTTTATATCTGCGATTTATCCTCATTTAAAGGTGCTATTATTCTTACAATTATATGCACTGGTCTTTATTTAAGTTACTTGCCACGTTTTCTGATTACCGAGGCAATGTACACTTGAACCTATTTAAATAAGAAACATAAATATTGCAAAGTTTCCTGCATTTTATCCTGGTTACTCTTTTTTTGGTGAAGTTGAATCCAATTGCCCTATACCCAATGGTAGTATATTCTGAGCCCCTGATCATATTAAAATTTGTGTTCCTACAGTCAGCTCAATTCAGAATCTTGTAATATTTTTTTTTGGCAAAGCTTCAAATTGAATTGGATCATTACAAAATATTTTGATGTTTTTTTTCACTATAATTGGTGCATTCATCATTTAATTTATAAATATGTAAGCCAAAAGGCACAAGTCATATATGTCTTTCATTAAATGTCAACATCATTATTTTTAGTCTGTTCATTTTATTTATTTTTCATGCATTTACTCAAAAAAGTATTACCATAGAAAATACCTTCTTTTTTTTTCTCACCTGAGAATTTAAATGAATGGCATAACTGAGTTAAATTTTTGTTATTATTATACCTCGTATATTATGCCACAGGTTAGCTATTTTATCCTCTTTTTTGTTTAAATTAACCCAACAGCCAATGTTGGTGTTGGAGATTGTAAATAAATAAGATTTTTTTGCAAGCACTTGTATTAACTTAAAACTAAATTGACCACTAGTGAATACCACGTTGAAAAATACATGGTTATTTAACAGTTAATAAAAAAAAAGAAGAATTAAATTCATGTAATAAGGTAACATAAGCCCATTAGCAAATATGGATCAGTTTGGATTAGTGTTCCTTTTCAAAGATTGATCTGTTTATTTCTGTTCACGGCCATACATCTTGCACACAATAAATATACCATGTTTTAATATCAAAGCCTACAGAGACGCGGAATTTATTGTTTTCAGCAAACGATACATTAAAAGTTTGTTGTCTTGTGCTGGTGTCTCTTCATTGTTTGTTATAATTATAAATAAAATTACTATCAGGTTAATTCCACAATTTGTTAATTGGTAAACGGGAAAAAAAACACATGTTTCACTTTCTCATAATGTGGATCATTATGTATAATTTATTTATAATTATTATTTGTTTAAAAAAAAAAATAATAATAATTTACCGTTGGACTATTCAATTATTAAAGTTGTCAAGCGTATAAAATTTTATGTGTTTGGGTTGTAAATAAATTTAAAAAAAAACAACATAATTTTCATTTTAAAAAAAATTTAAATATATTAAAGTTGTCCAGCATATTATCTTCAAAAAATATCAAGATGCACGTTCCGTCAATGTGTCGGAAATGGTGTAACAGACTGTGATAGTATTAAGAAAACAACAACAGAAAACCCATTTAATAGTATTATTAAAGAAACTTAGTTCCTTAAGTTATTTACAATACTCTTTCCTTTTTTTTTCTGTTACAACTTTATTTTATTGATGCATCATGTGAGAGAGAGTTCACGTGGCCGTTATATATGTATATTTGTATATTGGAATGAGACACCAAGCTGATCAAAACTCGTCTTGGTATATTTTGTCATTAAAATTTGATTGTTGGCCATGTTTTCTGTTGTTGATAGGAAACCATTTGAATCTGGCAAGATATATAATACGAAAAAAACAACAAAGTTCTTGTATCAGGGCAACACAATAGGTAGTTAATATTGCTACGTTTATTACACATTTTTACGCAAGAGCACATGTATAGCACATGATTTATGTTGCCTTAAAAAATTTTTACTTTCAAAATTTTTACTTATCTTCTGTTTTACTTGTTGCTGGATGCTTTATTTACAAATGTTGTATGTCTTGCCAAAGAAATGTTTTTCTTTTCCAAGTTCGGCAAGTCCCTTCATCAGAATGTGAAGTTGTTGTTACAGACTGGGGATTCAGGATTATTCGTGCTTGAAGTCTTTCTGGGTAGAACCAGTACTAAGCATATATGTCCTTGTCAAGTTATCATTTAGAAGAGGGCTTCATATGTGTATTTAGAGGAGAGTTCTATGTCTGGTCAGCACGGTGTCATTATAATGTGACTGGTTGGGGTATCATACCATGTGTCTGCAGCATGATACTCCAGTGTGACAGCGCTTAGAATACTGTCTCAAGTAGACACCGTCGCGATATGACTGAAAAATTGTTGAAAGCGACGCTAAACACCATACAACTACATTATATTTGTAGTAGAACTAGCCCCAGAATGCAGGCTAGGTTTCTATTCTCAAAAGTGAAGGTCACAAGCATGGTCAAAGGTCAAAATGTGCCCTAGATGGATTGAGATAACTAAACAGCTAGTTTTAGTTTAAATCCATTACAAAATTGCCATGTGCACATTTAATGTCCATAACTTAATGGTCTTGTCTGTTATAAATAGCTGTACAGGTATGAAATATATTGTTTGAATATCAATATAGTATTCATTAAACAACCTGTCAATTACATACGGTGTGCATGTCTTTGAAATAAGAGATGTCCTACTGCGCTTGCAATCTATGTGGCCAAGATGTAGAAACAAATACTGACCTGAGAAAAAGAGGATATTTCAGCATAGTATGCAAAGAAATCAGATCTTGTGTGTTTTGTTTTTATATTTGGAATCATTTTTATGCTACAACATTTAACAGATGATCAAAAAAGCTAAACCAGTCTTTCCGGGGATCCAGGAAGGTTAACCATAACTTGAGTACAACCATCCCAGCCAGTAACTGACAATTCCCCCCCCTCCCCCCCCACCCCACTTGAATCAACAGTGAGAGATGTATGACAATGAGATGCAATATGTTATATATCAGTCATCACAGAGACTGGCCAGGTGGGGATCTCATGACCCCTGGATTGATAATCAAACACTTCCGACTGATCTAACCAGTTCCGGTTTGTATGTCTGAAACAAGTGATGTTCTATTGCGCTTACAATATATATGATGAAACATACACTGACGGAAAAAAAAAGATAATATTTTAGTTTAATATGCAAGGAACCATGGTCTCATATGGATAAAAAAAACACCCATAAAAGCTTAACAAAATTAAAGATAAATCTACAGGATAAACATCTGTTTCATAATAGTTATTGCAGTGTATTTATAGTGACATTGTGACTGCCAGTAAAGTGTTTTGTTTTACCTTGCTGGAAGTCTCCATTTTCAGTTTTGGGGGAATGATGGGGATGGGGTCCATTCAATAGGGAAAAATACCATCGTAATTAGAAGGGGTGGGAAGCAGGGATCAAGACAATGCAAATCGTAAGTAAGTTTAAAATTTTAAAACAGTTTACTAGTCAACATCCCTGTTTATATTTTTTTTAAGTTTAAGCATCTTTGTTCTTACATTCAGGGGGTGGGGAAGGGGGAATCGACACTTTTGGCAGGAGTGACGAAGTTCAGTTCATAAAAAGGGGAAACCACTACATCTGTATAGGTATAGGTCACCTGGACACAACAAAAGAAAAGTTGACCTGAACCATGATATTGCCAGAATGGAAGAAGTGCATATACTATATAATTTTTTGTGATGTCGGGGTAGGAGAAATTATATATATATCATGTAAGAAATGCCACTAATGTCCACTAACCGAAGTTGTGTTCTCTGTCTATTAATATATGTTGTATGACTTGCTTTCCTAAACACACAGATTGACTTGTGGCCTTGACCTCTGTCATTCATACATATAGTAAGACTATTGGAGTTGTATATGTAGAGCTGGTGTGTTGTTGTCCATGTAGTAAGATTCTTTTATATCAGACAAGGATTTCCAAGTATTTTTACTGGGTACGGAACTTTCATCTTACACTCCCACAATGTGCTCATCCTACCCTGCTGTGACATTGGAACAATTTATGATGTGACATTAAAACATATGACCTAATATATTTGATTTGTCGTCTTAAAAGCGATTGTCGTACAATATAATAATTTGAATTAAAATGAATTCCCATTGTGTTTGGTATGCAAGAAAAATAATCTTGCATGGCTTTTTCGATTTAGATAGAAAAATCCAACCCATATAAGATTCTTATATTCCATCATAGGTAATGGTAGAAACATGGACACTGTATTTCCATATATATTTAGTAAGACTTGTGGAGAGGTTATGATGTGGTGACAACTGTCTATCTATTCATACTATTTTCTCTTATCCAACCCAGGCCTGGTTAGTTCAGTAAGTAGTGCGTCTGACTATCAATCCAAGGATCGCATGTCTACATGATGATTGCTATGCGACATTGCATCTCATTGTCATTAGCTCGCCAGGACGAAGTGCAAGGAGAGTTATTGCCATGACCCATGCATCGGGGTCGTCTGTAGTCACCAAGGTTAAACATTTGCGGTTAAGTTTAAGATATCTATGCAACCACTCATTGAATGAGACTGAAACTTCGCATGTGTGTTCACCATCGTCAATGGAACACAGAGACAAGAACTATAACTCTGGATTGCATTTTGACACAGTTATGGCCCTTTTTGGACTTAGACACCCAGGGGCGAGCTTTGTTGTCTTCTCACAACTCTTGTTTGTCTTTCACCAAAATTTAATTAAGTAGGAAAGTTATCAGTTAATTGTAGAGACAGGAGTGCTTGTTGACCTGCCAGGATCCTAGAAAAGATTGGTTGGGTTAACTGATTGTCTGTTAGCCCACAGTTGCATAAAAATCATGCTAAAATCCAATCAAACAAATAGCTGTTTTTCAGCTCACATGGTGGCTACTCTGATTGGCGTATAATCACACACATTTTTCATTGGATCTTGACCAGAATAAAGCAGTATATAATGTAACCATAGGAGCTCAGACAAGTTTTCTGAGTTATGGCCCTTAAAAAAAATTACTGTTTCGAGCTTTTGTCACTCTGGCACCCATATTTTTCATTTGATTTGGACAAACCTTGCACAGTTTTTATATACATGTACTGGATAAATTTGTGAACTGGCCCGATTGACCTGAGGCGAGAACTGCCCACTGGCCACGTGGCATTGTTTGTCCAGGTAAATAAAATGTAGTGTTTACTTAGATAGCAATCGCTGTTAAGATTATCAACTTGTTTGATTGACAGCCTGTCGGGTCAGTTGGATAATAATTGATGTCTGACTTCTAGCCACAGGACCCATTTCTCTTAACCCATTACTCCATAGATACACGTTTTCCCACACCAATCACAGAAGGCCTTTGAAAACAGTGCAGGAAGAGTTCAGATTGCTCATCAGATTGATCTGAACATTTCCTGCACTGTTTTCCACTCTGTCAGTTAATATAAATATAACTTACCCAATAATTCAAAAGCCTTCTATATTAGGTGTCCAAAGGCATCTATATGAAGTAAAGGGTTAATGTTAGTTTGTTAACCAACTTCTTGGCTTAAATTTGAAGTTCAAATAAAAATTCGCGATTTCATTAACAACATCATGAGAACTTTCAAAAGCCTTTTAATCTAATTATCTTTTAAAACTTCACAATTACTTTGTGTACATGAAAAACAACTGTGTCCCCACTCGTGACAGTCCAGGACTCAAACCTGCACATTTCACTGAAATGTTGATTGCTTTACTGACTGAGCAAGCTGAACTGGTTAGGTTCACAATCATTTTCTCACAAATTTCCATATAGACCAGAGTATTATGTGAATGTTTCTCGGAATATATATACTGTATATACATATATATAAATCAGATTCACAGGCTGGGCGCCTATCTAATAGATGAAGAAAAATTGGTTCCTAGCTGGCTGCCTATATAATAAGATGGAAAAATCTGTGGGCAGTCTGTGACTCAAACATATATATATATACACAGGTAAAAATGCCACGCATATTAAACGTACGTGCCAAAACATACATTTACATATAAATAGTACCACGCGCGTTTAACATACGTTTCTGGACATACGTTTAACGTATGTTTAACATATGTTCGACAAAACATATATGTTAAACATACGTGACATTTTTACCTGTGTATGAATCGAAACGCATATGACAAACGTATGTTTCACATGCGTTTAACATATGTTGATGTAAACATATGTTTAACATATGTTTTTGATTGTCAGACATGTATTTATGATTCTCGTACTTAAATTGGACCCTGGCTCTGCTAGTGATATTTCCAAAAATAGTGAGTGCCATGTGCTGTGGAGCATTTTAGCGCAATAATTATATATTCACTTTAACGTATGTTAAACATATGAATTGAACCTCGTATGTCAAACGTGCGTTTAACATATGTTTCTGTAAACGTATGTTTAATGTGCGTTTCTGATTATCATATGTTTCTTTATGTATGTTAAACGTATGTTTTGAAACGTATGTTAACCAAAACCCAATGTAAAACATACGTTAAACATACGTTGCATTTTTACCTGTGTATATATATATATATATATATATATATATATAAAAATCTGTGGGCAATCTGTGACTCGAACATGCATTGTGAATGAGCATCTGAAAAGATCCCAAAAATCGTAAATTCCGTTGTTGTGAATTTAATTATCTCCCTTTTATAGCTGGGTGTCTATATAATAGGATATAAAAATCTGTGGCCCGAACCCGGAACATTTAGTTGACGGGACAATTGCCTTCTAAGCTAGTCATACTGCTGACATATTTATCTTCACATGTTGCCTATACACTATGAAACATAATGTATATGTGTAATATCTTTTTTCTTTCAGGTCATCCACTCCATCTCTCATTGTCAATCCATCAGTAGCATCTCCAAGTCCACCAGTGATGGCATCTGCGAGTTCTCCAACACGAAACCTACCACCGATGCCTCCTCTACTCAACTACACGATTAGTTCACAAATTCCCAGTCCATCAAAGTCAAACAACTTAAGTTTAAATCTTAACATGAACCAGTATAAATATAATAGACAGTTTCCAGTGTCAGCGATAAAATCATCTTTAAGTCCAGAAGACGGTCCAGTACAGATACCAGGTGCATCCACCCCATCGTGGCTGACCGCTCTGAGTGGACAGATGCAAGGCCAGAAGCGACCACCGCCCGCACATTCAAATAATCAGCCACCGATGAAGCGCCCTCTGTTGGAGAAACTTTCTGAGTCTCCATCATCGTCCAATTCAAACATGTCTCCACTTGTTGGTAAGTAGCTATAAATAAATGCGGCAAACAGTCTGATAAAAAAAAAAAACACATTGAATCACAAAACATATTGGTAGTGGTTTGCATCCTACATAAACTGGGCACCTTTGGTTTTAAATAAAAAAGTAATTTTCAGTGATTTTGTCTCGTCTTTTTCGAGAAAGGACGAAGCATGTTAGTTTTCTGTTGGTGACAGTGGCATCATCATCAACATTTCAATGTTGAGTTTATATACTTAACTGTTAATTAAAAAGTGTAATTGCAGTCACCAAATTTGGTCCATAGTTTGTACATGTTTAATGGGTAGTACTTCTAAAAACCTTGTAGCATTATTCCTGATGACGATGACCAATGCAGATGAATAGGTTATTTTAAACAAAATTGCAGAATTCTCTTTTACTTTTAAAGGTGCAGATATAATTAATGTCTTAACAACAAAATGGAGTTGATTTAGTGTCAGAATGTGAATTTTAAAAAAAGAAATAGGTTTTCAATCACATGCCAATAACAATATACATTCTATATCCCTATGTATAGTATATTTATTGTACTATATACATGTATACCGGTAAATCAGGATATAGAATGTATATCATCACTAGCCCCCGTGTTTTCAATCTGAGGTGAGGTTTGAGACAAAAACCTTCAATTTATGTCAAACCTGTCTTTAAGCAGTTATGAAGACATCGACACTAAAACCGTGATATACTGAACAGAACAGCTAACCCGCAACTTTTATATTTCCATTATCTTCGTCAAAATATTGAGTAGAGTTAATAAAAATTGTATACAACATAGCCTAAATGTTCTTTCTTAATCCAGTTCAAATTTCAAGGATATTGCTTTGATACTTTTTGAGAAAATAATAAAATGTCAGGTTGTGTGTTCCGTTCAGTATACACTGGAAATACAAACTTTCACCGGTTAAGACTGGTATCAGCTTCATAGATATGAAGGCTAACCCGGGTTTACCTGTTAATTGATGACTGACCAACATCAAGGTAATTAATATATATTTCAAAATAGTTATACAAAAAAGAGTTACCAAGCTTGGTGGACCTTGTGGAAATGCTGTGTCCATCATTTTTAGCTCTACTGGCCAAAGGCCAGAAGTGCTTATGCGATGGCGCGTTGTCTGTCGTCTGTTAGCAGCACTTTCTCTGAAACCAGTAGGCCAATTAAACTGAAACTTCGCATGGGTGTTTCTGTTGCATAGGAAACTATACAGAAGATTTTTTTTTTTCGATCTGAAATTCAAGATGGCCGCAGTTACTAAAAATAGTCCAAAACTTAAAAAATCTTCTTCTCATGAATGGCCCAACAGATTTTCAAAATGTTTATGTAGTAATGATGACCAACTATAGTTTTGTTAGATTTGTTCAAATGGTGTCCCTAGGGTTAAATATGACCCCGCCCCAAGGGTTCAATTAGGGGACACATGTCATTATAATATTGTTTTATTATTTTTTTTTAAAATGGAAATGATTTTGCCTATATCTTAACAGAAGCATTGTTAGTTTGGTGAAGGAGGTTCAGATTTGTAAAAATGACTGGGTTCCACTGTCTTAAAGGGTCAGGAGGGGCCCCAAAAGGGTAAAAATTGGGAATTACTAAATTCGTTTTCTTAAGAACCGGTATGTCAGATTTGTTAATAGTTTGCATAAATTATCCCTAAGTGTAGGGGTTTGATTGCAGATAAGAATTGAGGGGCTAAAATTTATAGGGGCCATGTAAGGGGACTTAGAATTTTACATAGGGATACTATGGGAAAACAGAAAATTCTCTTTTTCTTTTTTTCATTTATTCTGAAACCACTAGGCCAATTAAACTGAAACTTCACATGGATGTTTCTATTGCATAGGAGACTATACAAAAAGATTTATTTTTTCTGTCTAAAATTCAAGATGGCCACCATTACTAAAAATAGTCCAAAACTTAAAAAATCTTCTTCTCATGAACGGTCAAACAGATTTTAAAATTACGTAGTAATGATGACCAACTATAGTTTTGTAAGATTTGTTCAAATGATGTCCCTAGAGTTAAAAATGACCTCGCCCCGATGTTTCTATTGCATAGTAGAATTTCAAAAAGTGCTATGACCGCTATGAGTCAGTAGAGTGTCCTCAGGCCCTCTTGGGCCTCTTGTTGTGTTCAAGGGATGTTTTGGAATTTTGTTGAAACGTTCATGACCTGAAAAGGAAACTGTAAATTATTTTTTGGTTGATTTCTGTCGGGGGTCACTGTTTCTAAAAATACCAAAAAATATTATCTGCTGAATTACTTTAGTTTCCATGAAGCCATTATAAATTATTGCTAGATTATCATCCAAATTTTTCTTAAAAAATGGGGAGGATTGGAGGATTTTGTTTTTTTCATTTTTAGCTCACCTGAGCCAAAGACTCACAGGTGAGCTTTTGTGATTGCCTGGTGTCCGTCGTCTGTCGTCCATCAGTAACTTTTAGCTTCTAACAACTCCCCTGAAACCACTGGGCCAGTTTTGATATAACTTTACAGAAATGTTCCTTGAGTGACCCTCTACCAAGTTTGTTCAAGCCACCTTGACTGGTAAAAAAACATGGCGGCCAAGGTGTGGGGTTAGTTTACTATATACATGTAAGCTATTGTAAAAACTTAAAAAAACTTCTTGTCAGAAACTACTGGCTCTATTTTAAAATAATTTCACAGAAATGTTTCTTGGGTGACCCTCTACCAAGTTTGTTCAAGCCATGTTGATTCGTCAAAAAACATGGCAGCCAGGGGGCGGGGCAAGTTTGATTATTAAAAACTTAAAAAATCTTCTTGTCAGACACTACTGGCTGGATTTTAAAATAGTTTTACAGAAATGTTCCTCGGGTGACTACCAAGTTTGTTCAAGCCAATTTGATTCGTCAAAAAACATGGCAGCCATGGGGTGGGTTAGTTTTTATGTCAAATTACCCCCACCCTGTTTTGTCTGTATATAGCAATTATAGTAAGAAAAGGTAATAAACTCTTTAAATAAACTTTTTTTTTGCTATTATTATACAATATTATACTAGATATAAGTTTTAAAAGATAATTCATCATAAAAAGGTGAATGATACAATTATAATCAATGATTGAATATTATTCAAATATCATTAACCATTTTAAAGTAGGTTTTTTCTGAATATAAAAGTCAGAGTTTTTATGGTTCAGACAAGGATGGTTTACTGCTTCATAATAAAGCAATACCATATTTTTAGCTAGTTTCATCACAGCAAGAAGTCTGCTTGAGAATTTCAGTGTCAAAATGTAATTGAAATCTTGGAGAAGGAGCTGAATTGTTTTTGGGGGAGAGTGCACTGCGACAAAGATTCTTTCAAGTGATATACTTTGGGAAGGCTTGTGTTTGATGCTGGAACTGCAGATTGTTTCATGCACAATAGTTTAGTCTGATGCTTTAGTTTGAAACCGTTCTCAAACATAACAGGTTAGTTTTGTGCTGGAACTGGATATTTATCTTAGTTTGAAGACTTAACATCTATAGTTAAAACTTCAGAAACCTTCTTGTCAGAATCTACCTACCTGATTTTGATGTTATTTCACTGACATTTACCATGGGTGAACCACTACCAAGTTTGAACTCTTCTACGCATCTGTTACATCTTCAAAACAAATCAAAATCTAACTATTTGCCCATCTCATTTTTCTGGAATTTTGAGTTTTCATGTATTATATAATCTACTTATGTTGGGTGACTCAAGGTGAGTCAGGTGAGCGATATAGGGCCATCTTGGCCCTCTTGTTTAATTTTTGATGTTTTTTTTAGGTCTGGGGCGGCAGGAAAATTAGGGGGCAGGGTGAATGGTTATCTAGCAATTAATTTATTATGGCCTTAAGATGTTTTGTGGATAGCTTCCAAATGTTAAAGGAAAGTTTGGGGTTGCTTTTTTAATCTAATTAAGGTCAAGGTTACTATACTAGTAGCAAAAAATTATAATTTCACAATGTCTTGGGGTTAATCCCTTTTGTAGATATGTACCATACCTGAGAAAGAAACTAAAATTATTCAAAATTATATGCCTCATTTTATATTTAGCTCACCTGAACAAAGCTCAGTGTGAGCTATTTTGATCACTCTGTGTTTGTTGTTCATCTAAAGTTAACTTAAGTTTGTTTTTACTGTAGCACCCACATTTTTTCACCAAACTTACACAGTAGTTTTACACCCATAATATCTTAAGACAAGTTTATTGGCCTAATCAGATGATTAATGTCAGTTATGGCCCTTGAAATACAAAAAAAAATCTTTTTTTGACCTTGTGTACCCACATCTCACTTACCTAACACAGTAATTAAATAAACAAAAAACAAGTTCTCACCAAATCTGATGGTTAATGTCTGAGTTGTGACCCTTTGATCATCATTAACTGCATTATTTGATGAGTGCTCTAGCACTCGCAGTTTTCATTCGATTGTCATAAGCACAGTAATAACTTGGACATGTTTTTGAAATTGCTAAATATGATGAAAAATGTCAGAGTTGTGGCCCTTGAATTGTTATAAATAGCATATATTTGATGTTGTGTGCACTCAAGCACTTACAGTTTTCATTTGATCTTAACTATGCTTGCAGTTTAAACAAAGTATGTCTGACAACTTGGTTTATACCAACTTATTTTAGCTCGTTTCCATTAAAGCTCAGAGCTTATATGAACCGCTTTCGAGTCTGCTTCCTGGGTAGAACCAGTACTGAGTGTTGTTTTGTTAGAGACATCAGATCGAGTGGGGGATCAAAACTACAACCTCTGGTGTGAGCACCCATCACTCTCAATTTCAGTACTACTCCGACAAGTTGACTGGCAATGAAGAACGTACTGCTTAAAAGCAATGATCAGGCGACATTTATGTCTCATTCTGCAGTATTCTTGTAAATTGTATGTGTGTCTCATGTTTTAATTTGCAGTTAAATGTGATCTATCTGGGCGTACTGTCACTACTACGGTTAGAGGAGCCAATCAGAACAGTGGTCAAACTGTACACCCCCACCCCCATGGGATTTATAACATGTGACTTGTTTTTTGTGTTTTTTTTGTTCTTCACTGTTATTTACTGTTAGATTGTTTCATCAATTTGTTTCAGTTCCTGTTATTTACTATAAGATTGTTTCATTGTTTTATTTTAGTTCCTGTTGTTTTCACATTTACTTCAGAGAGATGAAAAATGGGTTACCAATGCAGTCTTTAAAAAAATCGGCAGGAGTGTTCCTTTTGTTGTCATAGTAATCTCATCTTATTTGCATCAATTGTCATAGTAACCTCATCATAGTCTCATCAGTTGTCATAGTAACCTCATCATAATCTCATCAGTTGTCATAGTAACCTTATCATAATCTCATCAGTTGTCATAGAAACCTCATCATAATCTCATCAGTTGTTATAGTAACTTCATCATAATCTCATCAGTGTTATAGTAACCTCATCATAACCTCATCAGTTGCCATAATAACATCATCATAATCTCATCAGTTGCCATAGTAACATCAGCATTATGTCATTAGTTGGCATAGTAACCTCATCATTATATCATCAACTGTCATAGTAACCTCATCATTTTGTCATTAGTTGTCAAAGTAACCTCATCATTATGTTATTAGTTGTCATAGTAACCTCATCATAGTCTCATCAGTTGTCATAGTAACCTCATCATAATCTCATCAGTTGTCATAGTAACCTCATCATAATCTTGTCAGTTGTCATAGTAACTTCATCATAATCTCATCAGTTGTTATAGTTACATCATCATAATCTCTCTCATCATAACCATATCAATTGTAATAGTTACCTCATCAGTTAGTTGCCATAGTAACCTCAAGTTGTAATAGTTACCTCATCAGTTAGTTGCCATGGTTACTGCAAGTTGTCATAGTAACCACATCATAATCTTATCAGTTTATTGTCATAACAATTTCATCATAATATCATCAATCAGTTGTCGTAGTAACCTCATCACTCTCACAGTTAATTTGACTTTTCCATGAATATAAGGAAGTTTTTGTACTCACTCTGGCATTGGCGTCTGTGTTGTCGTCTGCTTCTCAGCTATATTAATGTTTTAGAGCAAGCTGTTCACAAGAATCCATTACTTGCAGTAATGTCATTGTGGATGGAACTTGGTATTTTATCACTCTGTGGAGCCCAAAACTGTTATTGGGTATTTATGTAAACTGTGGCATTGATAACAACCAATGGCATGTGTGGTACATTGGTCGAGCATCAGACACAGGATTTGTCGATTGTGGGTTTGATCCTGTGCAGTGTCCTTGAGCAAGACACATTACCTGAGTACTGTTCTACCCAAGAAGAGTTTGAGCATGATTTGTCTAAGTTGTAAGAACTTGTTTCACAATCTATGTAAAATATATCAGTTTAAAATAGATAGCAAAGCAATCTGGACTAACCAATTGAAAATGAAATTGTGGCATTATGCAAGTTTTCTGTCAGACACGTAATGATAACTCAAATTAACAATTTAATCCAACTTGTGGCACAAGATCAGATAACTTTACCAACTTGAATGGACTATTGAAGATTTTATTCTGTTTCAATAATCAAGACTTCATTTTATTCTCAGATCTAGACCAGCTGTGCAGTATTCTAGACTCGGACAGAGACCGAAATAATGAGGAGGTAAGGTGTTTTACAGTCGTACTACAACATAACCAATAGTTGGTCCCAGTGACAGCAGCCAGGGCTGAGTTGTTGCATATATTCGGTATCTTTAAATTCTCAGTTTTCGTGAAGTACACTGTTTGTATAGAAATAGAATGACGTTTTGTCACGATTGCCAGTAAGGGCTATTCCATTTAAACATACAGCAGCCCTAAATGGTTACATCTCAAAATACCCAAAATTCATCTTAGGCTATAATAAATTAATTGCTAGATTATCATCCCCGTCTACCCCCTACTTTTCATGCTGTCCTGACCCTTTTTATTTTCATTAAAAAAAAAAAAGAAAGAAAAAATCCTTCACACAACATCTCTATTTGAGTAAAAACACAAACTGAAATTTCAAAACTACTGGTATTTCATATAAAGACAACTGGAGTTGTGAGTTATATTTGCATTTAAAATATTTTAAAGGCTGACTGTTTATATATCTATGTAATAAGTATTAAAATGAAATATTAATGTCCTTTACCTTCCTACCCGATAATATTGCCCTTGGCCTAATAATTATATTGCCTTCCAAAAAAATTAATTATCTTTATTGTTTGTCATTGCCAAAATGTTATATAATACACCACATTTCCATTAAAAGAAATATACATTTTGTTCATTTCCATGGTAACACTATTTTCAGTTTCTCGTATCCATAAAATTAGGTGATGAAAATTCATGAAAATGTTTGTCATTCATAAATATGTTGTTTATTTCTTCATAAAATTAACAACTTTAGTTACTGGTTAAGGTTGCATGCAACTGCTTTAAAGAGACTTACGTCCGACAAAACGCAAAATGTAAAATATGATATAATAATTTACCTACCTATCCAAAATGAAAATGATGGGTAGGTAAAGGTCAAACAATGATTTAATTTAGGCCTAATTGCAGTGATAATGAAACTGTTCAGAAAAATATTAATTTATTGTAAATTGAAAATAAAATTCGAGCTTTTGTTTATACTCTAGTTGAAATATTTTGTAAGGACAGGGCCTGAGTCTCAACCTTTCTTGTTGAAATGAGTATAAAACTCATTAATTATTGATATTTAAGCATAAAAACATGGTAAAATAACTCTAATAGATATTTAAATGTGTTTTTCTGGGAAGTATTGACATTTTTATTAAATGTCTTCGATTTTTTTTTATATTAAATGTGCTTGGCAAAGAGGGGCCTCCGTCTATAAAGTCAAAATATTCGTGAATCAAACTTTTTTTTTTAATTTACCTGTCAAACTGTCAAAGCCACTGAACCAACGTTTTCTTATAAACTAACTAAAGACTTTGTAAGTGTTTATGCGGGCATTTAAGTTTGTTTTAATTCAAGTTGAATACATGACTGCAAGCTTTAAGTTCTTAAAATTTTTTGTTTGTACAAAATTTTTAATATAACATTTTCATATTTGTAAATTTAGAGGCAAACTTTCCAGGTTCTTTAGTAAATTTATGGACTCTTGAGGTTTTTTTTGTTGTTGTTTTTATATATTTTGTTATAAGTATCAAATACCGATAAGTTGTACAATAACTGTACAAACCAATGTGTTTCAGTTTGTTCTAACATTAAAAAAAATATTTTTTTACTAGCAAGGAAAGTTTGCTCTTTTAATTATCGGACAAAAAACCTATGAACAGAGAGAAGGCTAATGCCTCATCAACACAAACTCGGTCATTCGCATTAGTAACTCAAGGAAACATAAGTTCTTAGATATTGAATTAAATAGCCAAGTGAATGTGGCTCATTTCACTAACATTTGTTGTAAGTCTTAAGATTTTAGTAGGAATAGATTGTGACACTTAGGAAAGTTTCATTGGTGCAGTATTTTTGCAAATTTTAAAAAGAATGCTAATTACAAGACTTACTAAAGTTCATAAAATGATGTAAGCAAAACACTAAATGAATTTCCATTTTCTTTTTTTTTGTAACTTCAAATTTTACACTAAGAAATTTGTAATCTATGAACATTAGTGAAACTGGTCCCCGATCCATTCATGTCTTATAGCATCAAATCCTGTTCACATAGTAGACCATGGGCTTGATAATATATCTTCTTCACCTGCTAATTTCAGATTACCAATGTTCTGGCATTCCCTGCTGATTTTCCCATCTCTGGTTCCATCAACACGTCCAGATCCAACAACACGAGTGGTCGAAGTATGTTCAGCATATCACCGTCAGACGTCATATCGTTAGACTGACGCTGATTTTTTTGTGTCATCAACTTCTTCAAGATCTCATGTGGGATGTTTTTTGCTGTCGTCTTTATCAGAGGATGCTGCAGAAGTCACACAAACATGTAAACATCGTACACAATGCTATGAGGCTCACAACACACTCAGTGCACAAGATGTTACTCCGAGACGGAATAAAAAGATGCAGTTAAACTGCTCAACAGGGTGGGCAATCGGATACAGCCAGTCAAGAGAAGGAGCAAAAATGGTCTTTTAAGACAAGTTGTTGTTTAATACAGGTGAATTTACTCTAAAAGGATAGAAATGGGAAATGGAAAATATGACTGTATAAGACAGGTGGCTGCTTACACAAGGTTGACTGTATTGGTATTGAAGAACTATTTATTATCTTACATTCATTTAGTACTTGTACCTGTGAATTGTCGGTTAAAATTGATACAGAATCATAACATGTAAAGTTGAGAAAGAATGTAAATTCGAGGTACACATGTACTATTAAAAGGATATAATTGACCAAATGTGTTCAATCATTAGCCATTTTTATATGGACTTGTCTTTTGTGTGAACAGAGTGTGCTAGTCGTCAGCAGATGACAGTTGTGTAAGAGGCTTAAAGAGTTATTCCTTTGATGTATGTGTATGTGCCAGAAGTGGAAGTTGAACATTTTATACCGGATAAATTATTAATTTCACCATCGTCATCGTTATCACCAAACTGATTTAATATAGAGTTACAAGTGGTGCTTTATTTATGTACAATGAGAATCATTTCATGTATATGTATGTTGCGTAAACGTCTAAGAATCTATGTCTCCAAAAACTTTCACCGATCTTTCAAACCGTCTCCACCGATACAACCTGAAATATGTTGAAAATGGTGTTAATGGTGTGAAACACCATTTAAAATATATATAAGTTGATTCTTCAAGATTATCGTCAGAGCCCTAAATAAGGTGATTTTTACGGGTATTTTACTCTCATGATTTAGCTAAAATACCTTCTTTTTTTTAAACAAGAGTAAATTTACTTTAAAAAAAACAGGGAATAAATTTACTCTTCCAAATATTTATGCCCTCACAATTGCTAAGTTTGAAACAGGGGTGTTGCTTGGTAAATTTCAAAGTGCAGACCTTGGAATTTTTATGGGGGTCTGGGGGTCCTCCCCAAATTTTTTCTAATGTAAATGGCCATTGGTGCATTATCTGGAGTTTTGTGTCTATATTTTTCTCTGTAAACCATACCAATTTCTTATGGGAATTTCAACTGAATCAAGCTTTGTTTAGCTTTCTGGGAAAAATGTAGGTCGAAGCCTGCATTGCCTATGTGTAGCTATGCCAGGGTAAGTACTCATTGTATCCATTAGTCTGAGCAAACTACTTACATAGCTTTCAGGAGATTGACTTGAAACTTTGCAAACATGATCAACATCACATGTAGATGCAGATTTTGTGGTGCTGACTGAATTCGATACAAAATTCTGTATATTTTTTTTATTGCCGCCACGTCATTGTCGTAATCACTACCATCTCTACCACCATTGTGGGGTCCTCCATGTCTGAATGGGTTAAAGGCACCTTCTCAAGATCACTTGCATCTCACCAGACTGAGAGAATTTGTAGGTTTGAGTCCGACTCAGTCCAAAAACTTTTGTCAGTTGCTTGTGGAAGGATAGTGTTACTAAGATTCATTCTTCCTCCATAACCAAGACCATATGTTTGCTGTGCTCAGACCCATTATTTTTCATGTGGGTAGGTAAGTAGCTAAAATTTTTTTTTCGCTTTTTTTTTTTTTTTTTTTGACAAATTTTGATTTTGCATAGTCACTTTAAAGAAAAATGGACAGAAATCATGGAGGAGGGGAATTAAATGCTTAGAAATTCAATAAAAAGTTTGGGTAGCTGCAAATTTGAGTGAGAATGTAGGAGCACGGCAGACAAAATATATTTTTAAGGATGGCCCAATGAATTTACAATGCCATATATAACCTACCATGGGACGGGCCGAACCTAATGTTGAAAGAACTTGCGCCCCCAAGCCCATTTCATATTGAAATAGAATATGTTTAAACTATAACCTACACTGGGTTGAAAATGGCGTCAAAACTCTTTTCCAATAAAGAAAAAAATACCATCGTTTGTATCATCATCACCATTTAAATATCATTATCAATCATCATTGTCATCATCATCACTTGAAGCAAAACTATACATCATCATCACCATTAGTATTAGTATAAGCAATTGTAAGTGATGATTGTTCTGTTATTAATTTATTATTTTACCTGTGTATATGTTGTTTATTGTTTTAACATGAGGTGTTGTGGTTTTTTTGTTACATAATAATCCTAACTGATCTTTTAAGTCTCGTGTATAATTCGCTATTTACCCAACACCCTCTCCACTCATTTTCTTCTCTCTTCATCTTCTTTCTTCTCCTGTAAATATGTAAGTTTATTGTTCCTGTAAATATGTATATAGACAGTCAATGTAAATGTTGTTTGTAACATTATTTAAAGATTTATGCCTAAATATGTAACCACTGTAATAACTTAAAAGAAATATTTTAAAGTTGGAAATCCAACCCTGGTTTAGAAGTTTATGTTTTGCCTTAAAGCTATAATGTCATCCAATATATATATAGCTGATGAAAGTATGGAACATGTTATTGGAACGACAACTTCTTAAAAAATCAGGGGCCGTTTCACTAACCATCTCAAGAGACATTTGTGCAGTATTTTTTGCAAATTTTTGAATGAATACTTTTTATAAAGCTTACAAAAGATAGCAAAATAAGTAAGCAACTTTTTGTTCATAACTTTAAATTTTACACCAAAAAGTTTGTAAACTTACGAGCGTTAGTGTATTGGGCCCCTGATACTTTAGTCATTTATGGCTTATACTCATCATCCAGTGTGTTTGTTTAGAGGTTGTTTCTCACATACGTCGCAATATAACCATTTGTAACCGTAAGATTAGATTTGCCCTTCAGGTTTTCATGCTGACACTCACACAGACATCCCCATACACAGAGAAATACAGGCACATACACATAAACACCTTTGAAAGTCATCCATGTTGAAGGATCACACAATTTTACCATCACCATGCAAATACTTTAAAAATGGTACTAGAAGCTTCCTCGCTTCAGCTCAGCATTTAGAGGATAGTTCTAGGTTTGGTCAGCTTGATGTCGGTATAATATGACTGGGTGGGGTATCATCCTATATGTCTGCGCTGTGGCAGCAATTAGAATATTGTCTCGTGTAGACACCATCGCAATATCACAGAAAAATTGTTAAATGTACAGCATACAAGAACAACCATTGTAACATGGTCCGATATGGCGACCGTATCAGTAAAATATTCAACTTGGTTTGTATATGTATATGATGGGTTCTATGTTTGAAAGGACACTCATAGTATTCAATATTTACGGTTATGTTATGATTGCATTAAGGCGTATATGTGAAATGGCTTTGACATTGTGTTTACTCTAGTACTGGCCCTTTTTATGTTCTTGTATTACACATGGTCTCTTGAAGGGGCAAAACAATTATTTTTACTTTAGAAATAAAAGGCAGAAAGTCATGTCTCCATTTAAGCATGTCAGGGATTCATTGATTGTGGTTGTTTTTGTATTGTCAAAGTGATTTTATGTAATTATACTTTTAGTCTCCAGTCAAGAATCTAAATGTGGGTGCAATGTTTTATTTGTAATTCTTTGAACTGTTTAAAGTTTTCTAATCTGAAGAGTGCTTGTTTTTTTTCATTATGTGCCATTCCTTGGTGTCGGATATATTTTAAAAACACCTTCATCAAGTCAGGATCAGGTGTGGGGTTAATGTATTGTGTCTAAAGAATTTTATTGGTTCAGAAAGGTGCGGTAAATTGTGTCTGAGTTGCCCTTTAAAGAATTTTATTGGTTCAGAAAAGTGAGGTAAAATGTGTCTCGAGTTATCATTTAAAAGAATGCTATTGGTTCGGAAAGGTGCAGTAAATTGTGTCTGAGTTGCCCTTTAAAAGAATGTTATTAGTTCAGAAAGGTGGAGTAAAATGTGTCTGAGTTGCGCTTTAAAAGAATGTTATTAGTTCAGAAAGGTGCAGTAAAATGTGTCTGATTTACCCTTTAAAAGAATGTTATTAGTTCAGAAAGGTGCAGTAAATGTGTCCCGAGTTGCCCTTTAAAAGAATTTTATTCGTTCTGGAAGGTGGAGTAAAATGTGTCTGAGTTGTCCTTTAAAAGAATGCTATTGGTTCAGAAAGGTGTGGTAAAATGTGTCTGAGTTGCCCTGTAAAAGAATTTTATTGGGTCAGAAAGTTGCGGTAAAATGTGTCAGAGTTACCCTTTAAAGCAATTTTATTGGACCAAAAGGGTGAAGTTAAATGTATCGTGTCTGAGTTGTCCTTTCAAATACATTTACAGTGCTCCAGATAAACTTTTTTTCAAATAAATATTTTACTTCTTAAATGCGTATGCTTTGCTTATTCTCAAAATGCCAGGCCCAATTAGCTCAGTCGGTTACGTGTCTGACTATCAATCCAGGGGTCGTGAGTTTGAATCCCTGCCCAGCAACAGTCTTTGGATGATTTATATACAACATTATGTCTCGTTATAATTCGTCTCTCACCACTGATTCAAGTGGGAAAACTATCAGTTACTTGCAGAAATAGGGTTTGCTCGAGTACAGGTTAACCTTTAAGGATCCCAGGAAACAGTGGTTAGGTTAATAGATTGTCTGTTAGCCATTGATAGCACATAAATGACACTAAATATTGAATCAATCAATTATTCTCAAAATGTTAAAGGTGAACATGAACATTGTAATCTAATTGCTATTTAAAATAAACCAATTAACACTTAATTGTCAATATCCAATGCTTATTTTACCACTAAAATTTTAATGCATTAGAAATTTCAATGCTTAATATGCTGCTTAACTGGAGCACTGAGCTTTTATCAAGTTGGACAGCTGGAATTTTATCTAGTCATGATAGGTGACAGATATAATGTTTCTCAATTGCACTTTTAAAGAGTTTTTATCAAGTCAGAAATGTCTGGTAAAATGTATTGTATACTATGTGGTACTCTTTTAAAACTTTATTAAGTCGGAGTGTCGGGCAGTTCAATATATCGGAGTGAGGTGCTCTTTAATTAGTTTTCTACTAAGTAATGCTCCAGTATAAAAGCTGCAAGATGGATCTGGGGCAGGTTTTATATAATTCTATACACAATTCAAATCAGAGAACCCAATTTCAAGATTTCACCGTCATCATTTCATTGTTTTTGTTATAATTTTGCATAATACTTGATGGAGCCATAATAAACTAATTACTAAGTTATCATCTGCCCCCTTATTTTCATTTGAATTTTTTTTTTTTTTTTTTTTTTTTTTTTAAATGAAAATAAAAAATAAAATCCTCCCGTTCTCCCCATTTTTAAGAAAAATTTGGATGATAATCTAGCAATTAATTTATAATGGCCTTATTGATAAATACATTTATTTAGCAAATAAATATTTTCTAAAAAGTATTTGCTACATGCACACTCTAAAGTGAAAACAAGTACACATGGATCTGTTTTTATGCTCTCTGCAGTTGATCGAAACTGATTTTCATGGAATAAAAAGATAACAACATAGTCTACTTAATGCAATTTTCCACAGTGGTGGTAGTTATATAGAAATGGAACCAAATGCCAAATATTTTCATTCATTTATTGGTATCAGCGTTCAGATAAAATTGAAACATAATGACATATATAAGATTTCTCCTGTCTGATCAAATTTGTGAATTGTATATTTTAGAAAGAAATGTGTTTTAAACCAGTTTCAATTAATTAGAAAACATAAGCTTGAAATTCGATGAGAGAGTGGGAAGGGGCAGACATTTTTATTGTTTTTAGATATTTCTTACATATGCATAAAATCCTGGAGAAAAAATTAACTAAATGATAAAGTTTACAAGTTCTGGTTAAAATACTTTTATTTCAGAATTGCTATGAAATCAATAGGAGAAGTTTTGTGCAAGATTTAAAATATGTTGAACGTAACAACAAAGTCATCTCCAAGGTTGCGCTTCACCAACATTTACTTAACTAAGTATTTACTTAAAACTTTTAAGTTTCTTGTACTTAATTCAGTAAATATTTCAATGATTTTATTTTTGTACATTTTTACATAACAAAGTAAGGAGCTGCAATGTAAGGATTAGTTTTAGTTTATTTATTTTGGGTATGATTTTAGATTTTTGCATAAATCTAAAACATTCTTATTGTCTTATATATTCATTAACATGTAAGAATATACATAAACTCAACACAATAAGACAGGAGTCAAAATGATAATCATATAAATATTATTCTTAATTTTAGTACCCTTAGATCCCCATTAAATGCCCCTGATGGGATTTACATTTTTAGAACAGATTGAGGGACCCATTTCACTAAAAACTTCAAACTTAAAAAAGTAATTTTTTCTACTTGAACTCATTGCACATTAAATGACCACACAGACTTGGAAGTCATAACAAGTATTTACTCATTAGTTGACAATGGACATACATAAGGCTATAATATTTCATACTGTCCTGACCCTTTTAATTTTCTTAAAAAAAAAAAAAATGTTCCCCCCCCCCCCCCTTTTTAAGAAAAATTTGGATGAGAATGTGGAAATTAATTTATAAAGGTCTAAAGATTGGTGTTGTACTACTGAAAAAAATTGAGTTAAGGAAAATCTCAATTTGAGATGTTTAGTGAAACTGGGTGATTGCCTTTATTTGTAGTAGAGATAAAAAAAAAACATTTTCTGTCTCTTTAACATGGTAAACACAAATGTTTACTATCCATTGATAATAAATACATCTCTCAAAAGACGTTGCCATGGTTTTACAATCTTCATATAAGTTAGGCATTCATCAAAAATTTATTGAGCATAGAATAGCTTGTGAAATACTGGTAGCTTGATTGAAAACCACTTTACCTTTTTTTTTAAAAATAAAATTGTATATCTTTAAAAATTTACAGCTTTAAGCAAATATTTATATTTGGCAGTGTTTGTAGTATTTCAAATAATTATGTGTTTGTGTGAATGTTTAAAATCAGGTTTAGCTCACGGGTATAGAATGATGTTCTAAAGTTCACCAAAAAAATATTTGCTTGGGAAATAAGATTTTCGTGAAAAAGTTAAAATAAACTTTGTATAATTTTCAAATTATGCATAAAATTTCTTCGTAGTAATTTCAAATAAAGCCTTTTTGCCAAATATTAATTAATTACAAATTTAACCATTATGATTCCTTACTTATTTTGTTGAGTAAAGTTTTTGGGCGGAGTGCCAAACTATTGTAGATATAGAGCAATAACGCCTACAATAGCTGTGGACTCTACCCGAGATATCATAAAAGTCACAAAATAATCATATGTTATCTTGTATATTGTTGAAGGATTCAATAAATTATTGCTGTAATCTGTGTCTGTGTTTATCTTGTCAGCACCTGTTATATCACTTCTTCCAGAGTTGCAATACAGAATGTGTTTTATCGTGTCAATGCATTCATTTCTGTTGATAAACTGCCTGCCTGATAAACATAGATTTATCACATCATTGCAAGTTTATCAGGCACATGACATCATTATGTATACTTAATGACGTCATTATGTATACTTGTTCATTTTGACCTGGACGGAACTATTTTAAACCTTATTGAAAATGAATAAAAAAAAAATACTAGAAATATTGACATGATAAATAGAACACCATGAAAATGTCTAATATTATCAACTTTATCAGGTGAGCCTTAGAAAAAAACAAGAACTCAGAGAGAGAGAGAGAGAGAGAGAGAGAGCATGTGTTTAATCACACAAAATTGGTCAGAATTATCATACTGATGTTACATCAAACAGTTTCTTCCAGAATTACTGTATAGAATGTGTTATATCTCGTGAAATGTGCTGCAGAATTTTCAAGAATGTTTTTATCAAACAAATTTCTTCCAAAATTGCTGTATAGCCGTGTCGTTTCTCACAAAATGTGTCACAGAATTATCAAGTATGTCTTTATCAAACACATGTTTCTTCCAAAATTGCTGTTAGCCATGTTGTATCTCACGAAATGTGTCACAGAATTATCAAGTATGTTTTTATAGCAGAACACGTGTATCACACTAAGTCGGTCAGAATTGTCATATAGCATGTGTTACATAACACTGAGTTTGCTATAAAAGGTCTGACATAAAATATTCATAGCACGTGTCATATCACACAAAATGTGTCAGAATCGTCATAAAAATGTTATATCACACAATTTCTTCCAGAATTGTCGTATATCATGTGTCAAATCACGCGAATTGACTAATTCACGCACGTTTTTATGGTTCTACATAATATGCTATCAAATTTCATCCGCTTGGCATACGATTTTATGTTGAACTATTAACATCAAGACTGTTTTTTTACTTTTCAGTTACAAAACATATTTCTCACAAATAACGTTGTCCCTATATTTGGGTCGACCGTGGTACATACAAGTATTAATAAACAGTCAAAATCCACCACCCTGATATATCCTTAAAAAAAACGAACTGGACCTTCATTTATTCTCATCGATATTAGATGTACATTGCCTATATTAAGGCAACGGACACGTTTTTATCCGATTTCAGTTTTCTTTTGTATAATCAACAAATAGAGTTAATAAACAATATTTGACCGGTGCATCCGAACCTACTGAACACGACTCAGATTTAAATCCACTTGATCAGAAAACAACATTTCCAATCATCCACTTGTTCAGAAAACAACATTTTAAAACTTTCACTTAGTTCTCCACGTGTCTTGTTCGTGATGATCCTAACGTGTACCAGACAACACACGGCATGTTTATAGTTTCAGCATTATTTACAAAGCATTGTTTTCAAAAGAGAGGTAAATCATACCAGAAATCCTGTCATCTTTCCTTTCTTGTGTAACAATAAAATGACCGCATGTTTTAACATAATCAATCATGGGTTTACTAAAACACATGTTCACTCTCACTTTTATCGGTTGTCGTTTTGGTATACTGTCAACGAAGCTACAAAATGCAGTATCCGTCATTTCGACGAAACGAAGCTCAATGATTTCAAGTTTGATCATTTGAGGACTCAACTTAAATTCTTTTTTCTTGAAACTTGTGTAAACTATCTCTATAGTTTGAACTCGTTCTAGAGTTGGCACCAGTTCAATTAAAGCATCAACATCTCGATTGTCAGGCTTCACCTTCCCAATACCGCAGCGAAAATGCCGAAGTTTTGCAGCTGCTCGGATATGGCTAAATGCTAATGATGCGATGCCACGCTTCTGTAACAGAACGATTTCGATTCTCTCAAGGGTCTCCGTATTGATCATCACGTGATCAATAACCATACGTTCAATGCTAAGGGTTTGTAATTTTGAATGATTGGATAAATCCAATTCAAAATCAATCTTGTCAGCAGTATCAGATTGCCTCAATTTCTCAAGCTGAATTTGCTCCAAATCGTGTTTTTGAGAAAGGAATTTCGTAAGGTACACTAGTTGATTATGTCTGAGGTTTACTCGTTGGAATCTGATAGCCACCAGTTTCGACAAATCATCTAGCATGCTACAGAAACACGGCTGCGGCATTAAGTTCATATTCAGCATTTGGAAGGTAAGGCAACTTAATGTGAGAGATTGCAAGGTCTGTTTTGAATAAGACACCAAGTCACCAATGTTTTCCATTGATATGACATTACCATACACTCCGAGTTTCTGTAGATATTTACTTTTTAGAAGCAACCGCGGTAACTGTTCCGGTAACGGTCTGTCTACTTCAATATGTAATGACCTGATCGTGTCTACCTTTACACGGAGTAAGTTGTCCACGTCTTGTGTTGTATAATCATCTTGTATGAAGACGTCAGCGAGCAGAAGCGAGATATCACTGAATCCACTGTGCAAGCCTTCAGTAACGCATTCGGCTATCATCTTGTTTACTTGGCTGATCATGTTGGTCGTGTATATGTAAGAATCGTCCTCAGTGGTTTCTCGGTATTTCTTTATCAGAGGGTCTTCAGATGTCAGTTTCCAAACGTGGTCTATCAGATGGTTAGCAGCCGCAGGATTCATCCCACTTATGAATACTAAAACATTGGATAATTCCAAAACTTGCATAATTGAACGCATCCGTGTTGTACATTCTTGCAAATTTTCTTTTCCCAAAGTTATGTACAACGCGGCCAGAAACTCCTGAAATGTTTTGTGAATAAATGAAACCATTTTTACTGGCGAACAGACAGCAGGTTTGCTTTGGGATAAAATGCCAATTTTCAAGCAAATTTCCAAATCCGTTTCTGACATTCCGTATTTGTCTCCGACTGCTCTGTCAAATACCAAAGACGATTCCTTATTTTGAAAAAAAAGACATGAAAACGCCATGCGAGCAAACGAATACAGCAATGGTTTAAACTCTTTGACATTTGGTTTCAGTTCGAAACATTTTGGTAGTTCTATCATGGTTTGGTTTTCCAATGTTTTTATGTATTCATATTCTGTTGAGCCGGTATTTGTCCTTTGCAGTTGTTGACTTAACAAACTACAGTAAAGTTCACATTTTGATAAACAAAAAGACTCTCCCTCGATCCATAGACCAACAAGTAGCTGTAGTAATATCGGTATGCTTTTGAATTCGCCTATCTTTTTCTCCTTTAACTCCAGATAAAACCGTTCCGTTAGCATACTTTTGTGGTACGTCTTATTTAAACGAGTGACAATATGTTGAATGAAATCGTGCGCAGACTTTTCATTCAATCCTTTCAATTCTACCTGCATGTCAATCTCGGAAGATGCAAATCTCAGAATTTCAATTTTCCATGGGCGAGTCGTTGTCAATATTGTACATTTGCTCATTTCAACTCTACAAGGTAAACCGAAATTAACAATCTGACAATGTCTGGGTGGCGTCCACTCATCAAGACCATCTAATACAATTAGACATCTGTCTGACTTCAGTAACGATGAAACCGTATCGTAATGACACTCGTCAGTAATCAGTTGATGCTTGATCATGTCCTCTACATGACTCTCATACAGAGCATGCCGTAAAGAAATATAAAATAAAAAATCAAACCTCAGCATGGCTTGCTGGTCATTCGTCAGTTTGTCGTTTCTTCTTTTTTTAGTATGAACTTTACACCATTCAGCCAACATTTGTTTGCATAATGCTGTTTTGCCAACGCCAGCATTTCCCACCACATAAATACGCCGACAGGATGGTTTGAATATATCTAAATAAGACTGAACCTCGCAGTTTTTTCTTTGTATTGTACTTAACGGATAAACCCTTTCTTCAACTATGTCCATACTTGGCGTAACATAAATGTCATCTGTGATGGTTTGGTTATCGTCCGAATCTGCTGTATTCGTTTGTTGTATAATGTTTTCTTCATACAGCTTGATAAGATAATTCTGTAAATCTGTCAATAAATACAATCGTAAATTAACAAACAAAATGAAAAGGAATTTTGTGTCATACAAAAGACACAGTATTGTTCGAAGAAAACAGTAACAAAAATATCATAAAAAATAGTTCATGTATATATAATAAGTACAGGAAAAACTGATTTGACTACCAACATTAATAATTATGAAATTATTCCAATTACTGTTAAATTTATTAATACAGATTTGGTCATTGTTATTCAAAACGCTCGGTTCGCTCTTATTCGAGTCAAAATTTCAAGGAAATTGTTTTGATCCTTTTTGAGAAAATATGTACATATAATACAAGGTGACGGGTTAGTTGTTTCGTTCAGTATATACAGTATGTGCATTGTATAAATGTAAAACAGAAACAAATGATAAGAATATGTAACGTTCATCACCTTTGTCTTTATCTTTTAGATCACTTCCGATACCTTGTGCAATACCCTGGCAGTGTCCTTCATCTCTTTTTGTTTCTGTTACTTGCGATGCTTTATCTCGATCACTTCCGATACCTTGTGCAATACCCTGAATGTGTTCTTCATCTCGGTGTCTTCCTACTACTTGCAATGCATTTCCTTGATCTTCAAAAGTCAGATTTGTTTCATTTTTGCTTTCCAGTTGAAACACCGGTCCTTTGTATTTACCTTTTTCTTTTAAATAGGGTTCTACTTTGATTCTAAACTGCTTATCCAATTCTGATATTTCTAGTTCCGCCATATCTTCGTCTTCTTTCGGTAAACAGTTTTGTGGTTTTTTTATCTTAAAATGTAAGAAAAATATAATACTTAACGAACGGCAGCATTTTAGAAAATGACGTCAAATATGTTATTGATTGGTTTAAACATAATTGTATTGCATAATTCACATAATAAGCAAAGGGTTGAGCCATAATTTATTGCCCCCCACCCCCCTCCCCATTTTAACATCTCTATCATCACATGTACACACTATTAGACACAGATTCATGAATATTCATTAGTAAGCAGTTACATGTATATTGATAATATTATCATACCATTGTTTTAATGTATTAGTTACATGTTCATTAAAACAAAATATCGCGTCATACTTGGCAATTGTATTTATTGTCACATTGTGTTTGATTTTGTTGTTGTCATCATATCACTGCGGCATCACAGTGTACTTAGTGCAGTGTCATACACACTGCCGCATGGAAATATATTTCACCGCAGACACGTGACCTGGTACCTCACCCAGCCAGTCACTGACATTGGACCGACCAGTTCTAGTTATATCTTCTAAATGCTTTAAACGTCAAGAAAATATGTTACTTGTGCCGTTTTTAAATACTCTCTTTATGCCCAACAATTGAACAAATGTATATTTTTATGTGATTTTTATTCAGTTGTTGGGCATATAAAGAGTTTTTTTATATTGATTTGTTTTATATTTTTGTTGGGGTGTTTGCTAGGCGCCGTTCCCCTGTGCGTTCAACCCAATAGATTTAAATGGTGTACATCAGGAAAAAACGCTTTAAATATATTATACAGCAATTTTTTTTTTAAATGGATAAAAAGGCTCACAGTATTGTTAATAAATAAAATCCGAATGATTTGGTATGTCAAATATACCGAAATGTGACAAAATCGATATTTATATTGGAGTGCTAAACTTTAAACGAAATCCCTATTCTAAAAATTGACAACACTTAAATATTGATTGACGACCTTTGCGTCGTTATTCAGACTCTTTCTAAGATGAAACAATTTTAACTACGTGTATAACGGATCAAACTGAAATCAAATTGAAATCATTTAGTACGTCACAAAATATGCTGTAATTTTAAGCGGAGAAACCTATACTGAAATTATTTTCTTAACCTAGGTGCGTAGCCCAAGTTAGGAAAACCCTTTCAATACATCATTTTGGCATGTGTGAATAAGTATCCATTTAGCACAACGAGGTAAGTGGGTATATACTAGCATGCTTAATTGGGGGGGAAAATCGAAGTTTTGAAAAATGTATATTCCCTTTAAACAGTAGACACACCAATCCATGACCGGCTGACGTATTAACTGTCATATTTTGTTACTATTTTGTTAAATCACCTAACGATATAGGACACAATTTTTCATTGGTCGACAAAGGTCACATGTCCTTATTGTTACTAAAATTATAAACAGGAATGTACTATTACGTTTTTTTTGTTGTTTTACTATTGTGACAGGCTCGGGTGATCAAGATTTTGTAAGTCGTTTTTTTTATCGACTTATCAATAGCAGTGTTTGTGGATAAAAACAGGAGTCACCACATGAAAACGGCACCGAACGGCATCAATCAAGACCAAGCCCGTGTTTCACTAAACATCTCAACTTGTGATTTTCTCTAGTCAAATTTTTGAAATGCTTTAACTTCACTGAGGAAAATCTCAGTTTGAGATGTTTAGTGAAACTGGGCCCAGACGGTATAAATTAACGTAGTCCCTCCAGACTACTCATTTAGAAATCCGACACCATATTGTTATTAATAAACAGTAAAACGATCTTCCAACACAATTATAGAAGCATTGTGCAATGTATTCTTTTATAAACAGAAGTACAGACGTATTTTTACCCAATGTTATATTGGCAGTCACGTAGAATACTTCGGTCCTTTGCCATGGTAATCGCTTGGGTTGTCGGTTGTCATGACGATCTATCAAATATGCAGATAAGTATTACAATTTGTTGATAAATAATTATTACAGACAGACAGACGGACGGACGGACGGACGGACGGACGGACGGACGGACGGACGGACAGACAGACAGACAGACAGACAGACAGACAGACAGACAGACAGACAGACAGGCAGGCAGGCAGGCAGGCAGGCAGGCAGGCAGGCATAAACATATAATATACACCGATGTTATTGAAAAAATGTTTTAAATGACTAATTGACAAGACATATTTTAGGCAGTTGCTTACACAACATGCTGACGTGTAGTTTTTCTAATGGCAGTCATGGCTTGGGTCGAGGTTTAGCGATGTGGCCTATCAAAACAAAGTCGTAAGGAAAGCCGCACACATTCAAAACTCGAATTCATTAGATATAAGCTGGTTATACCTATTACCGCGATCCTATAACTTCATCAACCATGTAAATGATGACATCAGTAATAAACAGTAATGAAGTTACTTTATTGTCCCGAATAATCCTTTTAAAAGCTATTTCTTGTAAATATACCTTCGAAAATGATAAACACACGAAAAGACAGAAGTTTATGATACACAGTCGGCCATTTTTTCCCTGGTATACATATTACCGCGAATCGGCCATTCAGACTGCTAGAAATGCTGTCATCAGGAAAAATACTGATACTGGATTAAATTTTTAAATAATTTTAAGCAAGTCCTGTATGAAAAAAGATAATTAAAAATTCAAATCAACATAAACAGTGAGTTTGTACACTTAAGAATTTTTGCACTTATTCTAGTTTTGCTAAAAAGAGGGCACAAAATGTTGACCCCACCCCTCCCAAGAAATCTTACTGGTGTACAGTTTTTTATGTGCCCTCATGATCCATTTCAATTGTCACACTGTCCCCAGGTAAAAAATCTAAGTGTACGTATGTCAGATAATACTATCATATGGACATTCGCGGTAATACGTATATCGCGGTATTAGGTGTATAAGGGATACATGTATGTTATTCTTAATATAGTTGATACTGGTTTTCATCACAATGGTATTTTCTTGTAAAATTGAAAAGGCAAACATTCTCAAAATACCGTTTGTTTTCATTTAGTGCCTTCATACAGACCTTTTATCACTTCGATATATTGCAACACTTAATAATAAATAATTAATGAATTTCCAGGATTCTGTCTGAAAAAAAATCGGTAACTAAGGCGACAGCCAAGGCGGAATTAGAGTAACATAAATTTATACATATTTTGTTTTGCTTGAAACATATGTGTACACCATCATAAATAGCTAACAACCATATTGGATTGCATAGCTAGAGTACATAATTCATAGTTCAGAGTATGCCAAAAATGAAATGTATTTTTTTTTATAGTTTTTAACAATTTCATTGTATATGTTCGATTAGTGCGACATATTCACGTCTCTAAGGAGCCTTTTGACATTTTTTTTGCGTCTCCCGAGACGTGCAACCGCGGAAGCCGATTTTACTAACTGGAAGTTCCCACCGGAATCTGTTGGGAAGGTTTCACGACTTTAAAATCCAAACAATTGACATATAATGAATGAGAATTTAAAATTTAACATTAAATACATCGATCTGTGATGAAATTATATGCAGCGCATGCTAAGTATACCGATAAACCGATCTTAAAACACGAGAGGGTCCCATTTCAGATGAATATGTATTGTCCGCCATTATCATCTGACATCGAGTGATCAAAATGAATTATCACCATATTGTGTAACAACAGATGCGTTTATGTTATGAAATCGAAGAATGCACGATGCCTGTCTGTTTCTGTTAAGTTTTTTTTGTAATACTTGTTGGTATAAGTTATATATGATATGATAAGTTCTGTTTTTAATATCTTTAAATTTTATAAGGAAAAACAATAAAAACATGCAATATAAAGGCATATAATAGTCTAATATCAGTGCAAATACATGGCTGAAATTTCGGATGACACCTTTATAGTAATCCTTTAAAAACTGTTGAACCTTTGTCTGGATTTAACAATTTTGGTACCATAAATGATAATGTTTTTAATAGTTCCTATAATGTTTCTACCGTTTTAAAGTATTACGGGTTGGAATCAAAATAAAGTTGGCTTTTTTTACGATTTTTTTTATTTTAACAAAAACAGTATTGTGTAGTTGTTTTAACAAAAACATTTTAAAACACATCAGAGATTCTTTTGCAGAAATATGAATAAGTACGTTTTCGATGGATGGCAAACAAATTATATAAATATTGATTTTTTTTTATTTCCTACTTTAAAAATGGACTAAAAATGATAAAAAGGGTCACACAAAAATAACTGTAAGCATAACTTGAAATGCTCCTTTTTTCTAATTTAAAAAAATGAAAAGTTTACCACCCAAATTCCTTCCTTTCGATACCAAAAGGACAAGCACATTTGTTAGGGTCAGTGGGGAGTCGAGAGTCAAATGTGCCATCCGAAATTTAGACAAGCAAATGCAATCACTTATCTCTGTATATGGGTATCTGATATAGAATATATATTACTCTTCGAAGAATTTAATAAGTGATATATTACACTGAATTGCACTACTGCCCAAACCATGCTGATGATATACATTTTAGCCAACAGTTGCTCTATGTTGGGCAAGTCGATTGGACGTTGTTGGGATTTTAAAAATATGCTTACCTACCATACTGACTTTATAAAGAGGGTCGGGTTTGGATAAACAATGTGCTATTATTTATTATTCTGGTCGAGTCGTGTTGTAAAGTAATCAAGATCGATGCCGTAGTCACTTTTTCGGCAGAATATTGAATTATAACCGATTAAACAAGTTATTTGTAATAGCAAGGGTGACTTTCTGAGAGAAAAAAAGTTTTAAAACTGGTACATAATATCGACAAGTTTGTTGTAAACTTTGGAATGAATACAGACTTCACAGCCCTCTTCGGTAAAACGTAGGGGGTCACTATAAAATGTACATTTTACATTAAAACCATATATACCTATCATAAGTTCCCAAAGATAGTTGTTTACACAATTTTAAAAATTATGTTTTCAATATGCTTACAACTAGGTTGAACGTTTGTGTATAGTATTTGTGTTCGGCCATTCGCTTTTGTTTTAAAGAAACTTATGTAAAATGCCTGTTTAACACCTTCATGACAAGTGGAATTCAATAAGAGTACACGCAATTTCAACGATACACACAGTGTGTGACCGTGTCGACCTATTTACTGGCTCATATTAAATGACCTTTACGGTGCCGCGAAGAATAGCATACAAAAAAGTTATTGACTTCCGTTCCTTGTTTTGCTATTAAAAATTATTTGCTCGCTTTTTACAGACCCAGTATTTTCGCATTAGGTATGTAGGTAGCATTTGTAAGTTTTTTTTGTTGTAAATGGACATAATTCTTGAGAAAAAAAACAACAACAAAAATTCTTTCAAGTTTAGATAGCTTATATCTGAGTGAGTAGATACAGCAGACAGTGACTTGGTTTTACACACATTCATCTCTGCGGCACACAGGCATTTTAATGTATGACCATATGTAGTAATTGTTTAATATCGCACCCAAGATACTCGAACTGCTTCTATTTGAATAGTTTTTGACGTACTTGTTTCATATTGTTTTTGTAGAAATAATATCAAAATGTAAAAACATTATCCAACACCGTGAAAAAGAGGAATATCTGTATCATAGACGGGTCATTGCGTGTATCCGTATTTAAGCAATAACACTTTTCTAAATTTACAGTCATTACAACTAGGAATAGGTAAAGTTTTCTGGGGTACTTAATATTATGTTTCATATAGAAATTATAATTATAAAGCATAAAAGCATCCACTCCAAAAATTAGTATTTTAAAAGATGAAATACATTCTCAGCACGCGTTTATTCGTATTTCAGCTATATTTCATGCCTATCAAAATAAGAGGAAGTTGTCTGGGGTAGTTACATACTTAGGTCTGTATTGTTTTTTTTCTATTTAAAACGGTAAAATGTTAAAACATTGTTTAGACTGATCACCTTAACCCTAACCCATTACCATGTATATCAAATACCAAATTCCCAAGGACTTATATCAGTGACCTATCCATTAAGTATTATTAAGTCACTGTTTAAGCTATATAGATTGCAAATTCCTTACAAAAATACATGGTAACTTATTTTATTTTATTTATTCATAAGCATTTCATAATATTTAACAACAAAGAATGGTTACTATGCACCAACTTTCAAGAAAATATAAACTTTTGTGTGCATTTCGCTTCAACCGTGTGTACATCAAATCTTCTCCGTTATATGTTGTTCACGGTCGACAAATATTTGCGATTATGATTTTGATGGTTCACCCAGTAAATTGTTAATAATTTCATTGTACATAACTCAACAAAATGATGTATTTTATTAAAACCGTTTGATAAATTAATGTTTCATTGATTTATTTCAACAGTTTGTTTATTTTGTCAACCCGTATAACAGCGTTAAATGACATACACAGCGAAGCGGTGTCGGTGGATTTTTTTCCAGTACATAAATTAGTCTAGTGCAATAAGGCGTTAAGGACAGCAGATTAGATATCCAAATAATAAAAAAAGCTGTCCATCCACGCCTTATCATATCAGGCTAATGTTCGATATATAATACACTGTAATGAAGAAATAAAAGATTATCATTTTTGGTTTTGTAATGTGCGGTTTTGAAGCAATTATATATAACATGAACATATAAATGAAAACTTACCGATGCTTTAATCGTGAACTGGGATCCCAGCAAATCATGTATAAATGAATGTGAGTTAAAAATAGAAACAAATCTAAAAATAACTTATAACAGAGGCGGATGTAGCTCTATGAATAACCTTGTGCACACAGTCTGTATATGTATTTAGCGCAATAAAATCGATATATACCTGAGCTTGAATCGGTTAACGGAGTAGTGGTTGAATCGGTAAACGGAATAGTGGTTGAATCGGTAAACGGAATAGAGGTTGAATCGGCAAACGGAATAGTGGTTGAAACGGTAAACGGAATAGAGGTTTAATCGGTTAATGACAAAACATGTCTTTTGTTTTCAAGATACTCCGATTGTAGTTCATACTTTATTATTTGTGACGTTTTCTCGTTTTAATATCTAAATCTAAAACTGTGTGAAATTAAAATAACCGTTTTGGGTATGCACCGGCAACATTCTATAATTGGGTCCAAAGACATAATTTAGCAGAATGATTTGGTGACGATATATAGAGTGTTAATGGTGGAGACTACATCCGCTACTGCTGTCCTCGTCTGGGCAGCGCCCGACGTAGAAGCCTTGAGATGGCAAGTTTTGGGGCAGGGTGTCCCCGGAGGGTGTCCCCATGGTCTGCACATCGCTGACATCGGTAGTGTCCCTGAATCGTAACGCGGCTATCTGGGGTCCATTTCATTAAACAGCGTAAATGCAGAATTTGCGTAAATTTTGACTTGTTTCAAATTACATTTCACTAACGTCCGTAAACTTACGCAAAACATAAGAACACTCGTGAAAGGATGAACATGTGTATGGTAGGATAACGTGAATACTAGACAAGTTGCTTTATTTTGGCCATCTGGAGAGAACTGTAACTAATGTTGTTCTAACTTGAAGTTCAATCCATTTGCATATGTTATATATTTGTTATCATTTTATGTTCATTTGTATATATTGATATATGTAACACACGTAATAAAATATGTTTAAACTAAAATGCAAACGTATCTTCTCAAGAAAACTGGATTTCCCTAAAAAGGATCATTTATTCTTATCAGTATTCGTACTAGTATATCCTCGGGCTACTGATGATAGAACACGATAAAACATGTGCTGCATGTCCTCAACCCCAGCGTAATCTAGATGAACCAGGTCTTTGTTGAAATGTTCAGTGAATTTCAGCCGTGGTGTTACATTTACGGAATTCCCAACTATCATCACCTAACACGAATCTCACAATTCTCATCTGTCGTCCCGCAATTTTCATCACTCATCTCGCATTTTTCATTACCTAACAAGCACCTCGCAATCCTCATGTCACAACTGTCATCACCTCACACGAATCTCACAATTCTCATCTGTCGTCCCGCAATTCTCATCACTCATCTCGCATTTTTCATTACCTAACAAGCATCCCGCAATCCTCATGTCACAACTATCATCACCTAACACGAATCTCACAATTCTCATCTGTCGTCCCGCAATTCTCATCACTCATCTCGCATTTTTCATTACCTAACAAGCATCCCGCAATCCTCATGTCACAACTATCATCACCTAACACGAATCTCACAATTCTCATCTGTCGTCCCGCAATTCTCATCACTCATCTCGCATTTTTCATTACCTAACAAGCATCCCGCAATCCTCATGTCACAACTATAATCACCTAACACGAATCTCACAATTCTCATCTGTCGTCCCACAATTCTCATCTATCATCATCTTACATCTATCTCGCAATTCTGATCTCTTATCTGACAACTATCATCACCTAACACGCATCTCACAATTCTCATCTCACATATATCATCTGCTAACAAGTATCTTACAATCCTCATCTCTCATCATACAGCTATCATCACCTAACACGCCTCTCACAATTCTCATCTCTTACAGCTCTCATCTCTCATCTCACAGCTAGCATCATCTAACAAGCATCTCACAGCTCTCATATCTCATCACACAGCTAGCATCATCTAACAAGCATCTCACAGCTCTCATCTCTCATCACACAGCTAACATCATCTAACAAGCATCTCACAGCTCTCATCTCACAGCAAGCATCATCTAACAAGCATCTCACAGCTCTCATCTCTCATCACACAGCTAGCATCATCTAACAAGCATCTCACAGCTCTCATCTCTCATCTCACAGCTAGCATCATCTAACAAGCATCTCACATCTCTCATCTCTCATCTCACAGCTAGCATCATCTAACAAGCATCTCACAGCTCTCATCTCTCATCTCACAGCTAGCATCATCTAACAAGCATCTCACAGCTCTCATATCATCTCACAGCTAGCATCATCTAACAAGCATCTCACAGCTCTCATCTCTCATTTCACAGCTAGCATCATCTAACAAGTATCTCACAGCTCTCATCTCTCATCTTACAGCTAGCATCATCTAACAAGTATCTCACAGCTCTCATCTCTCATCACACAGCTAGCATCATCTAACAAGCATCTCACATATCTCATCTCTCATCTCACAGCTAGCATCATGTAACAAGCATCTCACATCTCTCATCTCTCATCACACAGCTAGCATCATCTAACAAGCATCTCACAGCTCTCATCTGACAAATATCATCTACTGACAGTACTCATCTCTCATTTCACAGCTATCATCACCTAACACACATCTTACAATTTTCGCTTCTCATCTTACAACTGATTCTGAACATTTTGATTTCATCAATATCATTTTCTAGCATGCATCTCATAATTCTCATCCCTCGTCTAACAACTATCATTACCTAAAATGCATCGCACAATTCTCATCTCACAAATATCAATTCCTAACACGCATCTCACCATCCGCATCACATATCTCACAACTATCATAATCTAACACACATCTCACAATTCTCATCTGTCTTCACCTTACACACATCTCACAATTCTCATATGTCATCACCTAACACGCATCTCACAATTCTCATCTGTCATCAACTAACACGCATCTCACAATTCTCATCTTTCAACTCACAACTATCATCACCAAAAACCCATCTCACAATTTTCATCTCACAAATATCATCACCTAACACGCATCTTACAGTTCTCATTTCTCATCTCACAATTTGCATCACTAAACAAGCATCTCGAAATCCTCATATTGCAATTTTCATCTCACAGCCATTATCTCCTAACACTCATCTCACAATTCTCATCTCTTGTCTCACAACTATCATGACCTAACACGCTTCTCACAATTCTCATCTCACATATTTCATCTACTAACAAGTATCTCACAGATCTTATCTCACAACTAGCATAATCTAAAACGCATCACACAATTCTCATCTCTTATCTCACAACTACCATCACCTATCAAGCATCTCACAATCCTCATCTCACAACTATCATCACCTAACACACATCTCATAATTCTTATCTATCATCACCTAACACGCATTTCACAATTCTCATCCCATAAATATCATCTCCTAACACGCATCTCTCATCTCACAATTTTCACCACCAAACCCTCATATCACAATTATCATCACCTAACATGTATTTCACAATATATTTTAACAGTGCAACGGTATATTTTATAAACGCACGGTGCACCGGTACCGGCGCTTTTGAGCCCGATATACACCACATAAAACTTTGCTGCGCATACGCCGTTTCAGTATCATAACAAGAGAACTGTGATACAAAGTATCACAGCAGGCTTAAAACCACTCTTTAAGAGATATAACGATTCGCACAGTTATTTACTTAATTTTCCTCAATTTTCACACACACACACACACACACACACACACACACACACACACACACACACATTTTCATCCATACAGAAGTATACTACGAGGAAATTTAGAACAAAGATGAAATGCTGATAAATTGTTGAAATAAAGTATTTACAACATGTAACACTAATCCGGAAATAAATTATTAGGAAATACTGAAGAATCGAAGGTTTTAAAAATCGCCTAAGGGGTACGAACTGTTTAGTGTACGAATAAAATAGTTAGACTGCATCTAAAATTTTACATACAAAAAGATACGAAACTACCTTCGTAATAAGTTTTAAAGCAGTCTAGCCTTAAGGCGGTCCGCAATAAGAATTATATTTATAAAATATGGTTCTATAAATAGAATGGAAATTTCCACGATTTGTTATTTATAGAATACGTTTAATATAAGCAATCATTAGTATGTAAATTATTGATGGATGTTTAAGGTTGATATTTCTAAATGTTAACTTATTTATTGAAAGCCATTTCTAGTCTGGAAAGTTAAAGGCAGCCCAGGGGTCGTATTCACCAACCACTCTTGAGAATATTCTTTGATATCCAAATTTCAACATTTGATATCTAGTTTACCATGACATATAAAATAACAATGAGGGTTTATTTGACTTTATAATTATTATATTAGCTTACCTACATACTTGCAACTTTTGGTCTCAAAGAATGTTCGCAAAGTGTTCTTTTTTTCCCAAAATTTTATTCTTAAGTTCAAGTTTAAGACTATTCTTAACTTGGTGAATATCACGCCATGCTATAACGATCGTAAATAGATATCAAGATCAGTTTGATATCTAGTTTACCGTCATGGCATATAAAATAATTATAAAATATTATATATGTTAATTTGTTTACATAACGTTTTGTCATAGTTCATTTCACGCTTGCAAGAATACAAGCATTTTTGCTATTAACACAGCAATGAATTGAGGCTATAGATTAAAGGGTTACGGACACTACAGATTTTTTGTAGTGTCCGTAACTTGTTTGATCTCTTCACTCAGATGGAAACGTTTTATATTTTAAGTCTTCGTCTAAGAGGCTAGTGCCAGAACAATTGTTTGAGGGTATAGCTTACTTTAATCTGGGGTTTTTAGGCTGGTTACGACACTACATGTTATGTTTGCTGAACTCTCTATAAAGTTACTTTACTGAGAATTATATATGGGACCACTGGGTCTATAATGTACATGTACTGAATTCTCTATTTTATTACTTTACTGAGAATTGATAGTGTGACCATCGGAGGTATATGCACATGTACTGGACTCTCCATAAAATTACTTTACTGGTAATTATATATGTGACCACTGGGTCGATATGCCATGTGCTGAACTCTCTATAAAATTACTTTACTGGGAACTGAATAGTGAATACCGTAACACCAATATACGGCATAATTTTAAGGCGGCATGCAGCATTTATTAAATCAATCCCTGGTCCTACTGGGCTTACCAGTTAAAATTTGATTTCATCGTTTGAACGTCTTCCGTGGTCCTGCCTAGGAAAATCAAAATAACAAGATTTTATAATTAAACCCATTTGTAGTTTTATATTGTGCCAACCTCAACGCATAAGCGGAAGCTTAAACCAGTATTTGTTTTAAATTTTGTTTTCCCTGTAATGCTATCTGCTGTGACGTTTACATTAACTCTGTCTCTGCTATCAGGGACTTTCGATGCTAAATATAGTATCAGAGACATGTTTATCTACATTGAAATATATAAATATATCACCATATATTAATAAAAATATCGTCTAAGAAATTAGTTTAACCAAGGAATTATATAGAGATGTATAAGTCCTTGGATTAACTAGACATTTATCAGTATGACCAAGACCTTGGTATGACCTGATAGTCCGGTCATTTGGGCCATGGAATTGTATATATTCTATGCAAGTTCTTGTTTAGGCCCACTGACTTTGGGTCATGAAAAAACGATATACAAAAATAGTCAATTTACTCCGTGTATGTCATTTTCGTTTTAATATAAAGTCTTTTTAACATGATTATCGTAAAAATACCATAAAATATTGTTTTATTCATATGTATCAACAATATTTCAACCGGTTGCGAAATGACAAAAAGAAACGATTACGAAACGACTAGTGCGACATATTGCACGTCTCTATGGAGTCTTTTAAAGATTTTTATTTTGCGTCTACAACAGATTGGATATCCAAGTAATAAAAAGCTGTCCATTCACGCCTTATTTAATCAGACTACGAAACGACCAAAAATATCCGGTTACGAAATGGCTCTGTTACGAAATAACTAGATCCGACAAAATGCCCGGATGAAGAGGCAGAAAACGCACGGGATAAAATGGCAGAGTTTGCGTGTTTATTACGGATTGTTGTTTAATTAACACGACCAACTTAGATATATATGTTTTAGTAAGTACTGTATTCCCTTCTTCTGGTTATATAGTAACGTAATGAGTATAATTTCACTTGATAGTCTGTCTCAATATTAGTAAAGTGACAGCGGTCACCCATCCAAGTACTAACCCGTACTTCGTTGCAGTCAATGCAGTTCAACCATGTCGCTATAAAAGCTAGCTTAACAGCTGTAAGTGACCTATGTACATTCACTACACTCCTCCCCTCTTTAACCATTAGGGCTGAGCCCCAACTCCACGGCTTCCCGCAGTTCCTGGCCATAACCCGCCCCATCCCATGGAAAGAGAGATTCATGCAGAAGCAAGTTCGAAAGTTAAGCCTCGTCGCCATTGAAGTGACAACGGTTACCCATCGAAGTACTAAGTGTCAATATTTATTAATCATACACAATATGGATGTTTCTTGGAATGTATATAAATCATCATGTTGGGTGCCAGTGACATAGAATGAGACAATCGTGCAGCCAGGCTGAGACTCAAACCCAGAACCTTCCTCTTACAGGTTGTTTTCGGCATTACTCTAAAACATAGATTAGATCTACTATAAACAAATTTATGTATAAGATAAGGTTTACCTTGACCTCCCCTACAGAAATCATTACTGCAACATAGCTCAACTTAGGATTGAATATGTTTAACTGAATGACTAATAATTTAGAGTATTGTACTTTTTGTCTCTCCTTGATGAAGGAGAGACGAGATTAAGGTGTTGCTTTTCTGTCAGCGGTGGTGACGGCGGTGCCAGCGGCAAACATTTATATTTACCTCCAACGCTAAGTTTTCGTTTTTACACTATTTTTCAACAAGTACAAGTGCTAGGACACTCATACTTGGATCATAGTTACAACTAACACTCTGCATCACATTATATACTACAGATGCTGAGTGTGACCTACATTTCATGGTCCATTGACATTGTTTGATGCTGAATTTTGCATTTACCTCCAACGTTAACTTTTCATTTTTACACTATTTCTAAATAAGTACAAGTGCTAGGACACTCATACTTGGATCATAGTTACAACTAACACCCTGCATTATATAATATAATGCAGATGCTGAGTACTTTTTTTTTTAAATATGTTTTACTCAGAAATACTGGTTAAAGTTTTGAGTGCAACTACCATCAAGTTCATATCTCAAAAATCACTTAATGTATTTGATCAAAACTTCACACAGTACTTCCTACAATATTTCTTAGTCATTAAACCTACTACATTAACCAAGTTAGATAACTCTTGCATGAATATAATGCAAATTCTTGTATCATATTATTGCAAATCCTGGCTGTTACTTAATTCATAAAATCAAATAACTATTGTAAATAACCATTTTATAATATATAATGGAAGTTGTTATGTCATTTCTCTGTTACCACTGGATTAAAACAATAATTTTTTAACTTTACAGATGTATGCGGCCATTTTTGTCATTGTATTTTTTTTTTTTTCTCCCATGTGTGTATAACCGGTCAAAGTGGACACGGCAAGACATATCATTCCACGGAATTCTGGTATAATGCAATCAGTGCTCCAGATAAGCACTCTTTGGGGGGTATTTAAGCATTGACATTTCTGGATAAAGCATTGAAATTTAAATAAAGGGGTAGAAGGGGTGAGTCTATTTCTGGATATCATGTTTTTCCCCCGATACCTTTTTATTTTCAATGGTATTTCATAATCAATGATGTTGCAATATTGATTTTTATAAGTCAGCTTGTAAATGTTGAATGTCGGTAGTCCGTCTGTTGTCTGTCGGTGGATTTTGATCCAATCCTGAATCAAAATGTTTGTGTCTATGAAAGTTCAGCCGAGGCCTTGAACCCACTATATCATACCAAAATAGACAGAGTTAGGGCCCTTGATTGATAAAAAAATACTGCTGATTTTTGCCACATAAACACTGTTTTATTGTCTACTTTACCGGAATGGATAGAGTCATGGGCTTTGTATCACCTTTAGTTTTTAACAGAAACAGACCAAACATGGTCAGAATCTTATTGTTGATAAAAGCTTGGATGACTTTTTGAACCGTCCATATCTGAGCAGAATGACAGAGTTATGGCCCTTGATAAATTGATTGAAAAACTGTTGCTTCTGCCAATATGAATAATTACACATTTTATGTTACATTAATTTATGTATTTTCATTGACGAAAAAAACAAAAACTTGGGAAATAAAGTAATGAAACTTGTTTTTATTTATAGTTGGAGAGTTGTGAACAATCACTTCCAATTGCTACAGACAGGGACAAATAGAACCATCTTGTGTTATGGAGTCCATGCCATGATGTACTTCTTGCTGGCCCATATTGATCGTCCTTCTATGGCCTACAAATGTAGAGTCCAGAATCAATGGAAATGTGAAGTCACAGGTAATATTAATGGCAACAAAACTATTTATTTCTATGAGTATTTTTAGCTGTATTTGGTCAGATTTAATGGTGACTTATTAATACATGTATAAATAATAAGTTCAAATTTAAAATGATTGAATTCAGGCCTTCCAGCATGCTTGGGTTACAGAACATGTCACATGGATTTTTCAAAACATTGTATCATGCTGTGATTAAATTTATATGTCCGCCTCCATTGTTTATTATTCTAATACCATCTTAGTTAAACATTGGTCCTTGATGGGGAATTGAGTGACTGCAGTAGTTCAATGCAGTTGTCTGGTGGAGAATTGCCGGATTAGATTCAGTTTTTTTTAGATGTTTTGATGAAATTGTGCATATAATTTTTTTGTTCCTGATGTGAAAGGGTTTTGAGTTAAATGGGGTCACGGTTAAGGTCACTGTTACATAAAAAAATAAATCTGCTCAATAAACTTAGTTTCCATCAGATTAGAATATTTTGATGACATTTTGTGTGTATATGATTGTAATTTGGGATGTATCAGTTGAGGGTCACATAAAACTTAACTTCTGCCTAAATTGTTAACACCATGGTACCTACAGTTTTGATCCAAATATAACAAAATTTGTCAGGGGTGTTTGTGGTCATAAAATCTCAAATGTCTTTGAACTGGTCAAATTGGACCAAAGTGAACAAGTAGAGCAATATTGGACCTTATTGGACTTCTTGTTTTTCTCTACTGCAAAATATCGTGTAAATTCCATTAATATCAAAGAAATCTGCTCTGTCAAGTGTTAATTCACAACTCATTGTACTGTTTTCCTGCATAACTGAACTGCTTGGTTAGGTTAGCTCAGTCAGTTAGCTTGTCTGACTATCAATCCAGGCGTTGTGAGTTGGAATCCCTGTCTGGTCATAGTCTCTTTGATGATTGATATACGTACAACATTGCGTCTTATTGTCATTCATCTCTCACTGCTGATTTGAGTTGGAAAGTTATCAATTACTTGCAGAGATGGATGTGCTTGAGTACTGGTTAACCTTTCAGGATCCCAGGAAAGAGTGACTTGGTTAACTGTTTGTCTGTTAGTCCTCCATGGTATAAAAATGATGCTGGGTATTCAAATAAAATCAAACAAAAACACATAACTGAACTGACTTACATAATTGTTTCTTGTAAAAATAAGAAAGAAGGGATCAAGTATTTTCTATTTCCTATTTGCTGTTCAATTGTGATACAACAAAACCTGTCCTAAGCAGCCAGTCAAGCGAAGGAGTAAAGTGGCCTTTTAAGACAGGTTGTTGCTTAATCAGGTTAATTTGCTCTGAAAACAAAGAAATGGGAAATAGCAAATATGGCTGTTTAAGACAAATGACTGCTTAATAGAGGTGGCCACTTACACAGGTCTGCAGTGTATTGCCAAAACACAGGTCAATATCCTCTGTGGAGGTCATCTTCATAGACTGGTTATGACTTATTATACAAAGTTTTGCTTATAAATACAGGTATCATTTGGCAGTAGTTGCACATCACAATGTTCTAATAGCAATAGTACTGATGTTTGCTCATTACATCCATTTCAATCTGTTCCAATGGTTTTGAGTGCATTATTGTGATCACTTCCACCTCTGAACATGTGAGGAAGTAGTCAGTGACTTGCAGGGCCTAGTGATGGTTAGATGCACTCGCCTCATACCATTAATTAATTGGAATAATGTTGGAAAAGGGAAAAACATGTAAACAAAAACGCTGGCACTCTTGTTCAAATGTCTTTTATTTTAAATGTTTTATTTGGAAATATTTGTGTATTTATGCAGTCACTTTAGACACCCTATCTGGATCTCAGAGGTTTAACCGTATTTCACTGAAATAGATATTGATACAGTTCTTAATATTATTGAGTGTCTAGTGGTAGAGCATCAGACCCAGGACTCCAGGGTCATGGGTTCAATCTCTGGCCAGGGCCATGTGATGATTTTAAGCAAGAAACTTTATCTGTACATGCTTGGGTAACCTGGTTTGTCAAAAGTTGTTTGAACTGGTTTTGTAAATTTTGTAAATCTAAGGGCAGGCTGGAGGTCCAGATTTTACATCAGTATGTTACATTCATTTATGTATTTTCTATGATGAAATAAAGTAATGAAACTTGTTTTTATTTCTAGGACAGATTTAAACTGAAGTGGAAATTCCTATTGCTGTAGATGGGGATGGGGACAAATAGAACCATATTGCAAATGGAGTTCAGGCCATGATATACTTCTTGCTGGACTATCTTGGTCGTTCTTCTATGGTCACCAGATGTAGACTCCAGAATTAAGGAAAACATGAAGTCACAGGTAATGTTAATAACATTAAAACCTATTTATTTCTTGATTTTTTTTACATATTTATTCAGGGCAAAAGATACTTGACCTCATTTTCCAAATTTTTATTTTTATGCCCCACAAAAATTTTTTTTGGTGGCATAATATAGTAATGGCAGCTTCCATCTAACCGTCAGTCCTTCCATCTGGTATTTTGTTTCCGGCCTGTATCTTTGTCAAGCATAGATGGATTTTGTTGATACTTGGAACAAATGATCAACATGACATGAGGATGTGTCCCGAGTAAGACCCACACCCATACCTCAAAGTTCAAGGTCACAATTTGAGTTTGTTTGAATATACTTCGAGTCTGTGTTAGATTTTGTGTCCGGACTGTACCTTTGTCATGCATAGATGGATTTTAATGATACTTGCTACAAATGATCAACATAACGTGATGACTTGTCGCGAGTAAGACCCACACCCGTAACTCAAAGGTCAATGTCACTATTTGAGTTTGTTTGACAACACTTTGAGTTTGTGCGAGATTTCATGTCTGGCCTGTAACTTTGTCATGCATAGATGGATTTTATATATACTTGCTACAAATCATCAACATAACATGACGACATCTGGTGAGCAGGCCTTTTAAAATTGCCGGTTTTTCGGTTTTTGGACCGATTTCTGAAGTTCAAAATCGATTTTCGTTTCAAAGTTAAAAAAAAAATCGGTCCAGATATTTTCAAAGTTTAATTAAAAAATCGGTCCAGATATTTTCTATCGGTCGTATAAATTCTCATAAATTGCTCTTACCATGCCATACTGACCTGTGAAATATGCCTTGCGGCAATATCATTTGACCCAATAATCCGATTGTTTTGTCACCTGCTGTGCGAAATGATGTAAATTTTGACAAAACCATTAATGATATTAGGGGGAGTTTATCAGAAGAGTCTATCGCTATGTAGCACGCCTTCAATGTGTGATCAGCGACCCAAAGTGTTCTGTCGGTTCATCAAAAGATTGTGTTTTGCGTCCGTAATTTCTTTGATATACCGCTTGCCAAAGCTGGGACGGTCAGACCGAATATTGTTTGCGTCATTTAAAATATTTGATAAAACGTGCAGTGTTACTTGTTTGTTTCATTTGTTTTAAAAATAACAATATATACGAGCTGGTTTTGGTAGCTAGCTACAGCACAACGCATATCAAAAATAAAAAAGTTGAATGAGCCTTTACATTAGTTTCCACGATTATTTCACCCAGCTTCTGGAACTTGCGTCATTTCAGGTTCGATCGAGCGTTTTTAATATAATGAAATTGTTCAGTGAAGCGGAAACGTAATGTCAGTCATTAAAATGTACACAACGTGATAAAGTATTTTATAAATAATACACAAATAAACTTGAAATAGTTCCCTATTAATGAATAAACGGAGAAAATACATGGTGCAGCTGACATGGTGGGTGGGGTATGCATATGTCATAAAGTGATTTTTTTTAAAAATAAGTGCGATTCTTACGGTAGTAAAAAACCTGGTCTGATTTGCATTTTGGAATTTTAGAAGGCCTGCTGGTGAGTAAGACCCACATCTGTACCTCAAAGGTCAAGGTCACAATTTGAGTTTATTTAACAACACTTTGAGTCTTTGAGATTTTTTGTCCGGCCTGTAACCTTGTCATGCATAGATGGATTTTAATGATACTTGCTACAATTGATCAACATAACATGACAAGGTGTTTTGAGTAAAACCCACACCCGTACCTCAAAGGTCAAGGTCACAATTTGAGTTTGACATCACTTTGAGTCTGTTTGAGATTTCGTGTCCAGATCACTTTGAGTCTGTGTGAGATTTCGTGTCCAGTCTGCAACTTTGTTATGCATACATGGATTTTTATAAATACTTGTTATAAATGATCAACATAACATGACGATGTGTTGGACTTAATACCCAAACTCCCACTTCAAAGGTCAAGGTCACAATTTAACTTTGTTTGACAACACTTTCAGTCATTCAACTTATCAAGATGACATGACAACGTGTCATAAGTAAGACCTAGACCCATACCTGAAGTCAAGGTCACACTTTTAGTATGTATGACAACATTTTCAGTCTGTTTGAGATTTCAAGTCCGTCCTTTAACTTTATCATACATGGATGGATTTCAAAAACACTTGGCTCAATTTATCAACAATTGATATGTTGTTAATTGAACTTTGTCTTACATTTAGGGATTTTAAAATAGCTTGACACAAGTGATCAGCATGTCATAATGATGTTTCAGCAGCATTTAACTGTTGAAATACCCAGACCATTACATCAGATATCAAAGTCAAGGTTACACAAAGGTCAAGGTCACGCTTTAATGTAAAAAACATGAAATTGCATGTCTAATCTGAAACATCAGCCCATTTCTCTTTACATTCATGGATAAATGCTACCTATTATAACATAATTATATTGTTATTTTTCAACGACCATTTGTGGGGCATGCGACACTTACAGTGACATTTCTTGTTTTATTCATAAAATCATAGATATAGTAAATTTATTCATTAATATAGATAATAGATTTATATATTGATTTATGATTATAGATAGTTGATTTATATATTTATTTGTGAATATAGATTGTAGATTTATGGATTTTTTTGTGAATATAGATAGTAAATTTATTGATTTATTAGGTCATCTGAGACTTTGTCTCAAGGGACCTTTTGCAATCGCCTTTTTACCGTCGTGCATCCGTAAATAATTCACATTTTAGACTTCTTCTCAAAAACCGTAAGCTCAGTCGTAATGTTGTATGCAACTGTGGTACATAAGGGTGAATCAAAATGGTAAATTGCATGGTCCCAACCCATTTTGGGCCTTGGGGGTGGGGCCAAAACAGTCAAATTTAAGGTAAACTTTAAAAATCTTCTTCTTAATATTGGAAGCACTGGGAAACAAATTGTGATCATAATTATGGACATATATGGGTTCCATATAAAAATTGTAAATTGCATGTCCCTGGGTCTCGTGGTTTGGCCCCGGGATGGGGGCCTAAAAAAATTTAGTGCATCCATAAACAATTCACATTTTCAACTTCTTCTGAAAAACCGTAAGCTCAATTGTAACGAAATGTTGTATGCAGCTTTGTTACCTAAAGGTGAATCAAATTAGTGAATTGCATGGTTCCCACCCCCTTGGGGCCTTTGGGGTTGGGCCAAAACAGTCAAATTTAAGGTAAACTTTAAAAATCTTCTTCTTACTACCAGAAGCACTGGGAAACAAATGGTGAGCATTGTTATGAACACATATGGGTCCCTTATAAAAATTGTGATTTGCATGTCCCTGGGTCTCAAGGTTTGGCACCGGGGATGGGGGCATTAAAAAAAATTAAGTGCATCTGTAAACAATTCACGTTTTCAACTTCTGAAAAACAGTAAGCTCAATTGTAACGAAATGTTGTATGCAGGTTTGTTACCTAAAGGTGAATCAGATTAGTGAATTGCATGGTTCCCAACCCCCTGGGGCCTTTTGGGTGGGGCCAAAACAGTCAAATTTAAGGTAACCTTTAAAAATCTTCTTATTATAGGAAGTACTCAGAAACAAATGGTGAGCATGATTATTGACTCATATGGGTTCTTTATAAAATTTGTGAATTTCATGCCCCTGGGTCTCATGGTATGGCCCTGGGGGTGGGGCCTACTTTACTAAATCTATATAAGAGAAATTGACGAAAAACATTATTTCTTATGACTGAATAGACTTATGTGAATGTTATTTGGATAATCGGGTGACCGTTAAGGCCCATGCGCCTCTTTTATGTGAATACAGATAGTAGATTTATTGATTTATTTGTAAATATAGATAGTACATTTGTTGATTTTTTTGTGAATATAGATAATAGATTTATTGATTTATTCATGATTAGTACATTAATTGATTTAATCGTGATTGTATCACCCTTCAGATATTTCACACCACATGTCTGTGGCAGGATACTCCATTCAGTGTGGCAGTGCTCAGAATTACTTCTCATGTAGACAAATGTCATAATATGACTGAAAAATTGTTGAAAGTGACAATAAACACCATACAACAACAACATCACCCAATAAAACTGGCTGACATGTAGAATCAGTAATGTGTGGAAAATTACATTAAATCACATTCAGATATAAAAAAAACAACTTTACTCCAGGTGTTGATGTTGAGGAATTGCCTGAGGCTGCAGAGGTGATCAGGACGAGGTTGACCGACGAACAGAAGAAGGAAGAAGCAAACAAGAGGAATGGTGAAATTAGGTTTGTAGGGCTGACACAGAAAATACAGCGTTTTGTTATTGTTATGTTTTCTTGTTAAATTCAATAAATTGTGTAGGGAAGGCACTAGTATTTAGTATTCTGTATATGATCTTAACTATGTCTGTCCTTCTCAGAGAGACATTATTTTTGTGCTTTCCGTCTGTCGGCAAAATCAAATGTATACTTAAATGGCTAGAATTAGGGTATGAAATTGTTTGGACAGTTGAAAAACAATTGAAATAACTTGTGTGGCTTCCAAAAAAGTACTTTATGTGGCTAAAAATAGACACATAACTTAAATATCAGTCTGACATATAAAAGTGACCTAGGTTCTCATAATTCTGTCTGTATATTTCTTCCAACATTTGTAGTCATATTTAGCCAAAATTTGCCACAGAACAAACACATTTTAAGGAAAACTTTTAAAAAAACATTTTCTATGAATGAAAGTTAAATGCATATATAGATATTTTACATGTAGCAGTACACGGAAGTCCCCTAAAAAGATTGTTGAAGTCATACCCTGGGGTCAAATTTGGAGTCACCACAGTGGACACTGTTTTACATAGAGTTGTATAGCAAAATGTTTTCATGTTTAAGAGTGGGTATAAACATTATTGGAGTCAATGTGTCAATCGTTCTGTTCATCAATCTGTCAGATAATTGTAAAGCAGAATACTTCCACAGTTCCCAGGCAATTGACTCTATACTTAGTGTACATAATCAACATCAAGCATGACCCACAATTTTGTGACCCTGACTTAATTAATGCAGAGGTATTAATCACCTTCAATGATAGGTCAAGTTATTTTTCCTTCTAATATCTAGTGTCAAATAATACAGCATAAGTTTGGTTTGGTTCCTGTATGTATTATATTTACATTTATGACTTAACTTTTTCTCATGAATGCATAAATGATTACTTTTCATATATGTTATGGATGTTGCTGAGATTTACAATCGATTATGATGTATAAAATGCAAACTTTTTTATGCCCCCTACCAAAATTTTTGGTGTGGCATATAGTAATCGCAGCGTCCGTCCGTTTGTCTGGTATTTCGTGTCCAACCTGTAACTTTGTCATGCATAGATTGATTTTGTTAATACTTACTTTAAGTGATCAGCATAACATGATGATGTGTTGTGAGTCAGACCCTCTACCATACCTTAAGGTCAAGGTCACAATTTAACATTGATGACAATTTCAGTCTGACTGAGATTTTGTTTCTGGTCTGTAACTTATGGATATATTTCAAAAACACTTGGCTCAACTCATCAGCATATCATGACAAGATCAAGGTAACACAAAGGTCAAGGTCATGCTTTAATGTGAAAAAACATAATTGCATGTCTAGTCTGAAATGTCAGTCCAATATTCTTGATAACCATGCATACATCACTACCTGTTATAACATATATTGTTATTTTCACAGACCATTTTGGGAGCAGTGACATTTCTTGTTTTTCATCAATCATCAGAAATTAACCAAAAGTTTTGATTTACATGTATTTAAATATTAAACTTCATTTTTATGCCACTGAGGGTTAACAAACAATCAGTTAACCTAACCACTCTTTCCCGGGATTTGGAAGTTTAACCTGTACTCAAGCTCAACACACATTTCTGCAAATAACTGATAACTTTTCCACTAAAATCTGCAGTGAGAGATGAATGACAATGAGATGCAGTGTTGTATACATGTATATATAATATTATATCATCACGGAGGCTGTGGCCAGGCAGGGATTTCAACTCATGACCCCTCACAAGCAGCTGATTATTGCTATTACATTTGCCCTTGTGTAACATTGATGGTTTAGTGGTAGAGTGTCTGCCAGGTGTAATAGTTCTCCTGCTAGTCACTGTAAAATACATACAGATAGTCCTGATGTACCTTCACAGACAACTTCTGTGGCATTTGTGGTTTACTGGTGACATTTCTGGTTTCATTTGTGACAGAACTTTTCTTTGATGTGAAATATGAATATTGATTGACTTTTCTTTTATAGTGCAGGATGTTGGCAGGCACAGTGGTATAGAGGATACAAGACATTGGCAGTCATCACCCCTGCCATCCTGTTACAAATACTACAACAGAGGAACCATTTTGTACAGACACAGGTATATACATTTCAGTAATTCCAAGTTTCTGGCTCAAATATGATTTATACCTATCACAGTGTTAGGAGAGAAATGTAATTTGGCTAGCTCAATTGGTAGAATATTCACCCTGTAAGTGAAAGGTTCCAAGTTTGAGTCCTAGACTTGCTGCTGTTACATACCCGTGTCACCACTTGAGTTTTTGGGTTCCAGATCAGAACAGTTATTATTCAGCACTGTTAGTTTAACACTCCATTACATTGAATTTATTTTGTATGTTCAAAATATTTTAAAGATTTTATATCAGTTAGTTAAGAAATATAAAGTTTGTGAAGACCGCGGAGTCAAATTTGACCAATACCAGGGGTTAATGCCCCCCACCCCCACTCTGCCAAAAATTGTTTGGGGTGGCATATAGTTATCGCAGTGTCCATCATTCCGTATTTCTTGTCAGGCCTGTAACTTTGTCATGCATAGATGGATTTTGTTAATACTTACTCTAAATGATCAACATAACATGATGACGTGTCGTGAGTATGACCCAAACCCATACCTCAAAGCTCAAGGTCACACTTTAATTTTATTTGATGACACTTTTTGTCTGCTAGATTTTGTGTCTGTAACTTTGTCACCTATGGATAAATTTCAAAAACATGTGGCTCAATTCATCATCTTGACATGAAGACATGTCACGCAAGACCCAGACTCGTACCTCAAAGGTCAAGGTCACACTTTGAGATTGTTTGACAACACTTTGAATCTGTGTGTGATTTTGTGTCCGGCCTGTATTTTTGTAATGCATAGATGGATTTTATAAAGACTTGCTACAAATGATCAACATAACATGATGACATGTGCGAAACACCTATACTCGCACTTCAAAGGTTAAGGTCACAATTTAATTATGTTTGACGACACTTTCAGTCTCTTTGAGATTTTGTCTCCTATGGATGAATTTCAAATCACTTGGCTCAGTTGATCAACATGACATGATGAAGTGTTGGTGTAAGACCTAAATCCTTTCCTCGAAGGTCAAGGTCACACTTTGTTTGATATTTCGTGTCTAGTCTGTAACTTTGTCTTTAACTTGGCTCAATTGATCAAGTAGACATGACAATGTGTTGCAAGTAAGAACCAGACCCATACCTTAAAGGTCTAGGTCACACTTTGAGTTTGTTCGACAACACTTTAAGTCTGTTTGAGATTTCAAGTCCAGTCTGTAACTTTATCATACATGGATGGATTTCAAAACCAGTTGGCTCAATTTATCAATTAATCAGCATGACATGACAAAGTGTCACCTTATGACCCAGAACCTTACCTCAGTGGTCAAGGTCACACTTTAGTTTGTTTGATATTTCATGTCTGGTCTGTAACTTTGTCTTAAAATAGCTTGGAACAAGTGATCAACATGTCATGATGATGCGTCAGAAACTATTAACTCGATTTTAAAATAATTTCACAGAAATGTTCCTTGGGTGACCCTCTACTAAGTTTGTTCAAGCTATCTTGATTCATTAAAAAACATGGCCACCAGGGGGCGGGGCAAGTTTAATTAGTAAAAACTTAAAAATCTTCTTGTCAGAAACTACAGGCTCGATGTTAAAATAATTTCACAGAAATGTTCCTTGGAGGACCCTTTACCAAGTTTGTTCAAATCAAAGTGATTCGTCAAAAAACATGGCGCCCAGGGTATGGGGTTAGTTTACTATATAAGGTATAGTAAAAACTAAGAAAATCTTCTTGTCAGAAAGCACTGGGCCAATTTTGATATAACTTCACAGAAATGTTCCTTGGGTGATCCTCTACGAAGTTTGTTCAAGCCATCTTGATTCGTCAAAAAAAACTTGGCCGTCAGGGGGCGGGGCAAGTTTAATTAGTAAAAACTTAAAAAATCTTCTTGTCAGAAACTACTGGCTCGATTTTAAGATAATTTTGAAAATATTCCTTTGAGGACCCTTCACCAAGTTTGTTCAAACCGCAGTGAATTGTTAAAAAACATGGCGGCCAGGGGGTGGGGTTAGTCTACTATATAAGCTATAGTAAAAACTTAAAAAATCTTCTTGTCAGAAACCACTGGATCGATTTTAAAACAATTTCGCAGGAATATTTATTGTGCTGGAACTGCGGATTGTTTCATACACAATAGTTTAGTCTGATGCTTTAGTTTGAGACCATTCTCAAACATAACAGGTTAGTTTTGTGCTGGAACTGGATATTTATCTTAGTTTGAAGACTTAGCATCTACAGTAAAAACTTCAGAAGCCTTCTTGTCAGAATCTACCTACCTGATTTTGATGTAATTTCACTGACATTTACCATGGGTGAACCGCTACCAAGTTTGAACTCTTCTACGCATCTGTTACATTTTCAAAACAAATCAAAATTCTAACTACTCACCCATCTCGTTTTTCTGGAATTTTGAGTGTACATGTATTATATAATCTACTTAAGTTTGGTGACTCAAGGTCAGTCAGGTGAGCGATATAGGGCCATTTTGGCCCTCTTGTTTATAGTTTCTTGATCAGATTTTGCATCTACTATAGTTTGAATACTTTAACATGGGTTTATAATCAAATATTTGACAGTTGTATCATAAAGATGATGTGTTTACAGCGAAGAAAAGGAGAATTTCTAATTGATAGTTATGGTTTCAATTGGAAAATTCAACAATACAATTTATTTAATTTTTAGCTTGACTATTCAGAGAATAAAGCAAGCTATTCTACTCACCCAGGGGTCGGTGTCACACCTTGGTTAAAGTTTTGCATGCAAGTCCCTATCTCTGTAACCATTGCATGTATTGCCTTGAAACTTTACACAAGCCTTCCTAGTCACCAACCCTACTACAATACCTAAGTTAGATAACTCTTGTATGAATATAATGCAAATTATTGCCCTTGTTTGACTTAGAAAATCTGGTTTAAGTTCTGCGTGCAAGTACAATCAAGTCCATATCTCAGTAACCATTGCATGTATTGACTTGGAACTTTACACAAGTCTTCCCAGCCATCAACCATACTACAATAACTAAGTTAGATAAGCGTGAATATAATGCAAATAATTGCCCTTGCTTGACTTAAAATTTTAAGTTAAAGTTTTGCATGCAAGTACTGTCAAGTCCATAATACACCAACCGCTCAATGTATTGGATTGAATATTTACATATGGCTTTGTAGTCATTAAATAAACTCAATTAATAAAGTCAGATCACTCTTGCCAGATTTTTTTGCAAATTATGGCCTTTGTTTTACATAGAAATTTTATAACTCAGCAGTCACTGCATGTATTTGATTGAAACTTCATACAAGATATTGCATTTATAAGACCTACTCAATTTTGTCAATTTTGTAAGTTAGGTAACTCTTATTTACTTGGATTTGTCATCAGTCTCAATCAAATTTGTACTTCTGTGACAAATATTTGAATAGTCGAGCGCTCTGTCCCTCCGACAGCTCTTGTTCATAATTCTCTTTCTTTTCTTTTTAGGATCTGTTTGTTTAGGCACTTTATGCACTTAAATAGGACCACAGAAGGTATCAGTGGCTTTAGCTATGGACAAAGACAAGATGTGTGGCTGCAGCTATGGACAAAGACAAGACATGTGGCTGCAGCTATGGACACAAGATGTGTGGTTGCAGCTATGGACAAAGACAAGATGTGTGGCTGCAGCTATGGACAAAGACAAGATGTGTGGTTCCAGCTATGGACAAAGACAAATTTTAACAGATTTTAGAGCATTTGTGCAGTTCTACTTTTAAAAAGAATTACTTTTTAATTAATTTTATTTTTTTTAACATTTATAATTCCTTTTCCTGATATACTTGCTATAAAAAAGCTAGTCAACCCACCAGTTATTATGTATTTTAAATTCATGCTAGGGGAAAAAGTGTTTCGGAACGTTTTCTGTGTTGATTTATGTTAAAGGTGGAAATCCTAGACCTTTTTAGCTCGTCTTTTCAGCTCGCCGGGACGAAGTCCAAGGAGAGCTATTGTCATGACCCCGGTGGCGTCGGTGTCGTCTGTGGACACCCAGGTTAAACTTTTGTGTACAAGTTTCAGATATCTATGCAACCACTAATTGGATACGAATGAAACTTGGCATGTGTGTTTACCATCATCAGTGGAACACACAGAGATAAGAACCATAACTCTGGATTGCATTTTGGCACAGTTATGGCCCTTTTTCGACTTACACACCCAGAGGCAAGCTTTGTTGGTCTTCTGACAACTCTTGTTAGAAAAAGTCATAGACACATTCATTTAATGTTATAGACAATGTATATAGCTAACTTACCTAAATTTCCATACTTAAAACCATTTTTTTCTTTTTAATTCTTATCTTGTTTTTCAGTGATATTGTTGATATTGTGGACTAATCACCATCATGTTTAAAATGTTTACATCACTGACTTTGACTTACTTTGGAAAAAAAGGTGAGCATGTGCACCTGCTTGCAGTGCTCTTGTTTTATATAGAACAAAGAGCAAAATTCATCTGGGGCTTGTTTCACTATTGTTCCTTCGTTTACAAACTTTTTATGTTAATACTGAAGTTAGGAAACTCATTTAGTGTTTCACAAAAAACATCATAAGACATTTCAAAAGCCCTTTCAATTATTTTTCTTTTTAGTTCGACTATTTGAAGAATAGGGAGAGCTTTTCTACTCACACTGACTTTGGCATCAGCATCCCACATTGGTTAAAGTTTGGCGCATAAAATCCTATCTCATGCTCAGTGTTTTTGAGTGAAATTCACACATTTTTTTCAGTCATCAAACCTACAACAATAACTAAGTTAGATAACTCTTGCTTGAATATGATTTCAAATTATGGTCCTTGTTTGACTTAGAACTTCTAGTCAAAGGTTTGTGTGCAAGTACCATCAAGTCCATATCTCACTCAAAGTTTTTGATCGAAACATCATGTAAGGCTTTGCACTCATGAAACCAACTAAATGAATCAAGTGGGATAACTTTTGCCAGATTATTTTGCCAATTATGACCCTTTTGTACCTAGAAATTCTGTTTATAACTCATTAGCCACTACATGTATTGAATTGAAACTTCATACAAGGTTTGGCAGTTATAAGACTCGCCCCCTTCAACAAGATAGCACTTGCTTACTTAGATTGGTCATCAGTCTCAATCAACCTTTGTACTTTGATGACAATATGATTGGAATAGTTGAGTGTGCTGTCTTATTGACAGCTCTTGATAAAATCTGCAATATCTTTATATTAATACATTATGTAGGTGTCATTACCTTTTTTTGTACAAAAATCTTATGCTTACAAAATTTAGTGTAATGGGCCACTGTACAATTATTGTTATAAACAAAAGATGTTGGAAACCAAGAGTCTGTTTTAGTTCTGTAAAGTGATTGATTTTGTTTGTTAACATGAAATAGGTTACATTGTGTCTTGTATCAACAGCTGTATTGTTAAATAATGTTCACTAGTCACTTGTCATGGTTTGTTGATTTGAAATAGGTTACATTGTGTCTTGTATCAACAGTTGTATTGTTAAATAATGTTCACTAGTCACTTGTCATGGTTTGTTGATTTGAAATAGGTTACATTGTGTCTTGTATCAACAGTTGTATTGTTAAATAATGTTCACTAGTCACTTGTCGTGGTTTGTTGATTTGAAATAGGTTACATTGTGTCTTGTATCAACAGCTGTATTGTTAAATAATGTTCACTAGTCACTTGTCATGGTTTGTTGATTTGAAATAGGTTACATTGTGTCTTGTATCAACAGCTGTATTGTTAAATAATGTTCACTAGTCACTTGTAATGGTTTGTTGATTTGAAATAGGTTACTTTGTGTCTTGTATCAACAGTTGTATTGTTATATAATGTTCACTAGTCACTTGTTGTGGTTTGTTGATATGAAATAGGTTACTTTGTGTCTTGTATCAACAGTTGTATTGTTAGATAATGTTCACTAGTCACTTGTTGTGGTTTGTTGATATGAAATAGTTTACTTTGTGTCTAGATTGTTAAATAGTATTTACAAGTCACTTGTCTTGGTTTGTTGATATGAAATCATAGACTTTGTTTCTTGTATCGGCTGTTGTATTGTTAAATGGTGTTAACAAGTCACTGCCTTGGTTTGGTAACAATAAATCAGTTGCTTTACATCTTCTGCTTACAGCTATATTGTTAAATAATATTCACAAGTCACTTGTCTTATTTTGTTGACAGCCCGTGTGGTTCCGGCTAAAAATAAAATCTCTGTTGATCTCTGCAGAGGGGTAGAAATCCTCCGAATGGGTGTCATGTTCATTTTATCATTTTAAATTTGTCATGTTCATTTATGTGGTTGAATTACCAACCCCTGTGTGGTTGCAGGGAGCCGTATGAGTGATGGCAAGAGCAGGATCACTGTGATTCATGCATGTCATAAGAAGCGACAATTTCAGTAATACAATAGAATTTGCTGAAACTCTGCAGTTCTGCAGGTATCAACGCTCTAGGTTCATTCAGCATATTCATTTGTTGATTTTTTTATCTGTATGTTAATTTATTGTTGTTTTTTTTTACATGTACAGTGAACCTGGAATCATCGTTCCTGTTGGCATCTAATAAACTATAATGTGTTGGTATTCTGTTAAACCCCATTCATTCATTCATTCGTTGATTGATTCATTGATTGATTGATTCATTCATTCATTCATTCATTCATTCATTCATTCATTCATTCATTCATTCATTATTTTGTTGACATGAAATAGGTTATTTTGTATGTGTTAACTGATGTATTGTTAAATAGTGTTCACAAGTTGGTTGTGTAGGTTTTTTGACATGAAATATTTTACTTTGTATCTTGTGTCATCAGGTATATATTCCCTTTAATATCGGTTAACATTGGTCAATTTTTTAAAGAATTCTGTCCCCCTTTTTACTTAATTTTTGGATTCATGCAGTTCAATTTATTTTGAAAGTTTCCATGTATGTTAGTAATAATTGGTGTAAAGCTGTATTACTATATTACAGATCTATTCCAATATTTGTCAATGTCAGTCAATTTTTACAGGAGTTATGACCCCTTTTATACTTATTATTTTGTGTGAAGTTAACTTAACATACAGAAAAGGCAACTGTGTTAAATTCATTAAAAACAAGAACAGATGAGATAGTAATGTTACAATACAAGGTTTATCATTTGTGTTGGCTTAAAGGGACACACAGCAATTTTAATTAATATTCGCTTAAAACATTTCCTGAATTATATATCTAGATGATGCCAAAATGAAATTAGCCCAGTATGTGTGCAGACTCTTTATTTCTTTCTTTTAGTAAAATGGCTATTACCTTGATAAATAGTAGAAAGACATCATATTTCTCTTGTTGTCATAGATTATTTTATATTGCCATTTGGTTTGATAGAACAATTCCAAGGAAAAATCAAGTGTATTTTTAAGCTAACCAGACTGCTTATTTTAAAATGTATATAAATGTTAATAAATTTTAATACTTTCTAAAATAATGGAGTTTCAGGTTGTAATACCGGTAGTCTGAGATTAATATTTCTAAATGGTTATTGTTCAAATGTGTCAAGATTGTTTCAAGGAATGAACAATTGTAACTTTTTATTTCAGTTTTGCCGTATGTCTCTTTGAGATTTAGGGTTTTGAATTCATCTCAATTCTCACTATGTATATTGGCTGATATGATTTTAGTTGTGATCACTCTGTGTTAGTCATTTGTCGGTTGTCTGTCCATTAACTTTTAAAAGTTATCTTCTAGCACCTGTATTTTTTTATTCTAAACTTACACTTTGATTATAAAACCATAATATCATCACGTCCATTAATCTTTGCGCGCTCAAAATGACCTATTTATGTGTCGACGTGCCGTAAAACACCATTCATTCATTCATTCATTCATAATATCACGTTCTCCTGCTGGCCAAATTAAATAATTTATTTTGAAGTGTTGGCACTTGAATAAACAGATATTACACTATTTGTGTGCACTCTTGTAAAACTTGTACAGTGTTCACCTAATACTGTAAGATCTAATTCCATAATAAATGTCTGAGTTGTCACCTGTGCCTTTTAAATAAATTGCCTTATTTGTAATGGTCTCTTGTGCCACGGTGAGTGATAGTCCTCTTGTTTTAGAAAATTGTGTTCTAGTTTTAGTGTCATATGTTGATATATTGGGTGACACATTGATGTACTTTTCACACTTTATACCTGTGTGGTTCTCAGTATGAGGAGTATCACTGTCAATTTGCAGAGAGATCGAAAACTGCTGAATGGGTGTCATGTCCATTTTTCGTTTTTATTGTCATGTTCATTATTGTGAGCCCGTGTGGTTCCGGCTAAGAATAGAATCACTGTCGATCTCTGCAGAGGGGTAGGAATCCTCCGAATGGGTGTCCTGTTCATTTTATCATTTTTTGTAATGTTCACTATTGTGGTTAAATTATAAACCCCTGTGTGGTTCCAGGGAGCCATGAGTGATGGCAAGAATAGGATCACTGTTGCTTATGCATGTCGTAAGAAACAACAAATTGAGTAATACGATAGAATTTGCTGAAACTCTGCAGTTCTGCAGGTATCAAGGTTCTAGGTTCATTCTGCATATTGATTTGTTGATGTTTTTTTTTTAATCTGTATCTTAATTTGTTGTTTTTGTACATGTAGAGTGAACCTAGAATCTTGCTTCATTTTGATTTAAACTATAGTTGCTATAATATATATCTGCCCTTGTCTTTTTTTGCCAAGTTTGGTCTAAATGGCGTAAGAGGCTCAGAGTTGAGATTTCTTCATGACAATTGTGTCCAATGGGTTTTCTTAACTCCGTATTATTTCACTACAACAATATATTTCTATTCTAGTATTATAACTAACTGTTCTTCTATGATTGCAATTTTTGTTCAGTTTAGTAAGTGAACTTTTTAAGATGGCATACTCTTCATTCCTCAACCAATAAAACTGGATATGCCATATATAACCTTAAATGTGTTGAAAATGGTGTTATGCCATGAGTGATGGCAAGAATAGGATCACTGTGGCTTATGCATGTCGTAAGAAGCGACAAATTGAGTAATATGATAGAATTTGCTGAAACTCTGCAGTTCTGCAGGTATCAAGGTTCTAGGTTCATTCTGCATATTCATTTGTTGATGTTTTTTTTTTAATCTGTATGTTAATTTGTTGTTTTTGTACATGAAGAGTGAACTTGGAATCTTCCTTCCTGTTGGCGTCGAATAACCTTTAATGTGTCAGTATGCCTTAAAACCCTATTCATTCATTAAGTTTAAAAATGTTAAAAAAAAGAGTATGTTTTAGTTATGCCAAGGACTTATATAAAAGAAGGACAAAAAACTGATTGAGATGTTATGAATGGTTGCATATTTTTTGCAAAATCTCAGTTTTCAATTATTCTTACTTCAATTCATCTCAGAAATACAAATCAAAATTCTTTCTTTGCACATTGAAATTCCTAGCAAATTGTGTTGTAAATTGTTGATATACTTATGGTTACAAAATTTGTATACTGCAACTAAAAAATCAAGGAAAGTACTTTTTAAGTTCAAGATCATTGTGCGTGTTTAAAACATTATAAAATATCTAAAGTTACATACACCTTTCATTTTATGTAAAAGAAATCAGTTGACTGTGAAATTTGAATGATTTATTTGCCAAATTATTTATTCTTCGCATGCTATTTTATCAACATATAGTAGAGAAATGCAAGTTTCCTATGCTTCTATAAATGTCCTTGGTTGTGCTAACAATGTACTAGAACTTAAAAATGTATTATCATAATTATGCTTTTCCATTTCGGATTATATCAAGTTAGTTATTGAAAGAACCGTTGTAATCCACCCTGTACAACCAGTAATGAAAGACAATCAATGTGTCACCACCATGTACAATCATTCATGTGAGATATATATGGACTTATTCTAAGGGAACTAGACAAGTGATTCATACGATGCGACTCGTGGTAAGGAATATTCTTTATTGCTTGTAAAAGTTTTGACTGTAAGACATCAGATAGAAGCAGCAGCTATGTCATATACAACAGATTAGCAATAAGTTATATTTTGTGTGGAATTCTCCATGACGAATTGATCTTAAGATCACTTAGGTCAGATGGACAATGGTTCTACTCTCTGAGTTTTTCCTAAAAAAACACAGGATGCCATATTACCCATTATGAGTATCATTGTGTTAAACCCCACTCTGAATTACTTGGGCACCTGTTAACAAAATAGGTCACTCGTCAGTGGTAGTGGGGTGGTGGAGTGGGTTTTCAATAGTTCAAAAGTTCTTTATCATTTCATTTTACATATCCCATCTGTTTCTATGGTTACAATTATGAATACTAAAACAGTGACATTTAAATATCATATTTTATAATAGAACATTAAAGACCACCCTCCATGACTTTGTGTTTAAGGGTCAGTTGTGTGTTTTGGGCTCAGCTTGGTCCAAATACTTCATGTGAGAGTTATCAGTTACTTGTTGAACATCCATTAATAAAACTGGATCCTATATGTAACCTGTTAAGAATGGTGTTGAAGCTCATTGAAATAGAGTGAAAATGAAAACAACCAAGTGAACTGTTGTATTGTTAGCTGCTGCTTTTAGATGATGTAAACTAATGGCTGGTAAATACTTGATTACTTCTGGTTTGAAGTATCAATCTATGTATACAAGTGCTCCAATGTGACTTCCATTGTGAACATGGTGATAACAGAGGTAAACACGACTTTGTATTTCTCGCTTGTCCAGCGATGTCTGCTTCTATGTGAGAATTCGGAAAAGCTTTGTATGTTCATATTGTTTAGCTTTGCTCATGACTTGATATTGTTCTCGTTTGAGTTTATTGTATGCCATATTTTCTCCTCACAGGCCTCAGTATTTTTCTCATTCTTTAGTATTGAGTATTTTTGTATGTTGTAAGGAAAATATATATTATATATGCATATATAGATAAACACAATAAAAAGTTTGTCTGATGCCCATATTGTCCAGTGGACAAGAAATGTTGATGAAACGATGATGATGGTTTTGATGTTATGCAGATGACAACTGCAGATACTTATTTTTGTGTCTGTTTGTTTTTTAAGTTCTTCAAAAAATTTAATTATCATATTTTGCATATTAGTTTTTATTATTATTTTTATCAATATAATCATTTTAAAATAACATAAATAATGTGACCCAATATTTTGTTGTATCTGAAAATTTAGTAAATTCATTTGTAAAAGATTAAAGAATACAACATTTTAATTAATGATAAAAATAGGAAAAATTAACTAAAAGAAAGGCAAAAGAGGGTGACTGTGTTTGCAGATTCTAGACAACATTGCGACATGGCTGTTGTTAACTATCAAAAAGCATGACAATGAAAATTTCGCCCAGTTAGAGCAATAAGGTACCAAGTGTATATGAAACAATAATGCACTTTCACTTGGTATCTTTTTTCACCAGTGGGGCGAAATGATCTATCTCTTGTTCTAACTTGATGGCTCGACTGTGCCAATCTGGGTAAGTGCATGAAAATTATTCTGTTTGTGGTAACCCAGTCTTACAGAATGCCATTGAAGTAATAACTGTTTACTCTCAGTACAAGTTTAGTAGGTGAATGATTTGGCTTTGAACCTTTGTATTCCTCAATTTGAACATAGTACAGAACTTAATTACAATTTTTCATTATTCCAAATTTTGAGTACAGCTCTTCCAATAAATTATCAGTGAATTGATTTGAATGTTTACCAAGTTTTTCAATATACGATTCATAAGTCTTAAGCCATTCAAGTTTTTTTTTAATTTATATCTTACATTTGTTTCAAAGAATATAAAACAGAATATATTTTAGTATTTATATTTTTGGAGAAAATCAAATTTATCATGCAGTTACTCTGCAATACTTTTTCTTAGCATCACATACAAGAATTTATCTGGTATTAGGCACCATGTCACCCTGAAATGTTTGTATAACAGATCTCAGAGCTTGTATGTGCAATCATTTATCTAGTACAAGGCAAGATGTCACCCTGAGATGTTTGTATAACAGATCTCGGAGCTTGTATGTGCAATAATTTATCTAGTACAAGGCAAGATGTCACCTTGGGATGTTAGTATAACAGATCTTGAAGCTTGTGTGTGCAATAATTTATGAAGTGTAATGCACCATGTCACCCTTGGGATGTTCTCAGTACCAATATCAAAGCTTATTTAATGGAGTCCAGTTCCTGTAGTTTACACACATTACTAAGCATTCGTTTTGAAATAGTGATATGAAAAATGTCCTGTCTTACTGCTAATAACAAAGTACATTACAAACTTAACAAATTTACAGTCAAATTTATAATGCGACTCCACTCTTTGCACCTACAACATAGCGCAAAATTTGTCTGAATATTTAGTCAGTATTTTAAAACGTATTTCCTTTTCAATTTGACTATTAGAAGAATAAGGTTATTCTAATCACCCGTGGGTGCTGGTGTCGACGGCAGTGTCACACTTTGGTTTAAGTTTTGCATGTAAGGCTATATCTCAGTAATCATTGCATGTATTGCATAAAAACGTCACACAAGACTTTCCAGTTATTACACATACTTCAATAACTAAGTAAGATAACTCTTGCTTGAATATAATAATTTATTTCCAATGTTTGACTTAGAAATTCTGGTTAAAGTTTTGTGTACAAGTACCATCAAGTCTAAATCTCACCAGCCACTGGTGTTTGATTGAAATTTTACACAAGATTTCCCAGTCATCACAACTACTACAGTAACTAAGTTGGATAGCTCTTGCTTCAATATAATGCAACTTATGGCCCTTGTTCTGATGAAAGTCTTGAATGCAAGTACCATCAAGTCATAATCTCATCAACTACTCAATGTATTGTATTGAAACTTTATGTAAGGCATAATTTGCAGTTATGAAATGAAAATGGGAAAACTGTTGCCAGTATAAAAATTATCAGGTTTTTTTTCCAAAATATTAGAATAAGCACAAAACCTTCTTTTCTGATATATCAGTTAGATATACTCTCTATTTTAGATGTAAACATTCAAATCAATTACAATTTTGCCTTCCATTTCCATTTTTTAAGCACAATGTTGCAAAGCTCAAGATGAGTTCCTTTTTTAATTAAATAAATGATTGTTCCTTATGTTGTAATGGAATGATGCCAAGATGTTAATATTGTAATCTATAACAAAAGAATGTTGATACTGGTAGAGTTAGTGTCCTTGGTTAGATGTTACCTATACCCAAGACAGACAGACAGACAGAAAGGCAGAAAGACAGACAGACAGACAACAAGAAGACATATCACTTTGGTGCAAATGTGGGAGATAAAAATAATGAAATAATGAAAGAGTAAAGTTAAAGGTCAGATACTGGCAACATATAACCATGACCTACTTGCATGTAAATACCAAAACTGTTACATGAAATATTTGCATCAGACTTAATGAATTGGTAATAGTAGTGTTAACTGACAATACTGGCAATACATAACAATGACCTACTTTCACTTTTATGTAAATACCCAAACCGTAACATGAAATATTTGCATCAAAGTTAATGTATTCCAGTAGTGTTGACTGGCAATACTGGCAATACATAACCATGACCTACTTCTACTTTCATGTAGATACCAAAACTGTTACATGAAATATTTGCATCATACTTAACATATTGCTTGTAGTAGTGTTGACTGACAATACTGGCAACACATAACCATGTCCTACTTCTACTTTCATGTAAATACCAAAACTATTACATGAAATATTTGCATCAGACTTAATGTATTGAGATTATAGTAGTGTTCACTGACATCACATGACCATGACTTACTTTCACTTTTATGTAAATACGCAAACTGTTACATGAAACATTTGCATTAGACTTAATGTATTCCAGTAGTGTTGACTGGCAATATAAATGTCCTTACATTGAAACTATATTGTTTCCATGAAATAACAGAGGCCATGTTATATTTTAACTACATTGAGCTCAATCTCTGCATATCAAGAATGGTCCTCCATGACCAAGATGGCTCAGGCAAGATTGCTTTCCTCTCACCACTGAGGTCATGGGTTTAAGCCTAGCTCAGTCTGATAACTTCACGAGAAAGATTCTCAGTGTAACAATTGCGTAAATACCCAAACTGTTACATGATACATTTGCATCAGACTTAATGTATTGGTTATAGTAGTGTTGACTGACAATATTGGCAACATATAACCATGACCTACTTTCACTTTCATGTAAATACCAAAACTGTTACATGAAACATTTGCATCAGACTTAATGTATTCCAGTAGTGTTGGCAGACAATATAAATGTCCTTACATTAAAACTATATTGCTTCCATTATATAACAGACATGCATGTTTGAACTGCATTGAGCTTATTTCTGCAAATGACAAAAGGTTCTCAAGACAAGATGGCCTAAGCAAGATCACTCACCTTTCACCACTGAGGTCATGGGTTTGAGCCTAGCTCTGACAAATAACTTAATGAAAACATTGGCTAGTATTATGATTTCCAGTGCAACCATAAGACACCCAACTTCTTTTTACACTATATTGAGCCCACACTTTACAAATGGCGTTGGGTTATCCATGGTCTAATTGTCTTGGGCACCGTTTCAAGATCACTTACCTCCTACTACAGAGGTTACGGGTTTGAGCCAAGCTCCATCCAATTACTTTACAAATGGCGTTGGGTTATCCATGGTCAAGATGTCCTGGATGCTCTCTCAAGATCACTTACCTCCTACCACTGAGGTTATGGGTTTGAGCCAAGCTCGGTCCAATAACTTTACAAATGGCTTCGAAGTTATCCATGGTCAAGCTGTCATGGGTGCTTTCTCAAGATCACTTACCACTGCGGTCATGGGTTTGAGCCAAGCTCAGTCCAATATCTTCATTAGAAAGATTGTCAGTTTAACCATAACAGACGCCCAACTTGTGACATTTAAACTACATTAAGATCAGTTTTCACAAATGACCATCATTCTTCCATGGCAAAGTTGTCTCAGACGCCATCTTACGAAACACAAGTTCGCTAAACTCAGTTCAATAGTTTTGTAGATACTTTTGAAAGAACAGTAGTTAAATGTGAGCATTTTTTATACTGATCAAATATTGTACATTTAATTTGATGGCAACATTGCATTAGTACTGGAACTTTTTTAAATGGTCAGAGTTGTCTTTTCTTCAAAACCCCCCCAAAAAACAACCAAAAAAAACATCAATGTAAAACAGTTTTTAGTAACTAGTTTCAAAGCCAAATCTTGCATTTCAATTACCTGTACTGAAAATGAACAGTCTTCTTCAATTTCATTTTGTGTAATTGGACTATCAGAGGCGGGCTTCCTTTCATGCATTTATCGGCACCTACAATTGTACCTGTAGTTGTATGCTTAACCAGGGTGATGGTCGTTGCCGTGACAGTCGATTGAAAACTCGAGAGGACATTGAAGGCTAGATAGTGTCTTCAGCATGATAATTGCCGTAATGCAAAGGTCATTAAAGTTATGGCTGACGTTTTCTAGGATCCCTGATATGGTCACTCTAAATAGCAGAGCAGTAATAATTTAAGAAAAAGTAATAAATATTAATTTACAAAATTTTTTTTCTTTGATTTAAAGAAAGGACAACAGCCTTTCTTAATAAGTAATGGAAGTTGTATTCAAGAGTTACACAAAATGACCTATTTATGTGTCGACGTGCCGTAAAACACCATTCATTCATTCATTCAAGAGTTACATTTCATAAACATCAGTGCCATTTTTTATATCTCTTGTGGAATGCATCAACATTTCTTGTTTATAAACAATATACATGTACATCAGACAGATTTATGATTATTGTGTTTATATATATATATATGCGTATATAGATATTCCTTACCAATATACTTTAGTGAAAGGATTACGAATTGCTGCGGGGTGAATTTCAGTCACATTATCCAACTTTTGTTAGTGATATTTACAGTTTTAGAATATGTATGTAAAGGTATTTCAGAATTTGGTCAACAATTATTTTTGACAAAATCGTTAACGAAATATCTTTACAGACATATTATAAAACTGTGAAATATTACTTACACTAGTTTGATGATGTGGCTTTGAAATTCACTGGTGGTGTTTCTATATCCTTTCAGTAAAGACTCAATACTAGTAAACAGGATTGAGAAAAATACTGCGGTTTGATTGGGGAAATCTGGCTTCAATAAAACACCAGACGAGAATAAATTTGGGTCATGCTCAAGGCTAAATAATATGGACATACTATAGCACTTCTGGATTTCTCTACTGAAGGCAGACATTGCACAAGACAAGTGAGATTTACCTAGTTCAACCTTTGTTGTTGCCATGTTTGCAGTGGAAGTCAGTTACTTGTACAGGGTGGAATTGGTTGTAATAAATTATGAGAACAAAACAATTGTAATGTTTATAATATAATTTATTGATAAATAATAAATATGTGTAAAATTGAAAATGTGTTGTTTTCTTAATTATGACCAGTGAAGTTCATTTGCATATTCAAAGCCTTAAGCTGTATAATATGGCCACCAACCTCCCCCGAACCCACCCACCCTCTTACTAGCTGGGAGATATGCTTTTCAAATTATACAATCCAAATAAGTTTTGACATTTGCATATCTAATTTTAGAAATTGACAGCTGTAAAGGGAAAGAATTGAGAAAATGGCTGTAAATTTACAACTCTGCTAACATGATAATTTAAAAATAGTATAAAGGGAGTTAATTTATAGACATATTTTTATCTATTGCATGAGCTGCAGGGCATTTCTAGAGACATTTTTTTGTGCCTTTTATTTCCTACCAATGAATGAATGAATGAATAGGGAAGGAAGATTCCAGGTTCACTCTACATGTACAAAAACAACAAATTAACAGACAGATTAAAAAAAAAACATCAACAAAAGAATATGAAGAATGAACCTAGAACCTAGAACCTTGATACCTACAGAACTGCAGAGTTAAAGCAAATTCTATCGTATTACTCAAATTGTCGCCTCTTATGACATGCATGAGCCACAGTGGTCCTATTCTTGCCATCACTCATATGGCTCCCTGAAACCACACAGGGGTTCATAATTTAACTACAATAGTGAACATGACAAAAAATGATAAAAATGAACATGACACCAATTCAGAGGATTCCTGCAAAGATCAACAGTGACTCTATTCTTTGCAAGAACCACATGGACTCAAATAAAAAAAAATACTTGTAATATACTGCATGTTTTAACAAAAAATAATTTTTGAATATTCAAGGTTACAGCTGGTAGTAAATTCGGTATTGTTGATGTAGAGGTTACAGCTTGTAGTGTAGTTGGTAAAGTTGATGTAGAGGTTACAGCTTGTAAAGTAGTTGGTATGTTGGATGTAGAGGGTACAGCTTTAAGTGTAGTTGGTATGGTGGATGTAGAGGTTACAGCTTGTAGTGTAGTTGGTATGATGGGTGAAGAGGTTACAGCTTGTAGTGTAGTTGGTATGATGGGTAAAGAGGTTACAGCTTGTAGTGTAGTTGGTATGGTGATTGAAGAGGTTACAGCTTGTAGTGTAGTTGGTATGGTGGATGTAGAGGCTACAGCTTGTAGTGTAATTGATATGGTGGGTGAAGAGGTTACAGCTTGTAGTATAGTTGGTATGGTGGATGTAGAGGGTACTTACTAGCTTGTAATGTATTTAGTATGATGGGTGAAGAAGTTACAGCTGGTAGTATAGTTGGTATTGTGGATGTAGAGGGTACAGCTTGTAGTGTAGTTGGTATGATGGGTGAAGAGGTTACAGCTGGTAGTATAGTTCGTATGGTGGATGTAGAGGGTACGTACCAGCTTGTAATGTATTTGGTATGGTGGGTGAAGAAGTTACAGCTGGTAGTATAGTTGGTATTGTGGATGTAGAGGGTACAGCTTGTAGTGTAGTTGTTATGGTGGGTGAAGAGGGTACAGCTGGTAGTGTAGTTGCTATGGTGGGTGAAGAGGGTACAGCTGATAGTATAGTTAGTATTGTGGATGTAGAGGGTACAGCTTGTAGTGTAGTCAGTATTGTGGATGTAGAGGGTATAGCTGCTAGTGTAGTTGGTATGGTGGGTGAAGAAGTTACAGCTTGATGTGTAGTTGGTATGATGGGTGAAGAGGCTACAGCTTGTAGTGTAGTTGGTATGGTGGGTGAAGAGGTTACAGCTTGTAGTGTAGTTGGTATGGTGGGTGAAGAGTTATAGCATGTAGTGTATTTGGTATTGTGGATGTAGAGGGTACAGCTTGTAGTGTAGTTGGTATGGTGGGTGAAGAGGTTACAGCTTGTAGTGTAATTGGTATTGTGGATGTAGAGGGTAAAGCTTGTAGTGTAGTTTGTATGGTTGGTGAAGAGGGTACAGCTTGTAGTGTAGTTGGTACAGTGGGTGAAGAGGTTGCAGCTGGTAGTATAGTCAGTATTGTGGGTGTAGAAGGTATATCTGCTAGTGTAGTTGGTATTGTGGATGTACAGAGTACAGCTTGTAGTATAGTCAGTAGTTTGGATGTAGAGGGTATAGCTGCTAGTGTAGTTGGTATGGTGGGTAAAGAGGTTACAGCTTGTAGTGTAACTGGTATGGTGGATGTAGAGGTTACAGCTTGTAGTGTAATTGGTATGGTGGGTGAATTGTAGTGAAGTTGGTATGGTAGGTGAAGAGGTTACAGCTTCTAGTGTAGTTGGTATAGTGGGTGAAGAGGTTACAGCTTGTAGTGTAGATGGTATGGTGGGTGAAGAGGTTACAGCTTGAAGTGTAATTGATATGGTGGTTGAATAGGTTACAGCTTGTAGTGTAGTTGGTATTGTGGATGTATAAGGTACAGCTTAAGTGTAGTTGGTAAGGTGGATGAAGAGTTTACAGCTTGTAGTGTAGTTGGTATGGTGGATGTAGAGGTTACAGCTTGTAGTGTAGATGGTATGGTGGATGTAGAGGTTACAGCTTGTAGTGTAGTTGGTATGGTGGATGTAGAGGTTACAGCTTGTAGTGTAGTTGGTATGGCGGGTGAAGAGGTTACAGCTTGTAGTGTAGTTGGTATGGTGGATGTAGAGATTACAGCTTGTAGTGTAGTTGGTATGGTGGGTGAAGAGGTTACAGCAAGTAGTGTAGTTGGTATGGTGGAAGTAGAGGGTACAGCTTGTAGTGCAGTTGGTATGGTTGGTGAAGAGGTTACAGCTTGTAGTATAGTTGGTATTGTTGATGTAGAGGTTACAGCTTGTAATGTAGTGTAGTGTAGTTGGTATGGTGGATGTAAAGGGCACAGCTTGTAGTGTAGTTGGTATGGTGGGTGAAGAGGTTACAGCTTGTAGTGTAGTTGGTATGGTGGATGTAGAGGATACAGCTTGTAGTTGGTATGGTGGGTGAAGAAGGTACAGCTTGTAGTGTAGTTGATACAGTGGGTGAAAAGGTTAAAGCTGGTAATATAGTCAGTATTGTGGGTGTAGAAGGTATATCTGCTAGTGTAGTTGGTATTGTGGATGTAGAGGGTACAGCTTGTAGTATAGTCAGTAGTTTGGATGTAGAGGGTATAACTGCTAGTGTAGTTGGTATGGTTGGTGAAGAGGGTACAGCTTGTAGTGTAGTTGATATGGTGGGTAAAGAGGTTTCAGCTTGTAGTGTAATTGGTATGGTGGATGTAGAGGTTACAGCTTGTAGTGTAGTTGGTATGGTGGTTGAATTGTAGTGTAGTCGGTATGGTGGGTGAAGAGGTTACAGCTTGTAGTGTAGTTGGTATGGTTGGTAATGAGGTAACAGCTTGTAGTGTAATTGGTATTGTGGATGTAGAGGGTAAAGCTTGTAGTGAAGTTTGTATGGTGGGTGAAGAGGGTACAGCTTGTAGTGTAGTTGGTACAGTGGGTGAAGAGGTTACAGCTGGTAGTATAGTCAGTACTGTTGATGTAGAAGGTATATCTGCTAGTGTAGTTGGTATTGTAGATGTAGAGGGTACATCTTGTAGTATAGTCAGTAGTTTGGATTAGTTGGTATGGTGGGTGAAAAGTTATAGCTTGTAGTGTAGTTGGTATGGTGGGTGAAGAGGTTACAGCTGGTAGTATAGTCGGTATTGTGGATGTTGAGGGTATAGCTGATACTTTAGTTGGTATATTGGGTGAAGAGGGTACAGCTGGTAGTAAAGTCGGTATTGTGGATGTAGAGGGTACAGCTTGTAGTGTAGTTGGTATGGTGGGTGAAGAGGGTACAGCTGGTAGTAAAGTCTGTATTGTGGATGTAGAGGGTATAGCTTGTAGTGTAGTTGGTATGGTGGGTGAAGAGGTTACAGCTGGTAGTATAGTTGGTATTGTGGATGTAAAGGGTATAGCTGCTAGTGTAGTTGGTATTGTGGATGTAGAGGGTACAGCTTGTAGTGTAGTTGGTATTGTGGATGTAGATGGTAAAGCTGCTAGTGTAGTTGGTAATGTGGGTGTGGAGGGTACAGCTGGTAGTATAGTCAGTATTTTTGATGAAGAGGGTACAGCTTGTAGTGTAGTTGGTATTGTGGATGTAGAGGGTACAGCTGGTAGAAGAGTTGTATTGTGGATGAAGAGGGTATAGCTAATTGTGAAGTTGGTATGTTGGGTGAAGAGGTGACAGCTTGTAGTATAGTCAGTATTGTGGATGTAGAGGGTACAGCTTGTAGTGTAGTTGGTATTGTGGATGTAGAGGGTACAGCTTGTAGTGTAGTCGGTGTTGTGGATTTAGAGGGTATAGCTTGTAGTGTAGCTGGTATTGTGGATGTAGAGGTAACAGCTTGTAGTATAGTTGGTATTGTGGATGTAGAGGGTATAGCTTGTAGTGTAGTTGGTATGGTGGGTGAAGAGGGTACAGCTGGTAGTAAAGTCTGTATTGTGGATGTAGAGGGTATAGCTTGTAGTGTAGTTGGTATGGTGGGTGAAGAGGTTACAGCTGGTAGTATAGTTGGTATTGTGGATGTAAAGGGTATAGCTGCTAGTGTAGTTGGTATTGTGGATGTAGAGGGTACAGCTTGTAGTGTAGTTGGTATTGTGGATGTAGATGGTAAAGCTGCTAGTGTAGTTGGTAATGTGGGTGTGGAGGGTACAGCTGGTAGTATAGTCAGTATTTTTTGATGAAGAGGGTACAGCTTGTAGTGTAGTTGGTATTGTGGATGTAGAGGGTACAGCTGGTAGAAGAGTTGTATTGTGGATGAAGAGGGTATAGCTAATTGTGAAGTTGGTATGTTGGGTGAAGAGGTTACAGCTTGTAGTATAGTCAGTATTGTGGATGTAGAGGGTACAGCTTGTAGTGTAGTTGGTATTGTGGATGTAGAGGGTACAGCTTGTAGTGTAGTCGGTGTTGTGGATGTAGAGGGTATAGCTTGTAGTAAAGTCGGTATTGTGGATGTAGAGGGTATAGCTTGTAGTGTAGTTGGTATGGTGGGTGAAGAGGGTACAGCTGGTAGTAAAGTCTGTATTGTGGATGTAGAGGGTATAGCTGGTAATATAGTCGGTATTATGGATGTAGAGATTACAGTTGGTAGTATAGTTGGTATTGTGGATGTAGAGGGTACAGTTTGTAGTGTAGTTGGTATTGTGGATGTAGAGGGTACAGCTGGTTAGGTAGTTGGTATGGTGGCTGTAGAGTGTATAGCTGCTAGTGTAGTTGGTATTGTGGATGTAGAGGGTATAGCTGATAGTGTAGTTGGTATTGTGGATGTAGAGGGTATAGCTGCTAGTGTAGTTGGTATTGTGGGTGAAGAGGGTACAGCTGGTAGTATAGTCGGTATTGTGGATGTAGAGGGTACAGCTTGTAGTGTAGTTGGTATTGTGGATGTAGAGGGAACAGCTGGTACTATAGTCGGTATTGTGGATGTAAAGGGTATAGCTGCTAGTGTGGTTGGTACGGTGGGTGAAGAGGTTAAAGCTTGTAGTATAGTCGGTATTGTGGATGTAGAGGTTACAGGTTGTAGTTTAGTTGGTATGGTAGGTGAAGAGGGTACAGCTTGTAGTGTTGTCAGTATTGTGGTTGTAGAGGGTATAGCTGATAGTGTAGTTGGTATTGTGGATGTAGAGGGTACAGCTTGTAGTATAGTCAGTATTGTGGATGTAAAATGCATAGTTGCTAGTGTAGTTGGTATGGTGGGTGAAAAGGGTACAGCTTGTAGTGTAGTCGGTATTGTGGATGTAGAGGGTATAGCTGCTAGTGTAGTTGGTATGGTGGTTGTAGATTGTACAGTTTGTAGTATAGTCTGTATTGTGGATGTAGAGGGTATAGCTGCTAGTGTAGTTGGTATAGTGGGTGAAGAGGTTACAGCTGGTAGTATAGTCTGTATTTATGGATGTAGAGGGTACAGCTTGTAGTGTAGTTGGTGTGGTAGGTGAAGAGGTTACAGCTGGTAGTATAGCCAGTATTGTGGATGTAGAGGGTATAGCTGCTAGTGTAGTTGGTATGATGGGTGAAGAGGTTACAGCTTGTAATATAGTCGGTATTGTGGATGTAGAGGGTACAGCTTGTAGTGTAGTTGGTATGGTGGGTGAAGAGGTTACAGCTGGTAGTATAGTCATTATTGTGGATGTAGAGGGTATAGCTGCTAGTGTAGTTGGTAAAGTGGGTGAAGAGGTTACAGCTGGTAGTATACTCGGTATTGTGGATGTAGAGGGTATAGCTTGTAGTGTAGTTGGTATGATGGGTGAAGAGGTGACAGCTGGTAGTATAGTCAGTATTGTGGATGTAGGGGGTATAGCTGCTAGTGTAGTTGGTATGGTGGGTGTAGAGTGTATGGCTGGTAGTGAAGTTGGAACGATAAGTGTACAGGGTATGGCTGGTAGCATAGTTGGTATAATGGGAGTAGACAGTATTGTAGTTTTAAAAAAATTTAAAAAAATTTAAAAATTGACAGCTGTAAAGGGAAAGAATTGAGAAAATGGCTGTAAATTTACAACTGCTAACATAATTTAAAACATAAAGGGAGTTAATTTACTGTATGAGCTGTAAGGCATTTTTGGAAAGGTTCTTTTGTGCCTTTTATTTCCTATCAAAACAACTGTTAACTGTATGCACAACTGGACATCATTCTTAAACTCCCAAGCAAGTTTGCCAAAATCGGCTTCAAATTTGAGGAATAGCAATAAATAGACTTTCCATTTAAGGTAATCATAATTTAAGGTTAACCAGTACTCGAGCACACCCATCTCTGTAACTGATAATTTTCTGACAATGAGACGCAATGTCATATATAATAATTATGTATAGTTAGTAAATAAGTATATTGGTGTGTTAAAAGAAAAAATGGACAAGTAGTAAAGCCAGAATTTGGTAATGGCATTTTCAACACATTTCAGGTTATACCTGGCATATCCAGTTGTATTGGTGGAGGAAGACCTCAGAATGAATCTCAGTAGACCCGCAGTCCTTCCGCAAGTTACTGACAAACTTTTCCCTATAAAGTTTTTGGAGCCATAAAGACTCAAACCTACAACATTAGTGGTGTCAGAGAGGAGTGATCTTGGGACAACGCCTTAGACCACTTGGCCACTGAGGACCCTGTAAACAGTGGAACTAAAAATTAACAATTTTAACCCGTTTGGGGACCCTGTGGCACCTTATGAAAACTTAGAGATACTATAAGGAAAAAATGCTAAACACAACTTAAAAATAAAATTGTTTTTAAAATGGATTAATAGCATCTCATTGTCATTAATAAACAAAACCTGAATGGTTTGGTATGTCAAATCTGCCAAAAAGTAACAAAATCAATATTTAAATTGGAGTAAATTTGAATCAAAATACCCATTCTTAAAATAGACATCTCTTAATTACTGCTCGACAGCCTTCACATAGTCATAACTTATTTGAAAGCCCTCTTTAAAAGGATAATCTAGGCCAAATTTTAACAAAATTTTCCCATCAGTTAATGGTTTCAGGTGTTTTCAGACTTAAAGGGAATATATCGGAATCTTTCAAATTTTATAATTTTCCCCAATATTCCATGTCTATATTATACTAACTGACCCATATTGCCAAGAAGATATCTATTTAAACATGCCAAAATAATATATTGAAAAGATCTTTCCTAATAAACCTAAGTTAGACTAAAATAGATTTTTCATTTAAAATAGCAACATATTTTGTCATGTATTAAATGAGTCGCTTGATTTAAATTTGATTTCAATTTGATTTAAAAGATATTGTTACAATAAACAAACAATTTTTGATGTTTCAAGGGTCATAACTCTGACATTAATTACCCGATTTGGCCTGTTAATTTACTTGTTCAAGATATTATAGTTAAATAACAATTGTGTATAAGTCTGGAGAGAATCAAATGAAAAATGCTGGTGCTACAGTGCACACAAGGTCAAATATTTAAACATTAAAGACATTATTTTACCAAAATATATTATTCAATACTGTTTAAATACTAAAATTTGCACATTTTTATCATTCAAAATAAAAAAAAATTTGTATTTAGTGATTTTTCAGTTGTAAATGTGCATATATATATATGCTTGATTTGAGGCATAATGCCAAATTGTTTTTTTATTAAGTAAATGTCTGAAATTTGACATTTAAGAGCATGAGTGTAAAAAAACAGGATACATGTATCTTCCTTAATTAATTTAGATTTGGGAAATCACCCCAATCCCACTGAAGTCTCTCTTTAAGGTTTAAAAGGAACAAATTTAGCAGGATTTTTCCAAATTTAGAATTAGCTAAATACATCCCCCCCTCCCCCAATATTCCATACATATATACACTCACTGACCCTGTATTGCCAAAAAGATATCTATTAAAACATGCCAAAGTAATATATTGAAAATGGCTTTCTTAACCTGAGCTATGTGCCCAGGTTTAACTAAAATAGATTTTCTGCTTAAAATGGCAACATATTTTGTGATATTAAATGAATCTCATGATTTCATCTTGATTTCCATATCTAATATACAGGTTTACACATAGTAAAAATTGTTTCAACTTATAAAGAGTCTGATTGACAATGTGAAGGTCATCAAACAGTATTTAAACAATGTCTTTTTTTAGAATAGGGATTTCATTTCAAGTTTACCACTTCAATTTAAATTAACGATTTTGTCCGATGCTTTGGTGAAATTGACATACTTAACTATTCAGATTATATTTATTAATGATAATGAAATGCTTTATCCATTTTGATAATTATTTTATTTTTTAAGACATTTATGGCACTTCATCCTGATATACTCAGAGCCCCAGATAATGTTTTAAGCCGATGTGTAATTACTCATCAAAATCAGAGTAGATGAGTATTCTTGGGTTTTTCAGAATAGTGATGAGTATTGCACATATGATATACAACCAAACCTGTGTTAAGCTGCAGCATACAGTGGGTGGGGAGGTACCATAACGGACCCTTAGAACATGTGGTTGTTGAATACAGACCAAGTTTGGCTATAAATAAAACAAGAGCCGTCGGAGTGACAGCATGCTTGACTATTCAAATGTTTGTCACAGAAGCACAAATTTGATTGAGACTGATGACAAATTCAAGTAAATAAGACTTACAAAATTTAGTAGGTCTTATAACTGCAATATCTTGTATGAAGTTTCAATCAAACACATGCAGTGAATGATGAGTTATAAAATTTCTAAGTAAAACAAAGGCCCTAATTTGCAAAAAAAATCTGGCAAAATTATCAGACTTGGTTAATTAGATGACTAGAAAGGCTTGTGCAAAGTTTCAAGGCAATACATGCAATGGTTACTGGGATAAGGAATTGCATGCAAAACTTTAACCAGAATTTCTAAGTCAAACAAGGGCAATAATTTGTACTAAATTCAAGCAAGAGTTAGCTTACTTAGTTACTATAGTAGGGTTGATGACTGGGAAGGCTTGTGTAAAGTTTCAATGAAATACATTGAGTGGTTGGTGAAATATAGACTTGATGGTATTTGCATGCAAAACTTTAACCAGAATTTCTATATCAAACAAGGGCAATAATTTGCATTATGTTCATGCAGAAGTTATCTAACTTAGGTATTGTAGTAGGGTTGGTGACTAGGAAGGCTTGTGTAAAGTTTCAAGGCAATACATGCAATAGTTACTGAGATAGGGACTTGCATGCAAAATTTTAACCAAGGTGACACAGACGCCTGGGTGAGTAGAATAGCTCTCTTTATTCTCTGAATAGTCAAGCTAAAAACTAACAATTTTTGCTGCTTAACACAAGTGGATGCGTAATAGAGATTGTTGTAACCTCCTATTAAATTGCTATGATATTTTGTATTTAGCTGTTCAAATGGACATCTAACTTTCCATTTTACCTTTAATCTTATATCAGTCATTTTACTGCTCAATCTTTTGATTTCTTACAGACCATAGCTGAGTAGCTATTTGAGGCCCTCCAAGAATTCGTGGGAGTGGGGGGGGGGGGGGGGGGTCCCTGTTCCTTGGATCTCTTAAAGTAATGGTCATTGTTCCCCAAATCACCAAATGTATTTGCCATAGTTCCCCAAAAGTGTTTCAATCAAATCTCTAAAATTAGGACTTTGTTCCCTGGATCCCTGAAAGTAATGGCCAATGATCCCCATATCTCTAAAAATAATTGTTGTCTTTTTTAAATTACTATATTTTCCATGTTCTCTAAATATATAATTCTAAATTAATAAACTGTGTCACTTCAATTTTTTCACTGCTTTTGATAAATTGATAAACTCAAATATAGAAACATTCACTCATTTCCTTGATGTCAGAATATATCCATAGAAAAAACATTTCTAAGATTGATTGATCAACTGAATATTTAGCCTCATTTTCACTCCATCGAGGGCTAACAGGCAATCAGTTAACCTAACCACTGTTTCCTTGGATCCTGAATGGTTAACCAGTACTCGAGCATACCCCATATCCGCAAGTAATTGATAACTTTCCCACTTGAATCAGCGGTGAGAGATGAATGACAATGAGACACAATGTCGTATATCAATCAGCTTAGCTTGAAAAAATTTTACAGTATTATTATTTCAGAATATTATTGAAAATTTCAAAAGCCCTTAGAGTGAGGTCAAGTATGATCTCAGTGTCATGACCTAAACAAGTCAAGATTCATCAGAGAATGCTGCTGGCAAATTTTGTTGAAATCTGTTAAGTGGTAAATATTGGTGATGGATGGACAGATGAATGAACACATGGACGATGGACAAAGTGATCAGAATAGCTTACTTGAGCCTTTGGTTAATGTGAGCTAAAAAGTTTTAAAGTGGTAAGGCCATAATAAATTAATTGCTTGATTATCATCCCCATCCGCCCCCTAATTTTCATGCCACCCTGACCCTTTTTATTTTCACAATCTTTAAGAAAAACAAAAAAAACATAAAAAAATTTCAAAAACTAAAATAAAAAAATAAAATCCTCCCGCCCTCCCCGGTTTTAAGAAAAATTTGGATGATAATCTAACAATTATTTTATAATGGCCTAACATGATAAATACCATAGTTAAATGCAGCCAACTTGATGAACACTTCATGTCATTATGATATAATGTACTGAAAGTCTTCATTAATCAATCATCATTAAAAACTGAATGCTAAATGTCATCTCATCTCCTTTTAAGGTTGCTTTCCAAATGTGATTATATATGTGGTACTAAAGGTGAAGCTCTGTTTATTAACACTATAACATAATGTTCTATAAAGTATGAACAAAATCTGCTGCAACTACTGGCTTGCGTGGTCACTCGATTGTCTTGGATGTTTATTCAGGCCATTTATGGAATCCAGTAGACGTCTGATGGCACCCCAGATATGTACTGCTTATTCCATACTGTTCCTCTCAACTACAAAAAGAAATGACAATCAAAATTATTTTTTGTTTTTAATGGGGTTTAACGCCAATTTCCACACCTTCCAGGTTATTTATAGCGTATCCAGTTTTAATGGTGGAAGAAGACCTCAGAACAAATTTGAGTAGAACCAATGTCCTTCCGCAAGTAACATAACTTTTGGATTTTATTTAATATTGATAATGTGATATTTTTTATCCATTTTAGAAATATTTTTAAAACATTTATAGCTTTATCCCCTGATATACAGGACGAGTTTTAAGAGAGTCAAACCTTTGTAATTTGTCATTTCTACAAAACACTTTGCTTTAATTAAGAATGTTTAATTGAATGACTGCTTTATGCCATTGAGGGCTTATAGACAATTAATTTACAAACTTATCTCTGCAAATAACTGATAATTTTCCCACTTGAATCAGTGGTTAAGAGATTTATGACCATGAGACAAAATGTTGTATATAAATCATCAAGGGGACTGTGGCTTGGTAGGGATTCAAACTCCTGATCCCTGGAATGACAGTCAGGCGCAATATCGACTGAGATAATCAGGCCTGGCATATGAAATTTTGAACAACGCACAACGTGATGAAAGTTTGATCAATACACATGTATATAGTTTAGTATGGAAGAATAATTGATTAATGTAGTACAGTACTATAATAGGATGCTTGATCAATACACATGTATATCGTTTAGTATGGAAGAATAATTGATTAATGTAGTACAGTACTATAATAAGATGCTTGATCAATACACATGTATATAGTTTAGTATGGAAGAATAATTGATTAATGTAGTACAGTACTATAATAGGAAGCTTGATCAATACACATGTATATAGTTTAGTATTGAAGAATAATTGATTAATGCAGTACAGTACTATAATAAGATGCTTGATCAATACACATGTATATAGTTTAGTATGGAAGAATAATCGATAACTGCAGTACAGTACTATCATAGGATGCTTGATCAATACACATGTATATAGTTTAGTATGGAAGAATAATTGATTAATGTAGTACAGTACTTTAATAAGATGCTTGATCAATACACATGTATATAGTCTAGTATGGAAGAATAATTGATTAATGCAGTACAGTACTATAATAGGATGCTTGAGCTATACACATGTATATAGTCTAGTATGGAAGAAAAATTGATTAATGCAGTACAGTACTATAGTAGGATGCTTGATCAATACACATGTATATAGTTTAGTATGGAAGAATAATTGATTAATGCAGTACAGTACTATAGTAGGATGCTTGATCAATACACATGTATATAGTTTAGTATGGAAGAATAATTGATTAATGTAGTACAGTACTATAATAAGATGCTTGATCAATACACATGTATATAGTTTAGTATGGAAGAATAATTGATTAATGTAGTACAGTACTATAATAAGATGCTTGATCAATACACATGTATATAGTTTAGTATGGAAGAATAATTGATTAATGTAGTACAGTTCTATAATAAGATGCTTGATCAATACACATGTATATAGTTTAGTATGGAAGAATAATTGATTAATGCAGTACAGTACTTTATTAGGATGCTTGATCAATACACATGTATATAGTTTAGTATGGAAGAATAATCGATTAATGCAGTACAGTACTATCATAGGATGCTTGATCAATACAAATGTATATAGTTTAGTATGGAAGAATAATTGATTAATGCAGTACAGTACTATAATAGGATGCTTGATCTATACACATGTATATAGTCTAGTATGGAAGAAAAATTGATTAATGCAGTACAGTACTATAGTAGGATGCTTCATTAATACACATGTATATAGTTTAGTATGGAAGAATAATTGATTAATGCAGTACAGTACTATAGTAGGATGCTTGATCAATACACATGTATATAGTTTAGTATGGAAGAATAATTGATTAATGTAGTACAGTACTATAATAAGATGCTTGATCAATACACATGTATATAGTTTAGTATGGAAGAATAATTGATTAATGCAGTACAGTACTTTAATAGGATGCTTCATCAATACACTTGTATATAGTTTAGTATGGAAGAATAATTGATTAATGTAGTACAGTACTATAATAGGTTGCTTGATCAATACACATGTATATAGTTTAGTATGGAAGAATAATTGATTAATGCAGTACAGTACTATAATAGGATGCTTGATCAATACACATGTATATAGTTTAGTATGGAAGAATAATTGATTAATGCAGTACAGTACTATAGTAGGATGCTTGATCAATACACATGTATATAGTTTAGTATGGAAGAATAATTGATTAATGCAGTACAGTACTATAATAGGATGCTTGATCAATACACATGTATAGCGTTTAGTATGGAAGAATAATTGATTAATGCAGTACAGTTCTATATTAGGATGCTTGATCAATGTAAATTGTAATTGAGGAATGTTTGATTAATGTAGATTGCAATGGAGGAATGTTTGATTAATGTAGATTGCAATGGAGGAATGTTTCATTAATGTAGATTGCAATGGAGGAATGTTTCATTAATGTAGTACAGTACTATAATAGGATGCTTGATCCATGTAGATTGTAATTGAGGAATGTTTGATTATGTCGAATGTAAAGGACAAATGATTGATCAATGTAGATTGCAATGGAGGAATGTTTGATTAATGTAGATTGCAATGGAGGAATGTTTGATTAATTTAGATTTTAATGGATGAATGTTTGATTAATGTAGATTGTAAAGGACAAATGTTCGATTAATGTAGATTGTAATGGAGGAATGTTTGATTAATGTAGATTGTAATGGAGGAATGTTTGATTAATGAAGAATGTAATAGACAAATGTTTGATTAATGTAGATTGTAATGGACAAATGTTTAATTAATGTAGATTGCAATCGAGGAATGTTTGATTAATGTAGATTGTAATGGAGGAATGTTTGATTAATGTAGATTGTAATGGACGAATGTTTGATTATGTAGAATGTAATGGACAAATGTTTGATTAATGTAAATTGTAATGGACAGATGTTTGATCAATGTAGCTTGTAATGGAGGAATGTTTGATTATGTAGAATGTAATGGACAAATGTTTGATTAATGTAGATTGTAATGGACAGATGTTTGATCAATGTAGATTTTAATGGAGGAATGTTTGATTATGTAGATTGTAATGGATGAATGTTTGAATATGTAGAATGTAATGGACAGATGTTTGATTAATGTAGATTGTAATGGAGGAATGGTTGATTATGTAGAATGTAATGGACAAATGTTTGATTAATGTAGATTGTAATGGAGGAATGTTTGATTATGTAGAATGTGATGGACAAATGTTTGATTAATGTAGATTGTAATGGAGGAATGTTTGATTATGTAGAATGTAATGGACAAATGTTTGATTAATGTAGATTGTAATGGACGAATGTTTGATTATGTAGAATGAAATGGACGAATATTTGATCAATGTAGATTGTAATGGAGGAATGTTTATGTAGAATGTAATGGACGAATGTTTGATCAATGTAGACTGAAATGGAGGAATGTTTGATTATGTAGAATGAAATGGACGAATATTTGATTAATGTAGATTGTAATGGAGGAATGTTTCATTATGTAGAATGTAATTAACAAATGTTTGATCAATGTAGATTGTAATGGAGGAATGTTTGATTATGTAGAATGTAATGGACGAATGTCTGATTATGTAGAATGTAATGGACGAATGTTTGATTATGTAGATTGTAATGGACAAATGTTTGATTAATGTAGATTGTAATGGAGGAATGTTTGATTATGTAGAATGTAATGGACGAATGTTTGATTAATGTAGATTGTAATGGAGAAATGTTTGATTAATGTAGATTGTAATGGAGGAATGTTTGATTATGTAGAATGTAATGGACGAATGTTTGATTAATGTAGATTGTAATGGAGGAATGCTTCATTATGTAGAATGTAATGGACAAATGTTTGATCAATGTAGATTGTAATGGATGAATGTTTGATTATGTAGAATGAAATGGACGAATATTTGATTAATGTAGATTGTAATGGAGGAATGTTTGATTATGTAGAATGTTATGAACAAATGTTTGATCAATGTAGATTGTAATGGAGGAATGTTTCATTATGTTGAATTAATGTAGATTGAAATGGAGGAATGCTTGATTATGTAGAATGAAATGGACGAATATTTGATTAATGTAGATTGTAATGGAGGAATGTTTGATTATGTAGAATGTAATGGACAAATGTTTGATCAATGTAGATTGTAATGGACAAATGTTTGATTATGTAGAATGTAATGGACGAATGTTTGATTAATGTAGATTGTAATGGAGTTATGTTTGGTTATGTAGAATGTAATGAATGAATGTTTGATCATGTAGAATGTAATGGACACATGTTTGATTAATGTAGATTGTAATGGAGGAATGCTTGATTATGTAGAATGTAATGGATGAATGTTTGATTAATGTAGGTTGTAATGGAGGAATGTTTGATTATGTAGAATGTAATGGACAAATGTTTGATTATGTAGACTATAATGGAGGAATGGTTGATTATGTAGAATGTAATGGATGAATGTTTGATTAATGTAGATTGTAATGCAGGAATGTTTGATTATGTAGAATGTAATGGATGAATGTTTGATTATGTAGAATGTAATGGAGGAATGTTTGATTATGTAGAATGTAATGGACGAATGTTTGATTAATGTAGATTATAATGGAGGAATGTTTGATTATGTAGAATGTAATGGACAAATGTTTGATTATGTAGAATGTAATGGAGGAATGTTTGATTATGTAGAATGTAATGGAGGAATGGTTGATTATGTAGAATGTAATGGACGAATGTTTGATTAATGTAGATTGTAATGGAGGAATGTTTGATTATGTAAAATGTAATGGAGGAAGGTTTGATTATGTAAAATGTAATGGAGGAATGGTTGATTATGTAGAATGTAATAGATGAATGTTTGATTAATGTAGGTTGTAATGGATGAATGGTTGATTATGTAGAATGTAATGAATGAATGTTAGATTAATGTACATTGTAATGGACAAATGTTTGATTTATGTAATGGAGGAATGTTTGATCAATGTAGACTGTATGGACAGATGTTTGATTTATGTTTATTGTTATGGTAGAATGTTTGATTTATGTTTATTGTAATGGACGAATGTTTGATTTATTTAACAGACGAATGTTTGATTAATGTAGATAGGACGAATGTTTGATCAATGTAGACTGATATGGACAAATGTTTGATCAATGTAGACTGTAATGGACAGATGTGTGATTGATATAGCTAGGACGAATGTTTGATCAATGTAGACTGTAATGGACAAATGTTTGATTTATGTTTATTGTAATGGGTGAATGTTTGATTATTAAATATAGACTGTAATGGATTGGACCCCACAGCCTCAGGCATAGGTGGCTTATACTCTATCCATTTCACCACAGCACCAATGGATGCTCCCTAGACAATGGACGATTTCCTATACATTTAAATCACATTTAATACAATAAACCTATTCAACAGATACTTTAGGAGAGTGCGCCTCATCTTTGCTGGAAGTTTTATTCAGTATATCAGACTTTGAATTTGAGTCTGTTAGGTAGGTGAATGTCATAAGTAATTCTGAAGCAGAGAAAAAGCTGAGCTAAACTTTAAACTGGTGATGGAAACACACACTTTTTAAAAAGTGCCACCAGATTAATAAATGTACAACCATTTCAATGAGTCACAGTTTCAGGAAACACTGTTTGGATGAGGACAGGAAACACTGTTTGGATGAGGACAAAGTAAAATCAAAGTACTTCAAGTACTGACAGTCTGGCTTTAACAAATATGCATTCGCCTTCATAATAAGATTGATATTCTTGCATCGTTTGGTTTATTTAAGGCCATTATAAATTAATTGCTAGATTATCATCCAAATTTGTCTTAAAAACAGGGCGGGCGGGAGGATTTTTTTTTTAATATTTATTTTTATTTTATTTATTTATTTTTTATGAAAATAAAAAGGGTCGGGGCAGCATGAAAACTTGGTAGTAGGCGGGGATGATAATCTAGCAATTAATATATTATGGCTTTATGCAACATTTTTGAAAAGGGAAATACATGTAATACCATGTTTTGCACATACAGTGTAAGAAATACATGAGAAAAAGAAGACCAATAGAAAATAGTCCCGACGCTCATTTTGGTGGTGATTATGACTGCAAGCTTCACCTGCTGACGTAAGCAGGGCTATGCATGAGACATAAAACCTGGCTAACACAACAAAAAACAAGAGGCCCAATGGTCCATAGTTGCTCAAATGATTGACCAAGTCAATTCTTTTAAAATTTTGAATAGATTTAGCCTGTGAAGAACTTATAGACTAGCTGTTAAAACTACCACATGTATAAATCAAAGTCCCCTTACTGAGCCCCTATGGACCCTGACTCTTGTATTTAAACAAAAATTCTTTCTCATAATGACAAATTATACAAAATGTAAAGAAATTTGGCTCATGAGTTATTGAGTTCAACAAAGTTTGAAATTTCACAATTTTATCCCTTCTTGGGTTCCTGTCGACTCTTTATTAATTTCTTTTAAAAACTCGTCTCAACTGTTTGGACTAAACAATACTCCAGCTCTCAAGATTATCAAAATAAGTCCTAAAATAGAATAATACAAGTATTCTTATGGCAAAATCATATTCCCCTCACTGAGTTTCGATGAAACATGTAGCGTGTCTGACTATTAGTCCAGGGGTCATGAGTTTGATTCCCCGCTCGGCCAAGTCGATGTGATGATTGGTATATGGCACTGCTTCTCAAAGCCGTCAATATGTCTGTCACAATCTGACTAGAATTATTATAAACAATGTTTTCAGGTGGGGCCTAAATAAAAAAATTGTTTGTTTGCCACTTCCAGTCGACCCAAAACCATGCTGCTGGGAAGGAAAAAATTTTTGGGTGCTCAAAAAAAAAATATATATATATTCTCGGTCAAAAAGATTCACTGATTGATTACGTAAAAAATAATATTTTTTTTACCTATCTACTTACCTCCCAACCCCTAAATGGTACGAGTCTGAAGTGGCAAACAAGCAATTTACTATGGGTGGCCTGGATATAGAGCTTCAGAGGTCACAAATTCTTAAAAGAAACCAATGTTACTGATGGGAAACCATTTTTATTTTTTTTTTAATATTGACCTTGATATTTTCATGTCTGGAACCTATGTACAAAATTTCAGTAACATATCTAAATGGAAACTATTTTGCTATTTTTAGTAACAATGACCTTGACTTTATTAACCTCAAAACCAATCCCAAGTTTCATTTCCCTGCTAGAAACATATACACAAAATATCTGAAGGAAGTTATAAATTGAATGCCATTTTCAGTAACCTTGGCCTCGATTAACATCAGTACCACTACCAGTCTTCTTTCTCATGTGGAAATATTCGCTAAAACAAATAAGTACAAACAAAGGATATTTTATAGACGACTTTTATACTTTTTTATACCTTAAACATCCCATCCATATACCAGAGCTTTGCCTGCCTCGCCAGATGCAACTGGACAACGGATGTGAACGTGAAGGTTCATTGTGCGTCAACTGTCACACCTGCCAGCACGCTATTGATTTTGCACTGATGGAAAACCCCAATATATCTAAAATGGAAAATCTACATATTTTTACCTACTTTGATATAAACACTGTCAGAGAAAGAGAAGTTGTATAGCAAGGCCTTTTCATACAAGTACTGAGCATACAGTACATAAGGCCATTGTAAGTTAATTGCTAGATTATCATCAAAGTTTTTCTTAAAAATGAGGAGGGCGAGAGGATTTTATTTTTTTATATTTTATTTTCAATTTGTAAATTTTCAATGTTTTTTTTCTCTTTTTTTTTTTTATGAAAATAAAAGGGGTCGAGGCAGCATGAAAATTAGGGGGCGGGCAGGGATGATAATCTAGCAATTAATTCATTATGGCCTAAATCAATGCTATGTTAACTGTTTTCCACCCAACCCATCAAAACGATCCGACTCAATGCATATTATTTTTGTACTGTTGAAAACAATGAATAAATGTGTCATTATCACTTGGTGGGTGGATTTTACAAAATGAAGTACCAGTATTCTAGACTGTAATACTGTGTATTTTGGGGTATTATTTTGTGCACAAAACAAGATAATTTAGTGTAAATTAAATATAAGCTTTCTTAAAATGCAATTAATAGATTTTGATTGTTTGTGAGAGAGTACGACCCTGTTGTTGATGTATAGTGTTAAGTGTCACATCACGACTGTGTCTACTTGAGACAGTATTCCAAGCTGTTGCACACTGAAGTATCATCCCATGGACACATGGTATGATACCCCACCCAGTCACATTATACTGACACTTGGTCGACCAGATCCTCTAAATACTGAGTGCCAAAGGAGGAAGCTTTAAGTACAGTTTTTCAAGTATTTGGTATGACCCGGCAGGGGATCGGATCCACGAACTTCCACACGCGATGCGGATGCTCTTCCACTAGACCACCGCTACCATGACTCTTAACAAGGCAATTGTCCTGACAATTGTGTTTGCGCTGCCGTTATAAATGCCAAATCACCGGAGATTAGGATGATACAAGGTTAAATACCAGGCTGCTCCATCCCATGTGTACAATGTATATCTATCAAGGGCCATCGTCTTCACACAACACGGAATTTAGATTAAAACAAGACAAATATTTGATTAATGTAGATATTAACAGACATATGTTTGATTAATGTAGATTGTAATGGACAAATGTTTGATTAATGTAGACTACAATGGATGAATGTTTGATTAATGTAGATTGTAATGGATGTGTGTTTGATTAATGAAGATTGTAATTGATGAATGTTTGATTAATGTAGATTGTAACAGAGGAATGTTTGATTTATGTAAATTGTAATGAACAAATGTTTAATTAATGTAGATTGTAACAGACGAATGTTTGATATATATAGATTGTAATGGATAAATGTTTGATTAATGAAGTTATATTGATTAACTTCATTAATTTAGATTGTAAAGGATCAAACACACAGCCTCTGACATGAGTTGGTAATACCTTATCTACTAAACCACCACACCATCTTATTCTTCCTAGGCAATGGACAATTTCCTATACATTTAAATCACATTTATAACAATCAACCCATTTAACAGATACTTTGGGAGAATATGCCTCATCTTTGCTGGTAAGTTTCTATTCAGTATATCATACCAGACTTACACATCATTTCCAGCGTGCTTGAGTGGCAATCTCACGATGCCAACAACATTCATCTCCATCAGAATTCCAGTAAACAGTGACAGTATATGTGCCAGTGGATGTTGGTATTTCCATCTGAAACAAGAAAACAAAATCTGTATGGGCTGTTCAAAATAATATAATAACAGAAACCATAACCTGTATGGGCTGTTGAAAATAATGTAACAAGAGCAAAATAACCTGTATAGGCTGTTGAAAATAATGTAACAAGAGCAAAATAACCTGTATGGGCTGTTGGAAATAATGTAACAAGAGAAACCATAACCTGTATGGGCTGTTGAAAACAATGTTACAAGAGCAACCAAAACCTGTATGGGCAGTTGAAAATTATATAACAAGAGCAACCAAAACCTGTATGGGCTGTTGAAAATTATGTAACAAGAGAAACCATAACCTGTTTGGGCTGTTGAAAAAATGTAACAAGAGCAATCATAATCTGTATGGGCTGTTGAAAATAATGTTACAAGAGAAGCCATAACCTGTTTGGGCTGTTGAAAATAATGTAACAAGAGCAAACAAAACCTGTTTGGGCTGTTGAAAATAATGTAACAAGAGCAAAATAACCTGTATGGGCTGTTCAAAATAATATAATAACAGAAACCATAACTTGTATTGGCTGTTGGAAATATTGTAACTAAGAGAAACCATAACTTGTATGGACTGTTGAAAATAATATAATAACAGAAACCATAACCTGCATAGGCTGTTCAAAATAATATAATAACAAAAACCATAACTTGTATGGGCTGTTGAAAATAATGTAACAAGAGTAACCATAACCTGTATGGGCTGTTGAAAATAATGTAACAAGAGAAACCATAACCTGTATGGGCTGTTGAAAATAATGTAACAAGAGCAACCATAACCTGTATGGGCTGTTGAAAATAATGTAACAAGAGAAACCATAACCTGTATGGGCTGTTGAAAATAATGTAAAAAGAGAAACCATAACCTGCATAGGCTGTTCAAAATAATATAATAACAAAAACCATAACCTGTATGGGCTGTTGAAAATAATGTAACAAGAGCAACCATAATCTGTATGATTGTTCAAAATAATATAATAACAGAAATCATAACTTGTATTGACTGTTGGAAATATTGTAACAAGAGAAACCATAACTTGTATGGACTGTTGGAAATAATGTCACAAGAGAAACCATAACCTGCATAGGCTGTTCAAAATAATATAATAACAGAAACCATAACTTGTATGGGCTGTTGAAAATAATGTAACAAGAGAAACCATAACCTGTATGGGCTGTTGAAAACAATGTTACAAGAGCAACCAAAACCTGTATGGGCAGTTGAAAATTATGTAACAAGAGCAAGCATAACCTGTTTGGGCTGTTGAAAATAATGTAACAAGAGCAACAATAACCTGTATGGGCTGTTGAAAATAATGTAACAAGAGCAACCATAACCTGTTAGGCTGTTGAAAATAATGTAACAAGAGAAACCATAACATGTATAGGCTGTTGAAAATAATGTAACATGAGAAACCATAACCTGTATGGGCTGTTGAAAATTATGTAACAAGAGCAACCATAACCTGTTTGGGCTGTTGAAAATAATGTAACAAGAGCAACCATGACCTGTTGGGGCTGTTGAAAATAATGTAACAAGAGCAACCATAACCTGTATGGGCTGTTGGAAATAATGTAACATGAGAAACCATAACCTGTATGGGCTGTCGGAAATAATGTCACAAGAGCAACCATAACTTGTATGGGCTTTTGAAAATAATGTAACAAAATAAACCATAACCTGTACGGGCTGTTGAAAATAATGTTACAAGAGCAACCAAAACCTGTATGGGCTGTTGGAAATAATGTCACAAGAGCAACCATAACTTGTATGGGCTTTTGAAAATAATGTTACAAAAAGGAACCATAACCTGTACAGGCTGTTGAAACCATAACCTGTATGGGCTGTTGGAAATAATGTCACAAGAGCAACCATAACTTGTATGGGCTTTTGAAAATAATGTAACAAAAGAAACCATAACCTGTATGGGCTGTTGAAAATAATGTAACAAGAGCAACCAAAACCTGTATGGGCTGTTGAAAATAATGTAGCAAGAGCAACCATAACCTGTTGGGGCTGTTGAAAATAATGTAACAACAGCAACCATAACCCGTATAGGCTGTTGAAAATAATGTAACAAGAAAAACCATATCCTGTATGGGCTGTTGAAAATAATGTTACAATAGCAACCATAACCTGTAACGGCTGTCGAAAATAATTTAGCAAGAGCAATCATATAGCTGCAATGCAGACGCTTTTCCTTTTTTTCAGTCCATTAAGTAGGTCAAGGTCAGTGATGTTAACGTTTTTTTTAACATATGATGATCTCAGATTGTTATGTACAAAAAATCAAAATATTTATTTAAAGATATTAATAAACAAGAAATGTCACTGGTAAGTGTCGCATGTCCCAAAATGTTCTGTGAAAATAACAATATATGATATTAATAGGTAGCGATTCCATGAATATCAAAAGTAATTTCATGATTTTGACATTAAAGCATGACCTTGACCTTTGTATACCTTGACCTTAACATATGATGTAAAGATCTGAGTATTTCTACAAGTAAATGCATGATATGCTGATCACTTGTGTCAAGCTATTTTAAAATATTTCCATGAAATATCAAACAAACTGAAAGTGTGACCTTGACTTTTGAGGTAAGGTTCTGGGTAACGTGACAATCATGTCGTCATGTCATTGTGATCAATTGATAAATTGAGTCAAGTGTTTTTAAAATCCATCCATGTATGATAAAGTTACAGAAGGACTTGAAACCTCAAATAGACTCAAAGTGTTGTCATACAAACTTAAAGTTTGACCTTGACCTTTGAGGAAAAAGTCTAGATCTTACATGTGACAAGTCGTCCTGTCATCTTGATCAATTGAGCCAAGTTAAAGACAAAGATACAGACTAGACACACAATATCAAACTGAAAGAGTGACTTTGACCTTTGAGAAAAGGTTCTGGGTCTTACATGTGACACTTAACTATGTCATGTTGATCAACTGAGCCAAGTGTTTTTGAAACTTATCCATAGGTGACAAAGTTACAAACCAGACATGAAATCTCAAAAAGACTGAAAGTGTTGTGAAACAAAGTTGAACTGTGACCTTGACCTTTGAAGTGGGAATCTAGGTGTTAAGTTTGACATGTTGTCATGTTATGTTGATCATTTGTAGCAAGTATTTATAAAATCCATCTATGCATGACAAAGTTACAGGCCGGACATGAAATCTTAAAAAGACTCAAATTGTTGTCAGACTGAAAGTGTCATCAAAGAAAGTTAAATTGTGACCTTGACCTTTGAAGTGGGATTCTTGATATAACGCACGGCATGTCATCATGATATCTAACACAGACTCAAAGTGATGTCAAAAAAACTCAGTGTGACCTTGACCTTTGAGGTATGCATGTGGGTATTATGCGTGACATGTCATCATGTCATACTGATGAGTTGAGCCAAGTGTTTTTAAAATTCATCCATAGGTGACAAAGTTGAGACCAGACAAGAAATCACAATCAGACTGAAAGTGTCATCAAAGAAAGTTAAATTGTGGCCTGGAACCTTTGAATTGGGATTCTAGGTGTAATGTGCAACATGTCGTCATGTTACGTTGATCATTTGTTGCAAGTATTAACAAAATCCATCTATGGATGACAAAGTTACAGACCGGACACAAATCTCACACAGACTCAAAGTGTGATCTTGACCTTTGAGGTACGGGTGTGTGTCATACTCGCGACAGATTGTCATGTTATGTTGATCATTTGTAGCAATAATTAATAAAATCCATCTATGCATGACAAAAGTTACAGGCCAGACACGAAATACCAGATGGAATTATGGACAGACAGATGGACAGACGCAGCGATTACCTAATGCCGCCCCAAAAATTTGGGGAGTGGGGGTTGGGAAATAAAATAATATAACCCAAGCTTAAACGAAAAACATTAACCTAAGATTTTAAAGCCTAAACTATGAAAACTTAAGTAACTAAGCTATAATGATTGTTTGTAGAACATAATATGATTAATTTTACGTAGTTTAGCCACTACAATAAAAGAAGTTCTGAAGCAGAGAAAAAGCTGAGCTTAACATTAAACAGACAACTTAAATAAACACACTTTTGGTACTACTTCAATGAAAAAGTTTGGTTACAGTTTCAGGAAACATTGTTTCAGTTTCAATATCCAATCCTGGATGACCAATGTAAAGTAAAAGAACTTCAAATACTGACAGCTTGGCTTTAACAAATATTCATACACCTTCATAATCTGATTGATTTTATTGTATTGTTTTCTTATGCAACATTTTTAAAAATGACATAATACTATCTGTTGCACATATAAAATACATACAAAAAACAAGAAATATCACTGGTAAGTGTCACATGCCCCACAAATTGTCTGTGAAAATAGCAATATTATTTATAATAAGGTAGTGATTAAAATGTATCCATGAATATCAAGAGTAATCGACTGACGTTTCAGACTAGACACGCAATTTCATGTTTTTTATATTAAAGTGTGATGTTGTGTCAACATATTTTGAAATCCCTCCATGTAAGACAAAATTACAGACCAGACATGAAATATCAAACAAATTGAAAGTGTGATCTTGACCTTTGAGGCAAGGTTCTGGGTCTTACACGCAACATGTTGTCATGTCATGTTGATCAATTGATAAATTGAGCCAAATGCTTTTGAAATCCATCCATATATAACAAAGTTACAGATCAGACATGAAATCTTAAACAGACTCAAAAGAGTTGTCAAACAAACTCAAAGTGTGACCTTGACCTTTGAGGTACGGGTCTGGGTCTTGCTTGTGACAGGTCGTCATGACATCTTGATTAATTGAGCCAAGTGCAATCCCTCCATATAAGACAAAGTTACGGACCAGACACAAAATATCAAACAAATTGAATTCTTGACCTTTTGGAAAGGTTCTGGGTCTTACACATGACACTTCTTGATGTCATGTTGATCAATTCAGCCAAGTGGTTTTGAAATCCATCCATGTATGACAAAGTTATTAACCCGATACAAACTCTCACACAGACTCAACGTGTTTTCAAACAAACTCAAAGTGTGACCTTGATCTTTGAGGTACAGGTGTGGGTCTTATGCTAGATATGTCATCGTGTCATGCCTATGAATTGAGCATAGTGTTTTGAAATTTATACATAGGAGACAAAGTTACAGACTGGACACGATACTAAAACAGACTGAAAGTGTTGTCAAACAAACTTGAATTGTGACCTTGACCTTTGAAGTAGGATTATTGGTGTTATGCGCGACACATCGTCATGTTATGTTGATCATTTATTACAATTATTTATAAAATTCATCAATGCATGCCAAAAATACAGGCAAGACACGAAATCTCATACAGACTCAAAAGTGTTGTCAATCAAACTCAAAGTGTGACTTTGACCTTTTGAGTACGGGTGTGAGTCTTACGCATGACACGTCGTCATGTTATGTTGATGAATTGAGCCAAGTATTTTTTAAATATATTCATAGGTGACACAGTTACAGATCAGACAAGAAATCTCAAACAACAGACTGAGTATCGTCAAAAAGTGTTTTTTTTTTTGTTTTTTTTTTGGGGGGGGGGGGGGGGCGGGGGGGGGGGGGGGGGCATAAAAATGACCGATACTACAAAGCTTGATCACACTGACATATTAAGCAGAGTTATGAATGAGGCCAAAAACCCGGCTAACAACAAATAAGAGGTCCAAGAGGACCTGAATCACTTGACTTGAAACAAACCGCTGGAAGAATTTTTCCTCACAAGATCTTGTGGTTATATAACTATTGTGCAAGTTTGGTATGATTCCTGGAAAAATAGGGGTGATATCATCTACATCAAAAGAGGACTGGCCAGTATAGACCCAAAATAGAGGTGCAATCAACCCTTTTTGGGAACTCCATACAATGCTACATAAAATATCTAATGTCTATGGCTTGTACTTTCAGAGAAAAAGTTTTTTTAAAAGTTTCGCTTAAAATATTCTTATAAGTCCTGCGGTGGGGGCAGTTGTGGTCATATCATACTAAAAACTCATCCAAGATCTTTTGATTGACCAGTAGAGTTGAAAATTGGGTTACTATTGTGTCTAAACGGGCTGGGATTACATATTATAAGTTATACTACATGTACTTATTAATTAAAGTGACAGACACAATGCATGTTTTATTTACAACATTAGCAAATGTTAAGAAATACCCAGTCTAACGAGGCTTATCAGTCACTATTTTATCAAAATTGCAATTACTTCTACAATTACTTCTACAACTACTTCTACAATTACTTCTACAATTACTTCTACAATTACTTCTACAACTACTTCTACAATTACTTCTACAATTACTTCTACAACTACTTCTACAACTACTTCTACAATTACTACTACAACTTCTTCTACAACTACCTGTTCTTCTACAATTACTTCTACAATTACTTCTACAACTACTTCTACAATTACTTCTACAATTACTTCTACAATTACTTTTACAACTACTTCTACAATTACTTCTAAAACTAAAGCTTAAAGCTGAAGTTGGGAATTTTACCTTTTACATTATTTTCTTGTGGTTAATAACAAACACATATTACATCGCTGTATTCAAGTAGGAAAGTTAGCAGTTACTTGTGGAGATGGGATGTGCTCCAGTACTGGTTAACATTTCAAATCCCAGGAAATAGTGGTTAGGTTAACTGATCGCCTGTTAGCCCTCAATAGCATAAAAATTATGCTAAATATTCAATCAATCAATCACAAGTTTCGCCTTTTCCAAACTTCCACTGTTTATCGTCTTGGACGGCTCTGTTGTAGACGTTCCCTCTGGTGACGAAGTATAAACTGCTTACATATAATTTGTCGGGGGTTAACTTTACTATCCCTGTCCAACAAACATCCAGTTTGTGTGCTTTCATGATTTCAACATTTTCTGCTCTAATTTGATTGGGATTAAATTCACAACCCCTAGACAGATAGTCAGACATGCTACCGACTGAGCTAACCATGACCAGCTAGAGATTACTACAACATTCTTTGTTTTATATATATCAAAAATACTGGTAATGAAATAAACATTTGTGTTATTTACCTCAAAGAGGCGATTGGATGTCTCTGTCGGCTGTTTGGTTGCAGGGGCGAGATTTGTTACCAACTCAGGAAGTTCTGAGGAAACTTCATCCTACGCAACTTCCATCACCATGTGGAAAACATTTTCCTTGGCTTGCTGTTTAATCTGAAATAATAATATACAGCATTAAAATAAATAGAAGATTTTACATGAGTGCTCATTTATTAATGAATTTATTAAACAAGTTGACAAAAATGCTTACGCGAGACTCTGCCTAGCATCACGTAATTTTTGCCAACGAGTTTTAATTACTGGTAGTGACATTGACCCATAACCTGTATTACAAGAGACTCTGCCCAGCATCATGTAATTTTTACCAACGAGTTTTAATTACTGGTAGTGACATTGACCCGTAACATGCATTACATGAGACTCTGCCCAGCATTATGTAATTTTTACCAACGAGTTTAAATTACTGGTAGTGACATTGACCCATAACATGTATTACATGAGACTCTGCCAGTTTTAATTACTGGTAGTGACATTGACCCATAACATGTATTACATGAAGCTCTGCCCAGCACCATGTAATTTTTGCCAACAAGTTTTAATACTGGTAGTGACATTGACCTGTAACATGTATTACATGAGACTCTGCCAGTTTTAATTACTGGTAGTGACATTGACCCGTAACATGTATTACATGAAGCTCTGCCCAGCACCATGTAATTTTTGCCAACAAGTTTTAATACTGGTAGGGACATTGACCTGTAACATGTATTACATGAGACTCTGCCAGTTTTAATTACTGGTAGTGACATTGACCCGTAACATGTATTACATGAAGCTCTGCCCAGCACCATGTAATTTTTACAAACAAGTTTTAATTACTGGTAGTGACATTGACCTGTAGCATGTATTACATGAGACTCTGCCTAGCACCATGTAATTTTTACAAATGAGTTTTAATTACTGGTAGTGACACTGACCCATAACATGTATTACATGAGACTCTGCCTAGCACCATGTAATTTTTACAAACAAGTTTTAATTACTGGTAGTGACATTGACCCATAACATGTATTACATGAGACTCTGCCTAGCACCATGTAATTTTTACAAATGAGTTTTAATTACTGGTAGTGACACTGACCCATAACATGTATTACATGAGACTCTGCCTAGCACCATGTAATTTTTACAAACAAGTTTTAATTACTGGTAGTGACATTGACCTGTAGCATGTATTACATGAGACTCTGCCTAGCACCATGTAATTTTTACAAATGAGTTTTAATTACTGGTAGTGACATTGACCTGTAGCATGTATTACATGAGACTCTGCCTAGCACCATGTAATTTTTGCCAACGATTTTTTATCACTGGTAGTGACATTGACCCGTAACATGTATTACATGAGACTCTGCCCAGCATCATGTAATTTTTGCCAACGAGTTTTTATTACTGGTAGTGACATTGACCCATAACATGTATTACATGAGACTCTGCCTAGCATCATGTAATTTTTACAAACAAGTTTTAATTACTGGTAGTGGCATTGACCTGTAGCATGTATTACATGAGACTCTGCCTAGCACCATGTAATTTTTGCCAACGATTTTTTATTACTGGTAGTGACATTGACCCGTAACATGTATTACATGAGACTCTGCCCAGCATCATGTAATTTTTGCCAACGAGTTTTTATTACTGGTAGTGACATTGACCCGTAACATGTATTACATGAGACTCTGCCTAGCATCATGTAATTTTTGCCAACGAGTTTTAATTACTAGAAGTGACATTGACCCATAACATGTATTACATGAGGCTCTACCAGTTTTAACTGGTAGTGACATTGACCCATAACATGTATAACATGAGGCTCTGCCAGTTTTAATTACTGGTAGTGACATTGACCCATAACATGTATTACATGAGACTCTGCCTAGCATCATGTAATTTTTGCCAACGAGTTTTAATTACTGGTAGTGACACTGACCCATAACATGTATTACATGAGACTCTGCCTAGCATCATGTAATTTTTGCCAACGAGTTTTAATTACTGGTAGTGACATTGACCCATAACATGTATTACATGAGACTCTGCCTAGCATCATGTAATTTTTGCCAACAAGTTTTAATTACTGGTAGTGACATTGACCCATAACATGTATTACATGAGACTCTGCCTAGCATCATGTAATTTTTGCCAACAAGTTTTAATTACTGGTAGTGACATTGACCCATAACATGTATTACATGAGACTCTGCCTAGCATCATGTAATTTTTGCCAACAAGTTTTAATTACTGGTAGTGACATTGACCTGTAGTATGTATTGCATGAGGCTCTGCCAGTTTTAATTACTGGTTGTGACATTGACCTATAACATGTATTACATGAAGCTCTGCCCAGCATCATGTAATTTTTTTACCAACGAGTTTTAATTACTGGTAGTGACATTGACCCGTAACATGTATTACACGAGACTCTGCCAGTTTTAATTACTGGTTGTGACATTGACCCATAACATGTATTACATGAAGCTTTGCCCAGCATTATGTAATTTTTACCAACGAGTTTTAATTACTGGTAGTGACATTGACCCGTAACATGTATAACATGAAGCTCTGTCCAGCATCATGTAATTTTTACCAACACGATTTAATTAGTGGTAGTGACATTGACCCGTAACCTCTATTACATGAGACTCTGCCCAGCATCATGTAATTTTTACCAACGAGTTTTAATTACTGGTAGTGACATTGACCCGTAACCTGTATTACATGACTCTGCCTAGCATCATGTAATTTTTACCAACAAGTTTTAATTACTGGTAGTGACATTGACCCATAACATGTATTACATGAGACTCTGCCTAGCATCATGTAATTTTTACCAACAAGTTTTAATTACTGGTAGTAACATTGACCCGTAACATGTATTACATGAGACTGCCAGTTTTAATTACTGATAGTGACATTGACCCGTAACATGTATTACATGAGACTGCCAGTTTTAATTACTGGTAGTAACATTGACCCGTAACATGTATTTATCTCAAAACCATTTATACCAGGCTGTCTTCATTTTCACTTTCCCATGAACTTATTTGCACAATTTCATCAAAATATCTAAGGAAACTCAAATTATTGAGCAGAATTTTTTTTTTTTTTACAACGATTCGAGAGAAAGAACTGTTCCACAAATTTTACATCAAATAACAAAATTTTTATGACATTATCCAGTTGTTTTAAACTTTTTTATTTTACCTTAACTAAGAAAAAAATTATTACAACTTAAACTATGCAATTTTTGAAGATTCAAGAGCCATAACTCTGAAATCAATTACACAATTTGGCTTGTTCAAACACTTGTCACAGAAATATGTGTATATGCTTATATTTTATTTCTCCACAGCTACATGCCAAATATTAATTAAAAACATAAACTGTCATAGACTCTCTCAAAATCTATAGATCAGAAACAGAAAATTAAGTTGAAAAGGGGCCATTATTTCCTGTACAATTTGACCAATGTTGACATATAATGAACTTGGGCTATATGTTACAATCATGCTGTTAAATACTAATTATTATTTAATTGAATAAATAAGACACTTTCAGAAATGATTGATCGGAAACCAATTTTACTTTGAACGCAAGAATGGACGGACAGACAAAAAACAAAATAAACAAGACCACCAGTGGGTGCAGGCGTTCATCTGTTTTAAAGCTCATTAAGCAGGTCAAGGTCAGTGTAATAAACTTTTTTTAACATGATTGTAGTCAGGTTACAGAACCAATACTTATTTATATTTAAAAAAAAATTCAAAAGCTGAGCTGAACAAAAAACGTAAGGATTCAGAGCTCAAAGTATGGTAACTTGGGTAACTAAGCCATAAACTGGTACATTGTTATTCAGGGGTTTCAAAATACAGCCAAACCTGTGTTAACAGCCACCTCTGTCAACAAGAGAAAAAGAATAAAAGCATAAAGAGATCATAATTATACAGGTTCTATTTATATAAAAGCAGGTCAAAAACAGGGCTGGTTTCTAATGGGACATGTTCAACCCGACACACTGCCTGTCTGAACTGATTGGGCTCAAGAGAGGCAAGTTCCACTCAGGACACTAGTGTGAGGGATGAATGAAAACTTGTTGCAGTAGTCTAGTGGTTGGCATGCTTGCTCCAAGACCCAGAGGTCCCTGGATCGATTCCCAGTGTTGTTCGTCCTGAGTTTTTCAAAGGCACTCCCACAGTGTCTTAGTCGGGCAAGGTACTATGAAAGTATGCAAATCTTTGTAAGAGTATTCAATGCAGTCGGTCCCGTGTACAGGGACATACGTAAGATATCTCTCTGAACTTCTGTGTAAATCAGTGATTCCAATAACCATAAACCTGTGCACTTGGTGCCTGTACAAAATCCTTGTGAGAGGGTGTTGCAGTATCAGTAGATAGATGGATAGTTTGTTTGGATTTGTCTGTGGGCCACAGAGGGTGTTGCAGTATCAGTAGACAATAGATGGATAGTTTGTTTGGATTTGTTTGTGGGCCATAGAGGGTGTTGCAGTATCAGTAGATAGATGGATAGATTGTTTGGCTTTGTCTGTGGGCCATAGATGACTTGGTTCTTGTATCAGGGATAAGCTGATAAAATAGTTTGGCATAAAATTTTAAAATTATCCTCTTTCAAAATGTTGTTATATGTTTTTACATATTACAAACATCAAGGAATTATATACAGAAGGAAAGGAAACTGATTGAGATTATGTGAACTCTCGCGTATTCATGCAAAATCTCCCAATATCTCGTTTTTAATTATCTTCACTTTGATTCATCTCAGAGACACAAATCAAAAATTTTACACTGCAGAATGAAATTGTCATCAACACAATACCATTCCCAGAAATTTGTGCTTAAAATCGTTGAAAGTACTTGTGATTACAAAATGTGTATACTGCAGCTAAAATAACAAATTGCGATAAATTTTCATCCAAACCTCAATATCTTTAATTCAAGAGCATTTTGCATGATCGAAACATGTTTAAACATCTAAGATTACATACAACTTACAGTTTATGTACAATAAATCAGTTGCCTGTGAATTATGAATGATTAATTTGCAAATTAATAATCCTTTGTGTGCTGTTTCATCAACATTTAGTCAGGAGATGCAAGTTTCCTATCCTTCTATACAAGTCCTTGCATACATAAAACAATGAAACTGTATCATTTATTTTGAAACACCCTTTAAAACATGATATGATGTATTTATGAAGTTTAGTCACCATAACACAAAATATTTGTTCTGAAACAGAGAAAAGGCTGAACTAAGGAATTATAAAAAGTCTTTGTCCTTAACATTACCATTACACCGATGACTACAATGCCTAGGTCAAAACAATAGCCATTCACTTTATTAAAAAAGAACTAAAATGCAACATCCAATACTGAGAAATACCCCTGCCAAGGACAATAAAGTTTCTTTGTTTTTTTCTCAGTTCACAAAATTATAAATTATTGCCTTGAATGTCATAAAATATATGAAAAATTATTTTCTGTTTGTATATCTAAAAAGTTAAAAAAATGTATATCACATAAATACCTCAATGAATATAACAACTGTGAGTTCTCTTTGTCAATTTTACACCTGGACTAAAAGCACATGCCACTTTCAATACACCTATTACATTTATCATATGGTACCCTTTCTTATCAATGAAGTTTATCTGAGCCAAGCCACAAGCAAGGAACCAAGACTAAAACTGCTTGACCATGAAGTAAGTCAATATTCACAAAGTTTGCATGCATGATGTGCCCAGGTTATAAATGCTCAAGTTAAATAATACACACAATTATTACAGAAGATATACAATACACATCATGTGACATGTATACAAGAGATATGGTGTACATTACATACAAAATGATTAATCATCACCTTTCAGAAAGACCAAAATATTATAATACTATTTATTGTCATCCAATCTGTTGAATTAGTTTTAAACAGTTTTGTATTTACAAAAATGAATGGGGCTCAGCACCATGTTCAACACAATACAGTTTATATGGCATCCAATTTTATTGGTGAAGAAGGAACCTCAGAGTCTGAGTAGAGCAAACCTCCAACTGAGTTCTCACAAAGTTTTTGGACCAAGCTGGGCTCGAACCCTGAATTTCAGCAGTGAGGTAATTAAGCCATAGATAGACAACTTCACCATGGAGGATTGTTGTTGTATGGGGTTTAGCGTTGCTTTCAACAATTATTCGGTCATATCGCGACAATGTCCACTTGAGACAGTATTCTAAGTGCTGTCACACTGGAGTATCATGCTGCAGACACATGGTAGGATACCCCACCGAGTCACATTATACTGACACTGGGGCCAACCAGACCTAGAACTCTCCTCTTGATGCCAAGCGTCAAGCGAGGAAGCTTCTAGTACCATTTTTAAAGTCTTTTCACCGTGGAGGAACAATTATAGTACACAAGTACATAAGAATCTTCTAATAGAACAATATGATTGGAAAAAAAAAAAATTTAGAGAGAGAGACCAAGACAGATGGACGGACGGACATTATCTGCTGTATATAACAGATATATAAAATAATTTCACTACTCCTTTTCAGAAATATCATTATCTCCGTGCTCTGTTTTTTTTAGAAATATCATTATTTCCATGCTCAGTTGTTTTTTTCAGAAATATCATTATCTCCGTGCTCAGTTTTTTTTCCATAAATATCATTATCTCCCTGCTCTGTTTTTTTTCCAGAAATATCATTATCTCCGTGCTCTATTTTTTTTTTAGAAATATCATTATCTCCATGCTCTGTTTTTTTTTCTCAGAAATATTTTTATCTCCGTGCTCTGTTTGTTTTAGAAATATCATTATTTCCGTGCTCAGTTGTTTTTTCCAGAAATATCATTATCTCCGTGCTCTGTTTTTTTTAGAAATATCATTATCGCCTTGCTCAGTTTTTTTTCTCAGAAATATCATTATCTCCCTGCTCTGTTTTTTTTCAGAAATATCGTTATCTCCGTGCTCTATTTTTTTTTTAGAAATATCATTATCTCCATGCTCTGTTTTTTTTCCCAGAAATATCATTATCTCTGTGCTGTTTTTTTCCCCAGAAATATCATTATCTCCGTGCTCTGTCTTTTTCAGAAATATCATTATCTCCGTGCTGTTTTTTTCCCCAGAAATATCATTATCTCCGTGCTCTGTTTTATTCCCCAGAAATATCATTATCTCCGTGCTCTGTTTTTTTCCCCAGAAATATCATTATCTCCGTGCTCTGATTTTTTTCGAGTAACCTGTATTATTTAAACATACTAGACTATCATGTTGAAAATAGATTTTTAATGTGGCATAGGCACCCTGTTTAAACTAAAATAATATTCACCTGCTGTATCAAAGGGGAAACATATATAAAGTTATTGATCATTAAACATTTTATTGTTAGGAGGGTTATGTTACATCAATGATTTTTTGTAAAAAAAAATTGATTTCAATATTTCTGTTTCTTGCTTTTTAAATATTGTAAATTACCCATTTTTTTTTTCCTGGATTCTTTAAACCAACATGTCAAGATTTCTCAAAATTTTAAAACTTGCTAAAACATTTTCCCCAAATATACCATGCCTATAATTATATACTCACTGACCCCATATTGTCAAAATAATTGTAACATTTGTTTCCTTGGAGATAGTGTCCGAATGACGATGTGGTGTCCGTCAAGCAGTACTTAAGTGCCGTCTTCTGTTTTTTGCTCCAATTGAAATATCGATTTTGTCACATTTTGATGAATCTGATATTCCAAACCATTCGACTTTTATTTACTTATAATAATAAGATTCTTTTTATCCATTTTTTAAAATAATTTTATTTTTTAAGACATTTAAAGCAAAGGAGATGGTTTTTGTTAACAAGAAAGAAAACATGAAGTATAAAGGAGGCCTAAATGGGAAAATGTAAGACGCTATCCTTTGAGAGTGTAATACAAAAGATGCATAACTCTTGTAGACTTAATACTTTCAGAATATAGTTATTTCCCTTGTTAAACTTGGTTTGCCTATTTAGGTCATTTGGTTCTGGCAACAAAACAATATTTACATATTTAAAGTGCCTGTCAACTTTAGATGTACTAGTGTTACTCATGTGTCGGAATGACAGTCGTGTATTTGGGGGAACTTTTTTCCTCAAATTGGTAAACTGCATTTCTACCATTTTGTGTGGTTGTAAATAATATTTTAATACACATTAAGAATGAATAAAAACAATAATTACTTACAGAAAGATACCGGTAACTATTTTTTTTCACTGAACTCGCTATTCAAAATATATATCATAATATTATGTAAAGTTTGTAAACAAGCACCGAACCCAGGATCAGAGGGTTATGGGTTCGATCCTCCCCCATGGCTATGTGTGGTGTTATTGAGCAAGACACATTTTCTATATGTATATGCTTAATATGATTGAGGGTTGGGGGTGGAAGCATACACCCTTTTTTTTAAAGAGTAGATCTGCTATTGAGCCATTAATATCATATACATGTAATGTAGGTGAATTGAATATTTATAGTTGCTTCAGAATCCATACACGTATGTATATAAAGCAGGTGTACTTTGTATATGTGTTATATTTGACTTCATGGGAGAGTAGGTGGAGTGTTAATGCCTCCTATCTGCATTTTCTTCCTTCATTTTTTTTTTCAAAGTAATTATACGATTAAGTACATTAAAACCTCCAAACTTTTAATATATAACGTATTCTTTCTAAACTGAATTAATGAATCTCATACGACTTCTGATATAAGTTCTGTGATATTTAAGAATTCTATAAAAGCAAAGAAATTTAATCTTTAAACAAATAACAGTCACTCTACACATATTACATAAGGATTTCAGTTTGTACATTTAAAGATCTCTAACTAATGCGTTACGTCTGTGTTACAGAACAGACATCTGCGGTATGTATTAATAAAATTGCAACCTTGTGTTTTTATTGCAAAATAAATGGGACCAGTCATACAAAACTCATAAAGCCATAGACCGAACATTAAACCTAAACTGCCGAAAGTGATTTATTACCAGTGAAAATAAAGGTACCTGTTACTTTAATGTAAAAACATGATTATTTCTAAAGTGTGAACAACAGCTTTCTGTGTATATTAAAATGTTTGTTAACCACAAGTGGATTAAATTATTTTGCACAATGCCAAAGAAGGCATTTTTTTATAATGCAAGGCCATTCCTCAGACATTTAAATTTGGTCAGTCGAGAGATTATAGATATATAAGTACTGTGTAAGTTTGCTGAATATCAAATGAAATCTGTAGGTGCCTAAGAACACATAACTTCAAATAACACAATTTTTGACAATTCAAGTGCCATATTTATCTGATTAGGTCAGCTCTAAAACTTGTCTAAGATTTATGATTATATAACTACTGTGTAAGATCGGTGAAGATCAAATGATAACTGCGGGTGCTAAAGTGTACATAAGATAAAATAGCATATTTTGTTATGATTCAAGGACCATAACTCTGACAATTATCTGATTTAGCCAGTTTAAAAGCTTGTCTGGGATATTTTGGTTATATAATTACTGTGTCAGTATTTTATTCAGGATGAGGGGGCCAGCATATACTTTGGGGCCTAGAAGTATACATCCTCATACACTCTCTCATCAGGTTGCAACCCCCCCCCCCCCCCCCCCCCCCCCCACACACACACACACACACACACCACACCCATTAATTGAAACACTCCTATGCCCATTTAAAAATAAATAAATTATTAAATAGTTCGTCAGTAAGTTCACCCCATTAAAGTACAATTTGAATTTGTATTTTAACCACAATACTGATTAGGGGAGTACAACAACCCCACAACTTATTCTACAATTCAGTTTGTATTACCAACATCTGACTTGGCAATACTTAAAAAGCACTGATCAGTCTGGCTATTATTCAAATGTCAGTGAGCTTGCATTTGTAATCTGTAATGTTATTTTTCACATTAAAATGCTCACATGACCTTGTAACACAGATAATATAAAGTCTTTATTGGACAGAAATACTTTACTACAGACACGGGATGGTACATGTCAATATCTGTCCTATATCATTGTTAACTGGAGATAGATTAATAAAACCCTGGACACTTTGTGGTCAAAGCATCTTGTATTACCATATCCATTTAACGCTTGTTATAGTGGTCTGAATAAATTAGAAAACAGTACATCTCGGCAATATATTGTACCATATTAGTTCCTTTATACTAATTTATTTTAGCTCGATTTTGATGAAATCTAAGAGCTTATATAAACTGCTCTTGAGTCCACTTCTTGGGTATAACCAGTACTGAATGTTGTTTTATGAGGTATCGGGTCCATCAGGGGATCGAACCCGCAACCTCTGGCATGAGCGGCCAACACTCTATCATTACACTACCGCCCTGTACCATATTGTAGTGAGTATTGTAAAAATTTTATCATTTTTTTACAAATAATTAGTAGAGTAGATGATTTTTATTTTTTAATGGGATTTAACACATTTCAGGTTATATATGATGGCTTATCTAGATTTATTGGAGGAGGAAGAACTCAGAGTGATTTTTTAATGGGGTTTAATACAACCATGACCCTTGTTCAAGTAACTCGAAAACTTTCTCACATAAAGTTTTTGAGTGAGTGGGACTCTAACCTACAACCTAGCATTGAGGTTAAGTGATCTTGAGACGGCGCCTGAGACCTCTCAGCCATGGAGGATCCTCTGTATTGTACAAGGACCATAATCATACTGTCATATAAAAATTATAAAAAGAGCTACCTATGATTCTCATACGAAAATCATATGCCAATTATTTCACACGATTCTTTAGTCTAAGGCGCCATTTCAAGATCACTGCCAGTTACTTGCAGGACAGTGGTTCTGTACTCAGATTTATTCTGAGGTCTTCCTCCATCAATAAAACTGGATATGCCATATGTAACCAGAAATGTGCTGGAAATGGCAGTAAAACCCCATAAAAACAAGAGGTCATATCCCCCGCCACTTCGTTAATTCTTAGAAGCATTTTTAGAGAAGTGGATTTAAATTATGCAACATAAAAAAGTCGCATAGCACAGACATCACATGTAAATGCTAAAAAACTGAAGAATGAAGCCGACTGTAATATGACACATTGTCTTGTCCCAGTGAGCACTGGTGTCATGTTATAAATCAAACCATAAATATGTAAGTTATAACCCCAAAACAAAAGAAAACTATCTTTGACAAACAGACCCAGTTCATTCGCAAGACACATCATCTTGGGCTGGTTAGCATTTGTGCCAATTTATTTAAAAATCCAATCACAACTAAAGAAGATATGGTCCGAACAGCAGCAGACGGCCGGTCGGAGCTGTGACCTTGACCTTTGAAGAACAGACCCAAGTCATTCACATGACACATCATCTTGTCCTAGTGAACATTTGTGCCAAGTTATTTAAAAATCCAATAACAACTAAAGAAGATACGGTCCAGACACAGTATATACATTGGATTTTCAAACACTTGACCTTGAGCTATGACCTTGACCTTTGACGAACAGACCTAAGTCATTCGCATGACACATCATCATGTCATAGTGAACTTTTGTGCCAAGTTTTTTAAAAATGCAATTACAACTAAAGAACATACAGTCCAGACAGGATAAAACACAGTGTATACATTGGATTTTCAAACACTTGACCTTGAGCTATGACCTTGACCTTTGACGAACAGACCTAAGTCATTCGCATGACACATCATCATGTCATAGTGAGCTTTTGTGCCAAGTTATTTAAAAATCCAATAACAACTAAAGAAGATACGGTCCAGACACAGTATATACATTGGATTTTCAAACACTTGACCTTGAGCTATGACCTTGACCTTTGACGAACAGACCTAAGTCATTCGCATGACACATCATCATGTCATAGTGAACTTTTGTGCCAAGTTTTTTAAAAATGCAATTACAACTAAAGAACATACAGTCTGGACAAGAGGAAACTCAGTGTATACATTGGATTTCCAAACACTTGACCTTGAGCTATGACCTAGACCTTTGACGAACAGCGGTGGTAGGGGATAATAAAACCCGGGATATGGTAATTATATGAAATCTTGCATAATAACATAGAAAGCGATACGTGCACGATTCTCTTATAAGATTTATATGAAAATTTCATAATTATTTATCCTTTTATATGAGAATTACATGTGGCACGATTCCCTATGTATTAAAAAGTCAAGTTGTATAAAGTACATGTAATTGTAATAAATTTTAATGTATTGAAGAATGAAAATAAAAAAAAATAAAAAAAATTGTATAACGTGCCACAACCTGTATTTAATTATCTGCATGCGTTCAGCCGCCATTATTTGTGTTTCCTGTCTGCAGTATAAAAATCTTTACTAGGTCCTGGAAGTCATGTTCAACACATTGTAAGATTTCGTTTTATTGTTAAATGCACCAGACTTAATCCATAAATATAAATCTGAATAGAACCATAGAGATTTCCAGTCTAAATCCAAATATTTATTGATGGATTGAGTTTGAGGGCCTGCAGCTTATTTGAGTCAGATGTTTGAACAATTTCCATATTAAAATTGTAGTCGAATGTTTACAAATTCAAAATGTCTTAATTTTAAATATATTATGAATTGTGACTTTGTGTTTAAAATAAATTTACTTCTAGGTGGGCTATAGCCTGAGATTCTAACATTTTCCTTTCAAAGAAAGGTTACATTTATTTATTGATCTACAACGTTGACTGTAATTTGTACAAACCCTGGTGGCTAAAATAAAGTAAAACAGACCATAGTTTTAATAATATTGTTTTACTTCAAACTTACAATCACAAAAGCAGACAAACATATGACTATAAATACACAATATATTGATAGAGAAATATTGATCAACAAAACACATTTAAGACAATAAATACTGAATTTGGTCCAATCTTGAACACAATAACTGATGCGTCAGCCATCATGGCTGGTTTATTAGTTGACTGTTGACTCCATTTGCTCCGGACACTGAATTGACATAATATGGGGAGCAGTAATTTTTTAATGAATGAAGAATAAATTGTTAATAATTTTTATTATGATTTACATATGTTTTTTATATGCTGATGAATGACTATAAAAAGCTAACAAAAACATCATAGTTTGTTGTAATAGTGTGCTTATTGTTTCAAATTGGGAAAGAAATAATAACTGATCCTGGCCCAATTGGTTGCTAATTATTGAATTCAATTTTATTCTATTAGAACTGGAACAGTATATGTATATTAATCAAGTACAGGTAATTAGCCATTGCTGCTGTGTTTGCAAGGTTGGTTTTACAATCCAGGCATTATCTAGCCAGTTTGCATAAAGGCTGTATTATTTTTCAGCTAAACAATGGTGTACAATATAGCCCAGTTGACTTTTGATACTTTGTATCAATACTGTCTTGTACATGCATCTACTATAATGGACTTAAATAAACATTGTTTTACTTGATATTGATTGAATATTTTGCGTCATTTTTAAGCCATCGAGGGCTAAAAGACAATCAGTTTACCTAATCACTGTTTCCTGGGATCTTGAAGGTTAGCCAGTATTCAATCACACCCCATCTCCACAAGTAACTGATAATTTTCCTACTTGAATCAGAGGCTGGAGACAATGATAATGAGACGCAATGTCGCATATCAATCATCATGGAAACTGTGGCTGGGTGGGGATTCAAACTTGCGACGCCTCGATTGATAGTCAGACTGCGCTACTATCTGAGCAAATCAGAACCCAGCATAGGAATCAACTGAATAAAACTTGAAATCATTGATTTACTTTATTGTCTCTTCAAAACTGGAAATAATTTGTCTGACATGAAACTACTATCAGGTCTTTTATTGCATGTGATAGTATTACTTCATGTAATATTTTGTAACGTTCTATGCACAAAGACACAATTCCTGAATAATTTCATAGATTCCTATACTTTTTTAGCATGCTTCTTAATTAGTCTAATTAACAAGAAACCTTTGAATCTACGACACTTGTCATAATGGATCCTTCGCCTGCATTTATTTAATGTTTCTTTTTTATTAATTTACTTGTTTCTTGTTAAAATTCACTTTTTTGTGGTTTATTGAATTTTGATGAAATGCCAAGATGAACATACAGAACATGTAAATATAACATTCAAGAAAACTTGAAAAAAAAACAACATCAAACTTAATCACGACTAGCTAGGCAATATATTTTTATTAATAAATTATAAAAGTTGTCATGGTAACATCTTTTTAATTGCAACATTCTGGCAACAGCACAAGGTTACTCTGCTGGAGGCTTAATGTTAACAAAACAGAAATTATCACAGACATAACTACTTTCCTGTGAACAAAGCGTGATTTTTATCACACGTACATATTTAACCCAGTTGCCTCAGAACATAATACTGATATTTAAGTTATCATAGTTTTACGTGTCCACCTTTATTTTCTTGGCAAGTAACACATCTCATTTTACCTCCACCACTCCCTGTTCAGGAGAGTTCACTACTTAACCCCTGTAAAGAACCAATGTGGGTTTTCTGGGAAGGGAGTATAGCCTTTGTCTGGAGCCAGTATGGTTTCCATACCAGTGGATTCGAAGGTATGTAGAGCTCATTATAATTTATTATCTCTGGCATAAAGCTGTATGGGTCCCAAAGTAGAAATCCCGACTGTTTAGAACTCAATGTGTTTTCCTTGTAAGGCCATAATAAATTAATTACCGACCATATTTATTTTCATAAAAAAACATCAAAAATTTTAAAAATGAAAATAAAGAAAAAAATCCCCCCCCCCTCCACCATTAGATGGAAACATTTGTAAATAGATAATGTTGTTGTTGTATGGTGTTTAGCATGGCTTTCAACAATTTCTATTAAGCAGCCACTTGTCTTAAGCAGCCACCTTTGTTATTTCCCATTTCTATGCTTTCAGAACAAATTAACCTATATTAAGCAACAACCTGTCTTAAAAGGCCACTTTTGTTCTTCCCTTGACTGGCTGCTTAATACAGGTTTGACTGTATATCGATGGTGAATCTACTCTTTTACAAAAAACATAATGTAGCCCCCTCCACCCATACCAGTAGAGCCTGTAACCAGTGTGGTTCCCATACTAGTGTGTTTCTCTCTCCTTCAGCCAAGAACCAGTATCCATTATTTTCCTAGTGAGGAAGGTATTATAATTTTTATGTTACCACAACTGTGTGGGTCGCTGGTAAGAATTAATTAATTTCTATAAAATTATAATGTCTCTGATTGGAACCAGTATAGATTCCTGGTAGGGAAGCTTCTGGACACGGTCTCTGCTTGCTACCCAGGCTGTGGTTCCCAGTGAATATAACTACATACTTGTTTCATGAGTCAATGACCATTCTTCTTGGTGGAGACAAAGTTTCATCCAGGGTTGGATTTCACAAAATTACATATGATTTCAATAGGTCGTAAAGGTAAAATAAGTATCATTCATAATTACTCACCCAACCTCAGATTGGATATTTTATAAAACGGTTCGTTTTCTGAAAAAAATCATCTTAAATTCATGTGGATGCCAGGAAAACAATTATAAAAGTTTCTTGCTTTACATCTAAGACAGATTTTTATTGTAAGTTTTTTTGTGTGAAATGCAACCCTGGATTCTTGTGTAATGTGGAACCATACCATATATATTTAATTCCTTATCACTATCTGTATTCATATTAAATACCCTAAACAAAATCAAAGGGGGAAATATGGGGCCTGTATCACTAAACATCGTAAGTCTTAACCCTTTACTCCATAGATACGCGTTTTCCCGCACCAATCACAGAAGGCCTTTGAAAACAGTGCAGGAAGAGTTCAGATTGCTCGTGACGAGCAATCTGAACACTTCATGCACTGTTTTCCACTCTGTCAGTTAATATAAAAATAATTCTCCCATTGCTGATACGCAGTGAATTAATGCTTTCAATTTGGAAGAATCCAAGAAAAGGCTTATGGAGCAAAGGGTTAATATATTCATACAAAAGAAGTGTGATACTAAGGAATGTGCCATTGGTGTAAATTTTTGCAAATTTTAAAAAGAATACTTTATAATGTACAATGCTTACAGAACTTCGTAAAATTATGTAAGCTAAATTTAAACAAATTTCCCTTCAAATTTTACACTAAGGAGTTCATAAACTTATGAAAGTTGGTGAAATTGGCCAATTAATATTTAAACAAAAAAATTAGGCAATGTTTACTCTATAACAGTTACCTATTAAAATGAAGGCAAGTGTTGTCAATTATACAAACACTCCTTTTGAACCTTTGTTTCTTAGTCAAATTTTTTTATAATTTAGCATTTGTTAATGTAATATCTCACCCGTTTTTTCTGTCTGCCAATTATTTTAAACAGTCAAAAAACGAATTGATCAGGAATTCATTTTTTTATAATTTGGCACTCTGTCAATCAACACAACTTTATGTCTTGAGCAGAATTTTTAAATATCACTGATATCACGTTTAAAGTTTAAAAATATATTGTTTATATCTATATTTTTAACTTATATTAAAGGTAGTATATCAGGATTTTTGGAAAATTTTAAATTGTCTAATATGTACTCACTGACCCCATACTGCCAAAAAGATATCTATTTTAACATGCCAAAATAGTATAATTTTTATTAAAAAGGGGTTTCCTAACTTGGGCTATGTGCCTAGGTTAGACTAAAATAGATTTCCCCACTTAATTGCAACATATTTTGTGACATACTAGATGAGTTGCATGGTTTCTATTTTACATGTGTAGTAAAAATTGTTTCATTTTAGAAAGAATCTGAACGACAATGTGAACCATTGTCAAGCAGTATTTAAGAGATGTCTATTTAAAGAAAGGGGTTTTTATTTCAAGTTTACCATTCCAATTTAAATATTGATTTCGTCATGTTTTGGTGGATTTGACATACCAAACCATTCAGATTTTATTTATGAACAATAATGAGATGCTTGTTATCTATTTTAAAAATAAATTTATTTTTAAGACATTTATAGCGTTTTGTCCTGATATCCTACCTTTAAGGTTTTTTGTCATGTATAAATAATGAATGAGCTGATAGCAGGCAAAAGTATTTTCATCAGTTGTACATTGTACTGAAAATATACCGGTATGTACTAAAATCATCATTTGTTCTTAATTTGATTTTTTTTATTTTAAATTACAGTGTTTTCTCCAGCTCCAATTTTTTGGAGATCATTGATGACCCACAGTCTAAAATCTGGGGGTGTCGAAAAGTAATGACATATCTAAATACAGTTTACTTTCTGTTTCATAGCATATACTGAACGGAACAGCTAACCTGCCAACTGACATTTTATATATTTTTTCAAAAAGTAACAAAGCCTGTGCAATATCATTTTTCGCTTTTTGTGCCAATCAGATGTGCACGAGTAAATGTATAAAATTTCGCAATCAGGCTATGTGAAATTGTCTGTTAATGTTGTATACAAAATTTAATATCGCTTCTCAATATTCTGACAAAGATATTGGAAATACAAGAGTGTCGTGTTAGCTGTTCCCTTCAGTATATATCCCACAATGCTCAATATGCAGCCAGACATTCTCGCTTTGGCAATTGATTTTGTTTAAAATCGGGAAGTTCCGACTGATTTTGTGATGTACATCCGCTAGATTCACTTACTGTTTCAACTGAAGTAACTTTATCCAAAGTTTATTTAAAAGAAACCAGCCGGCTGCCGTTGTTTTGTTTTTTGTTCCATATTGCTGTGTGGAAAACTACGTATAGATCCTGATCATCTATGCGATTGCATCCACACAACGTATATAACAAAATTAAGTGTTTATATATATAACTCAGCATAACCACGTGACCCCGATTTCCCTGAATCATACCATGTGACCTGTCAAAACAGCCAGCATTATAAAAATAACTCTCTTTATCGATGGAAAGACTCAGCTTGAACACCAATCTGCATAATTTGAGTTTCTGTATTTTTTAAGATTGCATCATAGTGGATGCACTGAACAAAATGAGATTTATTTGCTTCAAGACCGCGAGGAATGCACTCTGGAGAAAACACTGAAATTATATTTTAACTGTTCCGTCAAGATGAAATCTTCAGCTGACAAGCTTCTCATCTTTTTTAGAGCTTCTTTAAGTTCCAAGAAGAATGTTGTCATGGATGAAGGAATTGCGCCGTCAACGAGTTTCCGTGGCAACATCCCCCCGATGTCTGGCTGGATTAGACTGACTAGCCTGGTCTTGTTTGGTTCCCTGAAATAGTAGATTGTCATATTTTAATCATTTAGAAAAAAGTATTAAAACAATAACAACAACAATATAATCTTATAACTGTGAGATATATATATAAACAGTCAAACCTGTCTTAAGCAGTCAGTGAAAGGAAGGAGGAAAAGTGGTCTTTTAAGACAGGTTGTTGCTTAATACAGGTTAATTTGCTCTTAAATCATAGCAATGGGAAGCAAATAATGTAGTAGGCTCATACATGTATATATAAATTCATTTACATTAACCTTAGCTGTTTAAATAAACTCACAGGTTCAAAATTAAAAAATCTTAAGTTGGCAAAATAAAGTTTATGATTCAAATATTAAAGTCAATTAAAATGAGAAGTTTTATTATTATACTACATGACTTATTTCTCATATTATTTATCCAAAAGGCCATTATAAATTAATAGCTAGATTATCATCCAAATTTATCTGAAAAAGGGGGAAGGTGGGGGAGGGGATTATATTTATTTTTTATTTTTATTCTTTGTTGTTTTAAAAATAAAGTCAATAAAAAGAAAAGAAAACAAGAAATGCCACTGGTAAGTGTCGCATGCCCCCCAAATGGTCTTTGAAAAATAACAATATATGTTATAAAAGGTAGCGATGTATCCAAGAATATCAAGAGTAATGGACTGATGTTTAAGACTAGACATGCAATTTCATGGGTTTTTTTCACATTAAAGCATGACCTTGACCTTTTTGTAACCTTTACCATGACATCTGATGTAATGGTTTGAGTATTTCAACAGTTAAATGCAGGTGAAACATCATCATGACATGCTGACCACTTGTGTCAAGCTATATTAAAATCCCTAAATGTAAGACAAAGTTACAGATCAATTGTTGATCAATTGATAAATTTAGCCAAGTGTTTTTTTGAAATCCATCCATAAAGGACAGACTTAAAATCTCCAACAGATTCAAAGTGTTGCCATACATACTAAAAGTGTGACCTTGACCTTTGAGGTATGGGTCTAGGTCTTACTTATGACACGTCGCCATATCGCCTTGATAAATTGAGTTAAGTTAAAGACAAAGTCACAGACCAGACACGCAATATCAAACAAATTGAGAGTGTAACCTTGACCTTTAAGGAAAGGTTCTGGGTCTTCCATGCGACACTTAATTATGTCATGGTGATCAGCTGAGCCAAGTGTTTTTAAAATTTATCCATAAATGACAAAGTTACAGACCGGACAAGAAATCTCAAAATGACTGAAAGTGTTGTCAAACAAAGTTAAATTGTGACCTTGACCTTTGAAGTGGGAGTCTGGGTATTAAGTGCTACATGTCATCATGTTATGTTGATCATTTGTAACAAGTATTTATAAAATCCATCTATGACTGACAAAGTTACAGGCCGGACACGAAATCTCACACAGACTCAAAGTGTTGTCAAACAAACTCAAATTGTGACCTTGACCTTTGAGGTACAGGTGTGGGTCTTACTCGCAACATGTTGTTATGTTATGTTGATCATTTGTAGCAAGTATCATTAAAATCCATTTATGCATGATAAAGTTACAGGCTAGACACGAAATACTGGATGGAAGGACGGACACTTCGATTACTATATGCCACCCCAAAATATTTGGGGGGGGCATAAATTTTTTTTTTTTTTTTAGAAAATAAAAAGGGTCAGGGCAGCATAAAAATTAGGGGCCAGGTGGGGATGATAATCAAGCAATTAATTTATTATGGCCTAATGTTTGATAAACCATAATATTCCCACATATGATGGTCTGTTGGAGCATGTATTATCAATTTGAACTGAAACATGACTTTGCATATCTGTGTCTGCCATAACCAGCTTATGCATCTGTTGATCTTTAACTCCTTTGATGTGCGCTCAGCTGCACCTAAATGCACCTAAATTATATTTTCTATGCAATTTAATACCATAAAAAATATTCAAATTTATTACTTATACAGGTTGAGTTACACAAAGTTAGCTGTAATTTTACAGAAGATATATCTTTTATCCTTAATCAACCTAAGCTGTTGCAGGGTGAATTATGTAAAAATGTAAAACATGTGCTATTTGATCTCTGACATATGTTTCATGTATTTTAATTTGGGCTCAACTTTCGCTTATATTACTGTTTGAAATTCTTTAAATTTTACAACACTTGTAATTAACTTGACAGTACCAGGGTAGATACAAATGAATTCAACATTAGAATAAACACCTGTTTGTAATTAACCTAAAATGAGCTTGGAGTTTTTCTATTTATTATCGGTGGAGTATCTGCGGTTAATTAAACTACAGGTATTACTGTAAGGGTGGAAATTGTAGAGGTTTATACGGCACATCAACAATTATGATACAACAATCAGCACAAACTTTTTATAGACCGTCTTATCCTCCTCCTATCACCACAACTATGTTCATGGTATTTTAGAGGCGGTGGATTTTGTATTTTTTTATTTTTTCTCATGAAATGTTTTAAGTTTACCTCAATCCTTAACTATCTTAATTATCTCTATATATCAAGTTGGAGTGCATGGGTCAGAGGGTCGTGGGTTCGGTACTCTGCCAGGGCTATGTGTGGTGTCCTTGAGCAAGACACTTTTCAGCATATGCTTAGTACTGGTCCTACCCAGGAAGACTTTGAGCTTGTAAGAATTTGTTTCATAATCGAAGTAAAATATATAAATAAGTATAAACTAAATATATCTTTATATATATGAATTAATTAATAAAATAACAGAAGTAAACCTTTTGTCACATTTTAACCCATAGCCCACAATTAAAGTGATTTGGCTACATTAATGTTTAGCTGCCATACAGTAAATACTGAGTGAACATAAAACATTTAGTCCAGTCTTTTTTTTTTTTATTGCCATTTTTCAACACATTTCAGGTTATATAATATGGCATATCCAGTTTTTATTAATGTGGGAAGACCTCAAAATCACTGTCCTTCCGCAAGTAACTGGCAAACTTTCTCACATAAAGGTTTTTGGAGGGAGTGGGACTTGAACCTATGACCCTAGCAATGAGAGGTAAGTGATCTTGAGACGGCGCCTTAGACCATATTAAGTCATGGATAACCCTCTAGCTATTCAAACATGACTTTGATAATGCAGATTTTTCAAACTTTCAATTTCTTCAAAAAAAAAACAAATTTTATACAATAAAATAAACAAATTTAAAGATCTTTAAACAGTTTATAATATTTTTATTTATAGGGTTAAACATTGATTTTACAGACGAAATCAATGACAGATGCTCAGGGACCAGTTTCAAGTTGAGATTTTCCTCAACTCAAAATGTTCAATTTTCTCCAAATCATTACTTAAACTCATTACACGAGTAATGACTACACGTAATTACAGTTGGCACACTTCATAACTCATTACACGAGTAATGACTACACGTAATTACAGTTGGCACACTTCATAACTCATTAGGAAAAGATAACATGCAAATGATCAACATAAATGATGTTATAACATTTCAAAAATCTGAGTTGAGGAAAATTTCAAGTTGAGATGTTTAGTGAAATTGGGGGTAGGTCCTTTATCTGATGGTTTCCTGTTTGTTGGTAAAGGTGAAGTAACAAACCCTTTAGTTTAGATAAGTCTGGCACTTCATAGGGAAGCATGTGCTCTATATTGAGATATGTTTGTAACATCTCTGATAAGTTTCCTAAAATAACCTCACATTTTCCTAATTCAGACACCTTGGTTTCACCATGAATTGATAATGATGGATCCGACTTATTTAAATAAGTCTCTAATTGATTATTGAGTTCATCACATTATAGGGTTTCAGCTCACATGTATGGCTTCTATATAATTTTTTGCATTTAGATTTTTAGTTTATACTAATTTATTTTAGCTTGATTGCGATGAAAGCTCCGAGCTTATATGAACTGCTCTCGAGTCCGCTTCCTGGGTAGATACAGTACTGAGTGTTGTTTTATGAGAGGCATTGGGTTGAGCTGGGAATCGAACCCAAAACCTCTGGCGCAAGCAGCCAACACTCTATCCAATACACTCCACCCCGACTTGAATTTGCATTTGAAAATAGGGTATTAATTAAAAATCAATTCAATAAGATCGTACAAGATGTTTTACAGTTATATCAGCTGACATATTCTCAGCTCCAGCTTCAATCAACTGTTCAAATAATAATTATTTACTGCGGGAGTTTTGTTATTTTATTGGTGATTATGCATAAAAAACCAAAGCGGGACACTGATATTTACGAGGCTCTATTGTTGATTGGTCAAATTCCTCAATGTGTATAAGGCTGATTATTTGTCAGATGTAATTAGCCCGCCGCCACTGCTGCCTTATTGTTAATGCCACAGGCTGTCTGAATTAACAACTAACTGTAAACTATTGAACACTGTTACAAAATGAGTATTGTTTGAATTGCACTCTCGAAGTTCATGCATTTACAATGCCCAACTACTGAATAAACGTTTTTGTACTCCTCTAACACTACTTATAAAGGATGACTCGGTAAACAGCGAGTGCAAAAATATCATTAATCATTACATCATTATGAGCACTTTTTCTAATCTTGATAGAAATTTAACTTATCTAGACTCAAGTTCTTGACTGGTCACAATGATGTTGAAAACAATGGTGGATCTACCCCCAACTCCCCTCCCCCCCCCCCCCCCCCCCCCCCCCCACACACCACACACACACACACACACACACACACTTAACTCCCATATTTTAAAATTCACTATATTCTATATTTCTACTGAAAAAAAATGTGTGCCTATTCAGATTTTGTGTTGAGTACGCCCCCTCTAAACTGAAATCCTGGATCCGCCCCTGGAAAAAGCAAAACAAAATTCTGAATCATGTCTGAATCATAAATGTTTACTCCTACTGCAGACGTTCCTTTGAAAGTAATATAAAACATCCTTTGCTGAATACAATAATTTGCATTTAACTTCTGCTTGCATGCACGCTTTTCAAAATCAGTTTTCAGCAGAAATCGAAAAGATTAACACGCCCCCTTCAGAAATCCCTCTAGGGTTTCTGTTATTATCGTATTGCAGTCGGAGTGAGCAAACACATTTCCCATAATTACAGTTACGAATACCAAAGACTCTCGACAATATTTGCTCTAATAAATCTTCTGGCGATAAGTGACTATACTTCCTACAATAAAGAACTAAAATAATATAGTAAAAGAAACAGCATGAATACTTTGCTAAAATGACTTGAAACATAAAAAGTATCAATTGTTGCATCAAACATAATTTTCTAAAATAATTTGCTAATTAAGTCATACTATTTGATGTAATTTTCATTTCTATAAATTTTCTAGATATTTTTTTTCCCTAAAATTTCTGGCAATAAAAAAAAATTGCTTAATTACATGACCATATGTACAGTACAAATTAGCAATGCATAACCATCATTCTATTTTTCACTGTGCAGACTGCATGCATTTTCAATCTGCCTACACAAATGCTGAGTACCCTTTGCGGCTGTGTAATGTATTTTCACACACAAACATTGAGAACCCTTTGTGACTGTGTAATGTATATCCACACACAAACATTGAGTACCCTTTGTGACTTGGTAATGTATATTCACACACAAACACTGAGTACCCTTTGTGACTGTTTAATGTATATCCATGCACAAACACTGAGTATCCTTTGTGACTGTGTAATGTATTCCACGCACAAACACTAAGTAACCTTTGTGACTGTGTAATGTATATCCACACACAAACACTGAGTACCCTTTGTGACTGTGTAATGTATATCAACGCACAAACACTGAGTACCCTTTGTGACTTTGAAATGTATTTCCACACACAAACACTGAGCACCCTTTGTGACTGTGTAATGTATATCCATGCACAAACACTGAGTATCCTTTGTGACTGTGTAATGTATATCCACGCACAAACACTGAGTAACCTTTATGACTGTGTAATGTATATCCACACACAAACACTGAGTACCCTTTGTGACTGTGTAATGTATATCCACACACAAACACTGAGTACTCTTTGTGACTGTGTAATGTATATCAACGCACAAACAATGAGTACTGTTTGTGACTGTGTAATGTATATCCATGCACAAACACTAAGTACCCTTTGTGACTGTGAAATATATATTCATACACAAACACTGAGCACCCTTTGTGACTTTGTTATGTATATCCACCCACAAACACTGAGTACATTTGTGACTTTGTAATGTATATTCACGCACAAACACTGAGCACCAATTGTGACTGTGAAATGTATATCCACACACAAACACTAAGTACCCATTGTGACTGTGTAATGTATATTAACACACAAACACTGAGTACCCTTTGTGACTGTGTAATGTATATTCACACACAAGCACTGAGTACCCATTGTGACTGTGTAATGTATATTCACACACAAACACTGAGTACCCTTTGTGACTGTGTAATGTATATCCATGCACAAACACTGAGTACCCTTTGCGACTGTGTAATGTATATTCCCACACAAGCACTGAGTACCCATTGTGACTGTGTAATGTATATTCACACACAAACACTGAGTACCCTTTGTGACTGTGTAATGTATATCCATGCACAAACACTGAGTACCTTTTGTGACTGTGTAATGTATTTTTACACACAAACACTGTGTACCCTTTGTGACTTTGAAATGTATATTCACACACAAACACTGAGCACCCTCTGTGACTGTGAAATGAATATTCACGCACAAACACTGAGTACCCTTTGTGACTGTGTAATGTATATCCATGCACAAACACTGAGTACCCTTTGTGACTGTGTAATGTATATCCATGCACAAACACTAAGTACCCTTTGTGACTGTGTAATGTATATCCACGCACAAAAACTGAGTACCTTTTGTGACTGTGTAATGTATATCCACGCACAAATACTATGTACCCTTTGTGACTGTGTAATGTATATTAACACACAAGCACTGAGTACCCTTTGTGACTGTGAAATGTATATTCACGCACAAACACTGAGTACCCTTTGTGACTGTGAAATGTAGTTTGAGTCAGCAGTAGTTCGAGTCAAGCCTGGTACACCAATCATCGTACATGTACATGGTGTACAAATACGTTTATGAGCATGTTATTGATTCCCATGTGTACGCTTTGAATAGGTGCAATAAATGAATCCGATGTTAATGATGTCTTGTTTCTTGTTTATGTAGAAAATACAATATACCAGAAAAGATGATTTCCAAATATAACTAGTTGTATTACACTATAATTGCTTAATACCTTTTATCATCATAATCTTATATATTCATGTATAAATAGCAATATTTAGCTTTCGGTGTGCGAATGAATGTAACTGACAAGATAATCACACTCCGGTTTTACCGGGTTCTTCACCAAGTTGCGTGGCTGACTTAATTATCCCGTTTCTTCTTCAGGTAAATATGTTGTTAAATGCGACATTGTGCAATGAGACTGAACTTCCCATGTCAAAGATTTATAGGGTAAAATTGTATGTGACACTCTTTACTTTTCAATGTTTGCAATACAAATTGGTTTTATTCTAATTTTAAATTACAAGAAAACGTCGAATTAGGAATCAAATTAACTTAATTAATGCAACATGCGGTATACAATTAAAGCAAACGTGTAACCATTTATAAACACACTCGCCAAATAATCATAACAAACTTCTCACTCTTTAAGACAGTGGGAATGGTATGACGTGTAGAAATTACTTCACACCTTTGAATTCGTTAACAAATATGACAAACTTCTCTGATTTTCTTTATCTTTGATCAGCTGTTCGACCAAAAGGTGCAAAAAACACAGGTAAGTGTGTTGGCGGGACCTAATTTCTAGTTCGACTGTTCCACCTATCAGTGTTCTAGCCATCGGTGGTACAACAATAGAAATTAAATAGGAATTTGGCAGGGACCGGGTTAGTTGTTCGAGCGATCGGTGGTGTTCCAGCCAACCAATTTCGAGCTTTCAAATTCTACTGTATATAGATATATATATATATATATATATATTTGCACACACACACACACACACACACACACACACACACACACACAAACACTGAGTACCCCTTTGTGACTATGCAATGTATATCCACACACAAACACCGAGTACCCTTTGCTACAGTGTAATGTATTTTCATACACAAACACTGAGTACCCTTTGCGACTGTGTAATGTATACACACACACACAAACAATGAGTACCCTTTGTGACTGTATAACGTATTTTCACACACAAACACTGAGTACCCTTTGTGACTGTGTAATATATATTTACACACAAACACTGAGTACCCTTTGCGACTGTGTAATGTATACACACACACACACAAACAATGAGTACCCTTTGTGACTGTGCAATGTATTTTCACACACAAACACTGAGTACCCTTTGTGACTGTGTGTTGTATATCCACACACAAACACTGAGTACCTTTTACGACTGTGTAATATATATTTACACACAAACACTGAGCACCTTTTGTGATTGCATCTTTTTCTTCAATATCATTTACTGTTTAGCCATAATTTAACAAAATACCAGAAAATTGGTGCTGGGATGTATTTTTCATGTTGAGCAATCTGCCAACATGGCAGCAACCCCCAGATCATTTCCAATACTTGCTGATATGCTGCTACAATAATCTCCAAACATAATCTCTTAACAGCATGCACAAGGCTTCCCCTGACTTATCATTAATCAAAGTCGTGCTTAAAGTTTGGAGTGGATATAAAATACATACTTGTGGAAAATTATCTTAATTAGAGACAATTAACCCAGAGCTAGCTGCATTTTTTTCCTATCCTTGTTTTTTTTATTTCCAATATTAATAATAAGATATTGAAACATCCTCCAGAAATTTTCTGTAGTTTCATTGGTTGGTGCTTTTAGATTTGCTGGTAATAAAATCTGCACATACCTTTGGTAAAATCAACACGATTTTGTGTTCTATGTATTACTACGTCATCTGTTTACAATGGCAAATGCCACTGCAAACAATTTAAACAGTCACATTTTAGATAACCAAATCTGTTTGACAATTTAAATTTACTTTTTATTTCTAAAATCTCAAAAATATGTATTAAATAGTTTGACCAATTTGACAATTTTGTTTGATTTTAACCAGGAACTACTTTCATAAGCACATCAATTGCTGATATGCGACATCCGGCTTAATGGTTAGTTAAATTTAAACACTATGCACCAAACTAACTTGGTTCAGCGAAACGAATTTAAAAGATAAAATGTATAAGTGTGTTAAAATAGGTTTAAGTATCCTCAAATTAGGAAATTTGCGACTGTGTATTAGGTTTTTAATGGTCGTAAATCTGTCTAAACATTTTGCATCCATTAAAAACTTAATTATACGGTTGCAAATTTCAAAATTACAGTACATTTAAGGCCATAATAAATTAACTGCTTTATTATCATCCCCACCTACCCCCTATTTTTCATGCAGCCCTGACCCTTTTTTGTTTTCATAAAAAAAATAATACAAAAAATACAAAAATTTAAAAAAATGAAATAAATGAAATAAAAGAAATAGAATTTAAGAAAAATTTGGATGAGAATCTAGCAATTAATTTATAATGGCCTAAGGGCAAAAATAAATTAATTGATAGATTATCATCTGCACCCGCCCCGTAATTTCCATGCCGCTCCAACCCTTTTTATTTTCATTAAAAAAAAAAAAAAAATGATTAAAAACCATCAAAACTTTTTAAAAATAAAAAATAAAATCCTCCCTCCTTCCCCGTTTTGAGAAAAATTTGGATGATAATCTAGCAATCAATTTATAATATAATGGCCTAGTAAATATAAGGTTTGCAAATAACATCAATGTTGGAAAAATATAGCTTAAAGAGCTTATGAGAGCAAATAATGATGTTTCACAAGTCTTGTACCTTTTTATATTATGTATATAGTTATAGTTCAATTGTATTAAAATAAATAACCATCATTAAACAGTTAATTTTAAGCTTAAAAATTGGCTTCTTGAAAATGATTAAAAATACCAAAAAATTTCAGCGATTGTCAGTGATGGCAAACTCAAGCGAGACACTTCGTCATGAAATGTTGATCAATTGAACCAGATTTTTTTTAATCAATCCATGTATCAAAAAATTACAGACCAGTCCTGACACAAAATCTCAAACAGACTCAAATTGTTGTCAAACAACTCACAAAGTGTGACCTTAAACTCTGAGTAGCTGGTATGGATCTTTTTAAAACCCATTCACACATAACTGAGTTGGAGGCCGGATGATTGATATAACCTGTATTAAGCAACTACCTGCATTCAAATGCCAGTTTTGCTCCTTCCCTTGACTGGCTGCTTAAGACAGGTTTGACTGTACTAGACAGAATTTGATGAACTTCTGTAGGTATGAAGGTTCAAAGTTCATTTTGCATGTTTTATGTTGCAACCATACAACTGTGTTGTATACTCTAAAACCCAAATTCGTTCATTCAAATCATGATGTACATTTTTATAAATTGGCAGTTAAGACCATAATAAATTAATTGCTAGATTATCATCCCCGCCTGCCCGCTATAGTTCATGCCGCCCCGATCCATTTTATTTTCATAAAGATAAAAAATAAAAAAAATAAAAAAATACATTAAAAGTTTAAGAAATAAAAAACAAATAAATATACAAAATCCTCCCGCCCTCCCTGTTTTTAAGAAAAAATTGGATGATAATCTAGCAATTTATTTATAATGGCCTAACACAGACTTGGAGAAAATAATTACCCATTTCCTCTGGAATTTTCAAATGTATAATTTAAAGCAGAAACTTTATTTTGAACTAACTTCTAACAAACTTGAGCGCAATTAAAATGTCTTAATAAACAACCCATTCCTTACCAAAGTGAATGCAGTTATGTAGGGCTTCTTAACATGTTAATATTAAATGGCAAATAAACTTTTTCATTTTAGAGTAACACATTAAAAAACTTATTAAAAAAATGTTATATGAATAAATGGAGTATTGACTTAACTGCATGTTGTATATAAAAAATAATTAAACATTCAATTTAGAAATCAAACAATATTTTTGAATACCAGTAAACTTGTTTGGTAGGACTGATAATACTACAATGTATGGACTGTATTGAGTGATAACATGAATACTAAATGCAGTTTAGAGTTTGGGGACCAGACAGAAATCATGCATACCAGTCAGTAAGTTATTACTTGATCAACTAAACTTATAGAAAAGATGTTAAAATGTAAATTTATTTATAAACTTAATATTTTTTACTGTTTAAATCAATGATATGAAAAAATGGATGGAGTTAAACCCCTTTTTTAATCACATTTCAGGTTAAATATCTGAGAAGAACCATCGTCTTGCAAACTTTCTCACATAAAGTTTTTGGAGTGAGAGGGGCTGGAATCTACAACTTTAGTGGTGAGAGGTCAAAGTTTTTGAGACGAAACCTTAGACCACTCTGCCACGGAGGACCCTACTTGAATAAATGAATGACATGTTACAGCACGTATACAGTCAATGATTATGTTACAATGGGCAAACAATTTTCTTTTGATACTCTGACTTTAATACACTCGGGTCTCGATAAAACGCGAAACTTGTTAGAATGCGTCTTTTTCTATAATGGCTCCCAAATCTAAAATTGATATTTTCAACCAGATTCATGAAAAAAATCACGTTATAACAATTGATGAATTGACTGAAAAATCTAATTTGTCCAAATTATCGATATATACGATAAAAAAATACAATTACAAAATAGAAACAATGTAAGTCATCATTTCACAATAAATTACACTTTATATTGAAAGAAACATAAAGAAAGATAACGTTCCACAGATGACATCACGTTCCGCATAGAATAGCCGCAATGTTTATAACGCAGCTCCGTCTATATCGCTGTCCGATTCTATGGCTCCCAGAAACCATGTTAAATCAGGACCCGAGTGTAGATACCCATGATTAGGCCTTACATTAAATTTTGTTCGCTCTCGATCAGTCAATGAAATCTTACTAAAGATATAATTAATCATACAGCAATATTACTTACAATGGTATTTTTTGGCAGACAAGACCGCATGAATAATTCCATCCTCGTACATACTTCTTATCTTCACCGCATTGGTCAAATGTTACACTTACAGCTGAAGTATTAGGTTAAAATAAAATAATAGAATTACAGTTCATAATAAAATTGCATGAGTAAATATATTGTTATAATATGATCTAAAATGGTTCAATTTGATTGGTCAAGAAGCTGACAAATTTTCAGCTACTTAAAAGGAATATAATTAGGATTTTTCCAAATTTTAAAATTGGCTAAAAACATATTTTTTTTCCAAATATATCATGTGCATATATAAATTATACTCACTAACCATGTGAAGGTGTTAGAACATTCACAAAGTCGAATGGTGCAGTTTTGAAAATTCAATGTACATGACTCTCACATGATTTGACGAGACATAACATGTTTATTAAACTACAGTGTAAGTTCGGTGAAAAATTCAGATGCTAAATTGCACACAACCTAAAAGTTAATGAACAGACACAGGGATTTTTACCTTATTAAACAGAGATCGAAATTTGCTTAGGACCAAATTCAACAAGAGCTGTCAGAAATATTTATGCAAGAGTTATCAAACTTTGTTACTGTAGTAGGGTTGATGACTGGGAAGAATTGTGTAAAGTTTCAATCAAATACATTGAGTGGTTGGTGAGATATGGACTTGGTGGTAAATGCACGCAAAACTTTAACCAGGATGTCTAAGTCAAACAAGAGCAATAATTTGCATTATATTCATGCAAGAGTTATCTAACTTAGTTATTGTAGTAGGGTTGATGACTGGGAAGACTTCAGTAAAGTTTCAATCAAATACATCAAGTGGTTGGTGAGATAAGGACTTTATGGTATTTGCACATAAAACTTTGACCAGAATTTCTAAGTCAAACAAGGGCAATAATTTGTATTATATTCATGCAAGATAGGGACTTGCATGCAAAACTTTAACCAAGGCATGATGCTGACCCCAACGCCTGGGTTCTCTGAATAGTCAAGCTAAAAATCATGTTTCTTTTCCCCCACTGAGGCGAAACAAGTTCCAAAATGAAAAAAGAAATGTTGTTTTTTTTGGAGGTGAATTTTTCCAACACAAGGGGATAACTGTTACAAAACACTAGATACAAATTATTTTCTAGTTTGCAAAACAATTCCCAATTTCCACTCAATTGCACGGTTTTTTTTCCAGTCTCAAAGGCTTGTGCCTTTTTCTAAGTTCAAGGAAAAAGAACTCTGCAGGGCAATAAGAAAAGATTACCTATAGGAGAAAAATTTCAGATGAGATAAAAATTACAAATCTGCACATTTCAGATGAAAATAATGTAATTATTGGAATGCATTACATTTATGGTGGCAACTGCCAAATACAACATAAGCGATGGGAAATTACATTTAAACTAGCTGTATTTGAAAAAGAATATTTTGGTTAAATCAACAAAATAATCTAAGACATGCAAAAACGCATCATCTGCCTATATTAAACTTTCTATATTCTATGGAAGTTTCTTAATTATGTTGATAAAAAAAACATCAAAAATTTTAAAAATAAAAAATAAAATCCTCCCGCCCTCCCTGTTTTAAAGAAAAATTTGGATGATAATCTAGCAATTAGTTTATAATGGCCTTACGGACATTTTTTTTAAATAATGAATAATTAATGGATAAAATCAATACAATAATTATGTTCTCTCTTTAATCTGCTATATTACTGCTGTTGTTCTTTCAGGTGAGAGCTGTAATTATGCTATAATATATTCAACAATATCCGCTGATAATATTTACAAAATAATATTTTATGAAATTTATGATCCATTCCACAACCACTCAAATAACAGATGGTGACGAGAGTATGACAAAAGTCGATAATCAGTAAAACACTCTGATACTTAGCGAATATACAAATTTTCTGTGGAGTAACTCTGTAGACAAATAGTTTTAGATAATATATAAGTAGGTAACATGATCACAATCATGTTACTACAGAAATCTTCTCTTTTCAAAATCAGCTGCTTTTCTTATCTTTTAAAATGATACTTACAGGTAAAAGTGTAATACCTTTAGAACTTCAGGCATCACTCTTGACTTACAGACCAACTTAGAGGGCATACCAATGACTTATGGACCAATGCAGGGCATCACTCTTGACTTACAGACCAACTAAGAGGGCACACCAATGACTTATGGACTTACTCAGGGCATCACTCTTGACTTACAGACCAACTTAAAGGGCACACCAATGACTTATGGACTTACTCAGGGCATCACTCTTGACTTACAGACCTACTTACAGGGCACACCAATGACTTATGGACCAACTCAGGGCATCACTCTTGACTTACAGACCAACTTAGAGGGCATACCAATGACTTATGGACCAACTCAGGGCATCACTCTTGACTTACAGACCAACCTAGAGGGCACACCAATGACTTAATGATCAACTCAAGGCATCACTCTTGACTTACAGACCAACCTACAGGGCACACCAATGACTTATGGATCAACTCAGGGCATCACTCTTGACTTACAGACCTACTTAGAGGGCACACCAATGACTTATTGACCAACTCAGGGCATCACTCTTGACTTACCAACCTAGAGGGCACCCCAATGACTTATGGATCAACTCAGGGCATCACTCTTGACTTACAGACCAACTTAGAGGGCATACCAATGACTTATGGACCAACTCAGGGCATCACTCTTGACTTACAGACCAACTTAGAGGGCACACCAATGACTTATGGACTTACTCAGGGCATCACTCTTGACTTACAGACCAACTTAAAGGGCGAACCAATGACTTATTGACCAACTCAGGGCATCACTCTTGACTTACAGACCAACTTAGAGGGCACACCAATGACTTATTGACCAACTCAGGGCATCACTCTTGACTAACAGACCAACTTAGAGGGCACACCAATGACTTATGGACCAACTCAAGGCATCACTCTTGACTTACAGACCAACTTAGAGGGCACACCAATGACTTATGGACTTACTCAGAGCATCACTCTTGACTTACAGACAAACTTAGAGGGCACACCAATGACTTATGGACTTACTCAGGGCATCACTCTTGACTTACAGACCAACTTAGAGGGCACACCAATGACTTATGGACTTACTCAGGGCATCACTCTTGACTTACAGACCAACTTACAGGGCACACCAATGACTTATGGACCAACTCAGGGCATTACTCTTGACTTACAGACCAACTTACAGGGCACACCAATGACTTATGGACCAACTCAGGGCATCACTCTTGACTTACAGACCAACTTAGAGGGCACACCAATGACTTATGGACTTACTCAGGGCATCACTCTTTACTTACAGACCAACTTAGAGGGCACACCAATGACTTATGGACCAACTCAGGGCATCACTCTTGACTTACAGACCTACTTACAGGGCACACCAATGACTTATGAACTTACTCAGGGCATCACTCTTGACTTACAGACCAATTTAGAGGGCACACCAATGACTTATGGACCAACTCAGGGCATCGCTCTTGACTTACAGACCAACTAAGAGGGCACACCAATGACTTATGGACCAACTCAGGGCATCACTCTTGACTTACAGACCAACTTAGAGGGCACACCAATGACTTATGGACCAACTCAGGGCATCACTCTTGACTTACAGACCAACTTAGAGGGCACACCAATGACTTATGGACTTACTCAGGGCATCACTCTTGATTTACAGACCAATTTACAGGGCACACCAATGACTTATGGACCAACTCAGGGCATCACTCTTGACTTACAGACCAACTTAGAGGGCATACCAATGACTTATGGACTAACTCAGGGCATCACTCTTGACTTACAGACCTACTTAGAGGGCATAACAATGACTTATGGACTTATTCAGGGCATCACTCTTGATTTACAGACCAACTTACAGGGCACACCAATGACTTATGGACCAACTCAGGGCATCACTCTTGACTTACAGACCAACTTAGAGGGCATACCAATGACTTATGGACTAACTCAGGGCATCACTCTTGACTTACAGACCTACTTAGAGGGCATAATAATGACTTATGGACCAACTCAGGGCATCACTCTTGACTTACAGACCAACTTAGAGGGCACACCAATGACTTATGGACCAACTCAGGGCATCACTCTTGACTTACAGACCAACTTAGAGGGCATACCAATGACTTATGGACTAACTCAGGGCATCACTCTTGACTTACAGACCTACTTAGAGGGCATAATAATGACTTATGGACCAACTCAGGGCATCACTCTTGACTTACAGACCAACTTAGAGGGCACACCAATGACTTATGGACCAACTCAGGGCATCACTCTTGACTTATAGACCAACTTAGAGGGCACACCAATGACTTATGGACCAACTCAGGGCATCACTCTTGACTTACAGACCAACTTAAAGGGCACACCAATGACTTATTGACCAACTCAGGGCATCACTCTTGACTTACAGACCTACTTAGAGGGCATAACAATGACTTATGGACTTACTCAGGGCATCACTCTTGACTTACAGACCAACTTAGAGGGCACACCAATGACTTATGGACCAACTCAGGGCATCACTCTTGACTTACAGACCAACTTAGAGGGCACACCAATGACTTATGGACCAACTCTGGGCATCACTCTTGACTTACAGACCAACCTAGAGGGCACACCAATGACTTATGGACTTACTCTGGGCATCACTCTTGACTTACCGACCAACTTAAAGGGCACACCAATGACTTATGGACTTACTCAGGGCATCACTCTTGACTTACAGACCTACTTAGAGGGCATAACAATGACTTATGGACTTACTCAGGGCATCACTCTTGACTTACAGACCTACTTAGAGGGCATACCAATGACTTATGGACCAACTCTGGGCATCACTCTTGACTTACAGACCAACCTAGAGAGCACACCAATGACTTATGGACTTACTCTGGGCATCACTCTTGACTTACCGACCAACTTAAAGGGCATACCAATGACTTATGGACTTACTCAGGGCATCACTCTTGACTTACAGACCTACTTAGAGGGCATAACAATGACTTATGGACTTACTCAGGGCATCACTCTTGACTTACAGACCAACTTAGAGGGCACATCAATGACTTATGGACTTACTCAGGGCATCACTCTTAACTTACAGACTAACTTAGAGGGCACACCAATGACTTATGGACTTACTCAGGGCATCACTCTTGACTTACAGACAAACTTAGAGGGCACACCAATGACTTATGGACTAACTCAGGGCATCACTCTTGACTTACAGACCAACTTAGAGGGCATAACAATGACTTATGGATCAATGCAGGGCATCACTCTTGACTTACAGACCAACTAACAGGGCACACCAATGACTTATTGACCAACTCAGGGCATCACTCTTAACTTACAGACCAACTTAGAGGGCACACCAATGACTTATGGACTTACTCAGGGCATTAATCTTGACTTACAGACTAACTTAGAGGGCACACCAATGACTTGTGGACTTACTCAGGGCATCACTTTTGACTTACAGACCAACTTAGAGGGCACACCAATGACTTATGGACTTACTCAGGGCATCACTCTTGACTTACAGACCAACTTAGAGGGCACACCAATGACTTATGGACCAACTCAGGGCATCACTCTTGACTTACAGACCAACTTAGAGGGCACACCAATGACTTATGGACCAACTCTGGGCATCACTCTTGACTTACAGACCAACCTAGAGGGCACACCAATGACTTATGGACTTACTCTGGGCATCACTCTTGACTTACCGACCAACTTAAAGGGCACACCAATGACTTATGGACTTACTCAGGGCATCACTCTTGGCTTACAGACCTACTTAGAGGGCATAACAATGACTTATGGACTTACTCAGGGCATCACTCTTGACTTACAGACCTACTTAGAGGGCATACCAATGACTTATGGACCAACTCTGGGCATCACTCTTGACTTACAGACCAACCTAGAGAGCACACCAATGACTTATGGACTTACTCAGGGCATCACTCTTAACTTACAGACTAACTTAGAGGGCACACCAATGACTTATGGACTTACTCAGGGCATCACTCTTGACTTACAGACCAACTTAGAGGGCACACCAATGACTTATGGACTAACTCAGGGCATCACTCTTGACTTACAGACCAACTTAGAGGGCATAACAATGACTTATGGATCAATGCAGGGCATCACTCTTGACTTACAGACCAACTAACAGGGCACACCAATGACTTATTGACCAACTCAGGGCATCACTCTTGACTTACAGACCAACTTAGAGGGCACACCAATGACTTATGGACTTACTCAGGGCATTAATCTTGACTTACAGACTAACTTAGAGGGCACACCAATGACTTGTGGACTTACTCAGGGCATCACTTTTGACTTACAGACCAACTTAGAGGGCACACCAATGACTTATGGACTTACTCAGGGCATCACTCTTGACTTACAGACCAACCTAGAGGGCACACCAATGACTTATGGACTTACTCAGGGCATCACTCTTGACTTACAGACCAACTTAGAGGGCACACCAATGACTTATGGACTAACTCAGGGCATCACTCTTGACTTACAGACCAACCTAGAGGGCACACCAATGACTTATGGACTTACTCAGGGCATCACTCTTGACTTACAGACCAACTTAGAGGGCACACCAATGACTTATGGACTTACTCAGGGCATCACTCTTGACTTACAGACCAACTTAGAGGGCATACCAATGACTTATGGACCAACTCATGGCATCACTCATGATATATGGCCAAGTTAGTGCACAAGATAACAGTTTCTTTATACATGAACAAGACCTTTTTCTTATGTTTGACCTCAGAGTAAAATGTTTACCTATGGAACTCAGTCTTGTGTGTGAGAAATCATCAAGTCATGGGCAACAACTAAGGAAAGTTTGCATGAGATTTGTGCATTAAGAAAGGACACAGGCTGGACAAGACTGTCTACATATCTCGGACTTACCACTTCATTGTGGGCGGGTATTAATATAATGAATATACCAAATATCCAAAAAGCTCACCATTTGTAGAGAAGGAATCATCAGTCTCTCTTGTTGTTATTACATCCACAAAGTCCCGAGGAGATATTAAGCCCATACATGCGCTATTTGTACATGCCCTGTTAATACGTAATGATGGCTGAAATATAAAAAATATCATCGACTCAAAGTAAAAACAAAACAAACAAAAAGTACTTTTGGAAACACTGATGCCCAAAGCTTAACATATTAGAGATAACTGACTTTGGGGCTAATTATGACATATCAACAAATTACCTACACATAGAGATGACATTAATCACATAGGTATCACACCCAGTGCAAAAATGATAATCATAAGCTCAACAGTTACTGACATAAAAATGAACAAGCGATAAAACAAAAAAACAGACGTTATTATGCTTCCTGCAGGTGGAGAAGAATGAAAAGAATGGAGGAGGTATCAAAAATATCATAACTAGATGTGGGGTATCAAACAATAATGTTCATGCAGACACAATTATGATACATTTTTCAAATAATTCCAGATATGTCTTATGTAAGATTATGTATAATATACCCTATCTACACATTCGAATCCCCACCCTGCCAGTCTCTGTGATGACTAAAATATGGTATTAAGTCTCACTTTCATTCACCTCTCACCACAGATTAAGTGGAAAAGTTATCAGTTACTTGTTGAGATGATTTATAATGCTGGAGTATCATTCCTGGATTTCAGGATAAGTTGTTAGTTTAACTGATCGTCTGTTAACCCTCGATGGCATAAAAATGACACTAAATTATTTTCAAACAAATTACACAGAGTGCAATTTTTGTAAAACAAAACTGATTGATTTCAAATAAATTGGTTTATTTTTTGACCAAAGTATAAGATGGCCTCTAGTCGATCAGAAATCTTAAGATTGGACTAAAACAGATTTCCTGCTTAAAATTTAAACATATGTTCTGATGTATTAAATATGTCACATGATTTGATTGTGGTTGTGATTTCATCAGTCATTTGGTTGATTTTGGGTTAGGCAATTACAAATTAATTGCTAGATTCTCATCCAAATTTATCTTTAAAAAGGGGGAAGGATGGGAAGGATTTTATTTGTTTTTATTTATTTTGTTGTTGTTTTTAATGAAAATAAAAATGATCTGGGCGGCATGAAGATTAGAGGGAGGGTGAATATTGTCAAGCAGTATGTAAGTGATAGTTATTTTTAGAATGAATGAAGGAATGAATGGGTTTTACTGTGTACAAACACATTGTAAGTTATTCAACGCCAACAGGAAGGGAGATTCCAGGTTATCTCTTAGTAACATGTACAAAAACAATTGATTGATTGAATATTTAGTGTCATTTTTATGCCATCGAGGGCCAACAGGTTATTAGATAACCTAACCACTTTTTCCTGGTATCCTGAAAGGCTAACCAGTACTCGAGCACACCCCATCTCCACATGTAACTGATAATTTTCCTACTTGTATTAGCAGTGAGAGACGAATGATATTGAGACACAATGTCGTATATAAGTCATCATGGAGACTGTTGCCGGGTGGGGATTCCAAACAAAAACAACAAATTAACATACAGTCAAACCTGTTTAAGTGGCTACCTCTATAAAGCAGTCACTTGTCTTAAGCAGCCACATTTGCTATTTCCAATTTTAATACTTTAAGAGCAAATTAACCTCTATTAAGCAACAACCTGTCTTAAAAGGCCACTTTTGCTCCTTCCCTTGACTTGGCTGCTTAAGACAGGTTTGACTGTACATATTAAAAAAAATATTAAAAAATTACAATTTTTTATTAAATGTGTAGACATTTATAGAGATATTTCCTGACGTACTGCCTATTCAAACATTTACTGAAGATATTTCATCGATAAAGAAAGAAACAAATTAAATGAGAATAAATCATGTTTTAAATCTAAATTTATTGATCAGTAATACTAATATGCAAATTAGGTGCTAAACTGATGTGAAATATTGTAAAAATTTCCCAATTCAAATGCATACATTCAGCCAATTCTGTTACCCTTCAGTATTAGAACAATAACTGTTGCTAGGTGTGTGCAACAATATAAATGCATATACGGACAATTGGTTTTTTCCCTTTTTGTTGGAATTTTTTTTTTTTCGATATGAGAAGCTGTTTGTGGAGGAAAAAGGAGTGTTGCTAGGGGGAAAAAAATCTTGTCAGATGATTCGAACCTGAATATAACCACTGTGCCATGCAGGAATATAACAAGATCTGTATTATAAATTTATGTTTAAATTTAACTGCTTATTCATGTTTAATCGATGATGCCCAAAAATTTCCAAACGTTTACAGATATACTGGGTAGTTCCTGTATCACTCAAAGACTAAATACTGGGTAGTTTCTGTATCACTCTAAGACTAAATACTGGGTAGTTTCTGTATCACTCTAAGACTAGTGTATATACAGCTCAGTTCTTTCACTGACCAACAGCAAACCTTCTACCCAGCTTGGGTATAACTCACAACCTTAGCAGTGAGAAACAAGTGAACTTGTGACAGTAACCTTGTGACAGTATCTTCACAGTTGACAGTATATCAGAGTTTAGGCCACCTAGTTTACCTGATCTCCAATTTGAAGCGAAAAAAAACCAACAAAAAAACTTACCCCCTCCCCACTCCGCCCAATTTGTTTTTTATAATAAAAAAACACACATATTATATATATATGTTTTATTTTTTTTTTTATTATATGAGTGTATGGTGGTTGGGTGGGTGGGGTAAGATTTTTTTTTTTTGCATTTGGAGGTCTGGTAAATATGGGTGGTCTAAACACTGATACTGTTGTCCATGAGCACCTTTTAATAGGTATTTAATATACATAAAACATTTTAATGACTGCTCTACTTACTTATGTGACATGAGGAACACACAAAGTGTTTCATGTAGTTTCACATTAAATGTGAAAAATTATCAATCATATTCAACAAGTAAAACTGTGAATTGTGACATTTATAGATTCAAACTGATCTCATCTTATTACTGATTAACCTTATTCAACTTTTACATACTTCTTACTGTCAACTTTTACATGCCTCTAACTTTCAACTGCTGAATATTCTGGATAACAATAATTTGAATTTTTATAATTAATGGTTTACGTGTTCCACTGTCCCTATATGTTTTTTTTTTTTTTTTTTTTTTTTTTCATTTTTCATTTTGTTTTCACTTTTTTTCATTTTCTCATTCGGATACTTATATTATGGAAAAAGTTCCAGTAACGTCAGATTTCCATAACAAAAACAAAATTCACTGCACAGTACCCACAAAAATTACCATTCTGATGATTATTAGCACCCAGTATTTCAAACTGACCTCTATTTCTAATTCATCATTAATCTGTAAATGAACAGATAAATCAAAGTCTGGCCTATGATGATAAAAATGTAGAAGTAAGATAACTAGAAAGAAGAAGAAGAACACACACACACACACACACACACACACACACACACACACACACACACACACATATATATATAAAGTAGTCATGAATCCTTAACTGGATCCTACTCATATAAAGCTATCAGTTCATGTATGTAAATTTGTTCACCCTGTCCAGATGTGTTGCATGTAATTCCATAGTATATAAGTCCTGGTCGACACCAAATTTATTGGTTTGGCAGAGGCCTTGTTTATGGTTTGCATTGTAGCTAGGCGCACTTGCCGTAGTCTGGTCTGTACATTTACATCTTGTTTATTCACAAATAATTATCTCCATATATATATATATATATATAAATATAAAAAGGAGATAATTATTTGTGAAAAACCAAGACATAAATGTACAGACCAGACTAAGGCGAGTGCACCTAGCTACAATGCAAACTATAGATACAATATCAAGGCCTCTGCCAAACCAATAAATTTGGTGTCGACTATGACTTATATACTATGGAATTACACATATATATATATATATATATATATATATATGTTATTCAATAGTATATAAGTCCATAATATATAAATAATACATTGTATATCTGAAGAGTTTTTCAGTCATTGCCCTAAACTGAGCTGACAGTGATTTGATTTTCAGTTGTTGCGAGAAAGAAATTTCCAGTTGCCTGAACAACTGACGAGACTGTTTATCCAAAGGAAGGATTTGTGGATGTCAAGTTATACTAGACTCAGTTATTGATTTGTCTGAGTCAATGATCACAATGGAATTATATATAGGTTTGTTTCTCAGAGACATGCTGCTTTTATTGCGGATTCTGTTTGCAGTTAATAAAATCGCCACACAACCACCTCCAGAGGGAATTTACATTTTTACTAAATTATAACATTTCTCATTTATATGAACTTGTGACATGTTGCTTTTTAATTTCAGTTTGCCAGTTTCCCTCCCTTGTGTGTAGAAAATGACATTTTTATTTAAATGTAGATTTACACTACTGGTCGTGCAAATAAGTTGACATTCACAGCTGTGCATACAAGTGGTAAGGCCATTATAAATTAATTGCTTGATTATCATCACAATTTTTCTTAAAAAGTGGAGGGGCGGGAGGATTTTATATTTTATTTTTTTATTTTTATTTTTAAAATTTTTGAAATACATTTTTTTTTTAAATTTAAAAAAAAAAAAAAAAAAAAGGTTCGGGTTGGCATAAAATTCAGGGAGAGGGGCGAGCGGGGATGATAATCAAACAATTCATTTATTATGTCCTTCATAACCAGTAACTAAAGATGTTTATTTTATAAAGAAATTAACACCATAATTATTTATGAATGACAAATATTTTCATGAATTTTCGACACCTTCCATGGATTTATAACATCTGATATGTAACCTCTCTTACACCTGAATAAATTGTGTTTTAAATTTATATTTACTGATCAGTAAGGCCATTATGAATGAATTGCTAAATTATCATCCAAATTTTTCTTAAAAATGTGGATGGCAAGAGGATTTTATTTTTATTTTGAAAATATTTGATGTATTTTTAATAATAAAAAAATAAAAAAAAATTTATGAAAATAAATAGGGTTGGGGCGGCATGAAAATTAGCAGGCAGGCGGGCATTATAATCTAGCAATTAATTTATTATGGCTTAATTCTTATATGCAAATTAGCTGCTTCGTGATGACAATTATCGTAAAATTTCCAATTAAATCATTTATACTTGGCTAATTCTATCGACCATCGGTATTAAAATGGCCGCTAGATATGTTCAAAGATTAATGCATAAATTGACAAAATGTTCTTGGTTGGATCCTAATTTGATGGATATATAAAACTGCTAATGAACACTGTAGGAAAAAATAATGTTGCCAAGGAAATGAACAAAATAGTTAAATTCTTTCACGGGATATGAACTTGGATCTCCAAAACGACAATCCGCAGATATAACAGAAACATCAGATATTATCCAACATTTTGGCAATGACAAACCATGAAAATAATCATTTTTTTGAGAATGCAATAAAATTAATAGAGATGGGGCAATATTATCAGTAGGTAGGTAAAGGACAAACTTGTACAATAGTTTATTTTAGGCCTAACCCGAAGACAGCTGCACCTTATAATTAACACTCTAACAAAGTCTTGGTTCTAAAATGTGTTTAATAAGTTCTGTATATTTATGTAACTCCTGCACTTTGCCTATTTTCTTCATTAATTTATTAAATAACATAATCTATACTTTTATGTGCAAATGTTAGTTAAAGTTAATTAAAATGCCCAGTAATGAGTATAATTTATTATGAGATAGATTGATCATGGGTGTTGTTTAATGTTACAGTGATACTGCGGTGACATATTTGATGTATAACATGTCTGTGTAATAAACTGTCAACTACTTTGATGTATATGGGACTGAAGCAAGGACAGTATTCAGCAGAGGTGAGGACAAGAACACCTAATCTATGCTGATAGTAACCATAGTGACGGTGGCTATCATCTCCGTAATCGTACTGGTACTGTATGTAGACCACTGTGTGCTGTTCATCTGTACTTTTAACAACAATTTAAAACTGACCTGACACTGACCATCAAACAAACAAGTCGATTATCCAGTCAGTGATCAATATTGGTTGCTGTGTCACCATTTTTCTTAGACAAACAAACTATGTTTAAATAAACACTAAATACACAATGAATAGTATTTCCTTATGAAAACATTTACTATGTTTAAATAAACACTAAATACACAATGAACGGTATTTCCTTAGACAAACAAACTATGTTTAAATAAACACTAAATACACAATGAACGGTATTTCCTTAGACAAACAAACTATGTTTAAATAAACACTAAATACACAATAAACGGTATTTCCTTAGACAAACAAACTATGTCTAAGTAAACACTAAATAATATTTCCTTAGACAAACAGTAAACACTAAATGGTATTTCCTTGGACAAACAAACTATGTCTAAGTAAACACTAAACGGTATTTCCTTAAACAAACAAACTATGTCTAAGTAAACACTAAACGGTATTTCCTTAGACAAACAAACTATGTCTAAGTAAACACTAAACGGTATTTCCTTGGACAAACATACTGTGTCTTAGTAAGTACTAAATGGTATTTACTGGGACAAACAATGCCACATGGTTATTAGTGGACAGAGCGATAGTCATTCAATAGTCATTCCCATGTCAGGTCAATTAATAATAATTTCAACCAGTACTGAGTTAAAGGTAAAAAGTTCACATCTCGGCATGACTAAAGACATGATCATGTCAATTTTCTACGGACTGACTGATAGTGAAGTAATTCTGTAATGCTATTCACCAATGCGACCTGGGTTTAAATCCTGATCTCAGCTGTGTAAACAAGAGGGTGCAGTGGATTATCACCACTTAACCATGGTGGAAAATTTCTTGAACTGTCATTTAAATTATAATAAATTATGATACCAAGAAGTCTAGCCTAGCATAACGAATGCCTCATAAGTCCATATACTGAGTTAGGCTAGTTTAACGCAAAATCCGGCCTAGCCAATCTGACTTCTCATAAGTCTGTACTGAGTTAGGCTAGTTTTACACTAAGTCTGGCCTAGCCAATCTGACTTCTCACAAGTCTCGACTGAGTTGGACTAGTTTTACACTAAGTTTAGCCAAGCCTTTCTGATGTCTCATCAGTCTGTACTGAGTTTGGCTAGTTTTACACTAAGTCTAGCCTAGCATATCTGATGTTTTGTAAGTATATACTGAGTTGGGCTAGTTTTACAGTAAGTCTAGCCTAGCCTTTCTGATGTCTCATAAGTCTGTACTGAGTTTGACTAGTTTTACACTAAGTCTAGCCTAGCATATCTGATGTTTTGTAAGTCTAAACTGAGTTGGGCTAGTTTTACAGTAAGTCTAGCCTAGTATATCTGATGTCTTGTAAGTCTATACTGAGTTGGGCTAGTTTTACACTAAGCCGAGCCTAGCATATCTGACTTCTCATAAGTCTGTACTGAGTTGGGCTAGTTTTACACTAAGTCTAGCCTAGCATTTCTGATGTCCCATAAGTCTGTACTGAGTTTGGCTAGTTTTACACTAAGTCTAGCCTAGCCTATCTGATGTCTCATAAGTCTGTACTGAGTTTGGCTAGTTTTACACTAAGTCTAGCCTAGCCTATCTGACTTCTCATAACTCTGTACTGAGTTGGACTAGTATTACACTAAGTCTAACCTAGCCTATTTGATGTCTCATAAGTCTGTACTGAGTTGCACTAGTTTTACACTAAGTCTAGCCTAGCCTACTGACTTCTCATAAGTCAGTATTGAGTTGGACTAGTTTTACACTAAGTCTAGCCTAGCCTATCTGATGTCTCATAAGTCTGTACTGAGTTGGTCTAGTTTTACACTTTGTTTAGCCTAGCATATCTGATGTCTTGTTAGTCTGTACTGAGTTGGGCTAGTTTTACACTAAGTCTAGCCTAGCCTATCTGATGTCTTATAAGTCTGTACTGAGTTGGGCTAGTTTTACACTAAGTCTAGCCTAGCATATCTTATGTCTTGTAAGTCTGTACTGAGTTGGGCTAGTTTTACACTAAGTCTAGCCTAGCCTATCTGATGTCTCATAAGTCTGTACTGAGTTGGGCTAGTTTTACATTAAGTTTAGCCTAGCCTATCTGATGTCTCATAAGTCTGTACTGAGTTGGGCTAGTTTTACACTAAGTCTAGCCTAGCCTATCTGACTTCTCATAAGTCAGTATTGAGTTGGACTAGTTTTACACTAAGTCTAGCCTAGCCTATCTGGTGTCTCATAAATCTGTACTGAGTTGGGCTAGTTTTACACTAAGTCTAGCCTAGCCTATCTGACTTCTCATAAGTCAGTATTGAGTTGGACTAGTTTTACACTAAGTCTAGCCTAACATATCTGACTTCTCATAACTCTGTACTGAGTTGGACTAGTATTACACTAAGTCTAGCCTGGCCTATCTGATGTCTCATAAGTCTGTACTGAGTTGGGCTAGTTTAACACTAAGTCTAGCCTAGCCTATCTGATGTCTCATAAGTCTGTACTGAGTTGGGCTAGTTTACACTAAGTCTAGCCTAGCCTATCTGACTTCTCATAAGTCAGTATTGAGTTGGACTAGTTTTACACTAAGTCTAGCCTAGCCTATCTAATGTCTCATAAGTCTGTACTGAGTTGGGCTAGTTTTACACTAAGTCTAACCTAGCCTATCTGACTTCTCATAAGTCAGTATTGAGTTGGACTAGTTTTACACTAAGTCTAGCCTAGCCTATCTGATGTCTCATAAGTCTGTACTGAGTTGGGCTAGTTTTATACTAAGTCTAGCCTAGCCTATCTGATGTCTTGTTAGTCTGTACTGAGTTGGGCTAGTTTTACACTAAGTCTAGCCTAGCCTATCTGATGTCTTGTAAGTCTGAAGTGAGTTGGGCTAGTTTTACACTAAGTCTAGCCTAGCCTATCTGATGTCTTGTAAGTCTGTACTGAGTTGGGCTAGTTTTACACTAAGTCTAGTCTAGCATATCTGATGTCTTGTAAGTCTGTACTGAGTTGGGCTAGTTTTACACTAAGTCTAGCCTAGCCTATCTGATGTCTTGTAAGTCTGTACTGAGTTGGGCTAGTTTTACATTAAGTCTAGCCTAGCATATCTGATGTCTTGTAAGTCTGTACTGAGTTGGGCTAGTTTTACACTAAGTCTAGCCTAGCATATCAGATGTCCCATAAGTATGTACTGAGTTGGGCTAGTTTTACACTAAGTCTAGCCTAGCATATCTGATGTCTTGTAAGTCTGTACTGAGTTGGGCTAGTTTTACACTAAGTTTAGCCTAGCCTATCTGATGTCTCATAAGTCTGTACTGAGTTGGGCTAGTTTTACACTAAGTATAGCCTAGCCTATCTGATGTCTCATAAGTCTGTACTGAGTTGGGCTAGTTTTACACTTAGTCTAGCCTAGCCTATCTGATGTCTCATAAGTCTGTACTGAGTTGGGCTAGTTTTACACTTAGTCTAGCCTAGCCTATCTGATGTCTCATAAGTCTGTACTGAGTTGGGCTAGTTTTACACTTAGTCTAGCCTAGCCTATCTGATGTCTTGTAAGTCTGTACTGAGTAAGACTATAGTTTAACACTAAACCCAGCCTTTAAACCTGGAAATAAGCAATATCCAATATATATCTAAAAATCAAACCATGTTGAATAAAATTGAAAAAATCATTTCATTCTTTTATTTTTGAGTTAATGCTTAAACTGATTTTATCAGGGCTATGGTACAAAATACATCAATATTGCATTTCTGCATAGGACTAAACAAACACATTAGTTGATAAAAATGCATTCAATAATATTTTTCAAAATACAATACAGACTTGAAAACTTTGAAAACACCTTTGTAAATACCTTGATCGATACAACAAAACAATAGGATTTTTATCAAAACCTCATAATTATACCTGTGGTGACCATTGTTGAAGTGGGGTAAAAATAAATGTACTTTGCTCTGATATTGTGAAAAATCTGGAATATCACAATTCATTTAACACCCCCTGGGCAGGTCATTTTGTTCTCGATATACCTATACCTCTGGTGAGAAACAAATCTACAAATCTTTGATTTTTAACCTAAACGCTATTAACAACCACATTCCATATCAATGGTTTGAACAGTATAAATTTTCCTTTTAAGTGAATTTAAAATAAGAAAACAATGATTACAAATCTAAACTTGTCGAAAAAACCCAGCTGATACTGATCTAACAGTTCACAAAAATAAAAGTAAAAAAATAAATACTATTTCGTTACACAAGTCAAAGGTTTGGCATTTACTCCATAAAAATATTTACATGATGGCAAAATAAGTTGATAACAATCTCTATAGGCGGATTCATGGGGGGTGGACCAGGTGTCAAATAATACTTCCACCCAAAATACATCAGGTAACTATATCAATTGGATTACTTTTGTTTCTTCAAGTATTATAAATATGACATTGTAATGTAGATATTGCCTTCCCAATTAAAAAAATCATGATTGTGGGTTTTATTCCCAATTTTTTTTTTTAATCTTTCTTACATTAGGGGATTAAACACCCAACTGGATATGAAGTATTATTGTAATATCTGATAATTATTGGTTAGAACATGATCTTAACAGTATCACGCTTTATTTTCCAGTTTGCTTAAGCCTTAAAAACTTTTCCCAATTTCCCCTAAATCGCGCTGTTTTTTTCTCGAAGGCTAATGGGCCTCTTCCCAATTTCAAGAAAAAAGGCTCTGCATGTATCTACAGCACAAAGTCAGATGACAAAAGAAGTGAATTTTAGTCATTTTATGCCGTTTTATTTCCTGTTGTTTTTTTTTATCAAGTTCCCTCATTCAATTTCTGTCTCAAAATCATAACAAATGTCCTCAAATAAGTCTCAAATTGCACCATTTGGCATATTTTTTTTATTTTCTGATCAAATTTCTATCTCAAAATAGTATCCAATGTCCTCAGATATGTGTCAAATTGCACTATTTGGTGTCTTTATTTTCAATGCCCAGTACGACCCCTACCATTCTGCCCCCTCTAAACTGAATTCCTTGATCTGCCACTGGTAAAACTCATGTTTTTATTTCTGTAATTCAATGTAACATCCACTTGCAGCATGTTGTTTATGATATTACCTATTACCAAAAAAATCATCCATATAACTTTTTAACGTCAGTGTAAAGTTAGCAGGGTTACATAATGAATCTGTAAAACACATGTTATCTGAACGCATTTTGCATGTTTTACACATCAAGTTGTATGCACGTGTGTGTTACATTTTTTTTTGCCAAATTTTAACACAAAAAAACTGTCTTCAAATCATTTTTTTGTTTATGGGGTTTTAAACCACCATCCTTCTGCAAGTCCTTCTTTTTTACATAAAGTTTTTGGAGTATGCATGACTCAAACCTACAACCTTAGTGGTGAGAGGTCAGTGATCTTGAGACGGCGTCTTGGACCACTCAGCCATGGAGGACCTCTATATATATAATATATATCACTTTAACATTTGGTTTAATAACAGCTTTTATATAAATGAACTCAATGACTGGTTTGTCTCGGCAATACAGTGGTAGCATGCAGGTTGTGGTCTCACATGTGGGAAGTTGTCGGCTCAAATCAACTTCAAAAGTCTATTGAATAAATGTACTTGCTCAACTTTCAACATTCTACGTTTGATCAGCAAAGTATAATGGTAATCATGTTATGTTAAGAGTGTTATAAAACAATGTCTTACTTTTTGAATGGCCCTACTTAATATCATTTTCAGCATGACAGGTTATAATTTTTACAGTGCAGTTAAACCTATATTTAGCAGCCAGTCAAGGGAAGGAGCAAAAATTGTCTTTTAAGACAGGTTGTTGCTTATTACAGGTAAATTTGGTAAAAAAGCATAGAAATAGCAAAAGTGGCTGCTTAAGGCAAGTGGCTGCCTAATATAGGTGACCGCTTGCACATGTTTGACTGTATATCCAGATTTATTGGTGGGGGAAGACCTCAAACGAATCTGAGTGGGACCTGACCATCTTTCCACAAGTAACTACCAACCTGTCACAAAAAGCTTTTTTGGCCAATCTGGGATTATACCCACGACCTAAGCGGTGAGAGATAAGAAGATTACGATAGTGCCTCAGCCCACTCAGCCACGGAAGACCATAAAATACATTCTGTCACAATACAGATAATATGACTGAGTCTGTTGAAAGTGACACTTATAAACATCCACGTGAGCTTATAAAACATCTTGCATAAACCTGTAAATCCATTAGCGAAGAAAAACACATTTACAATATTTCGGCTGACAAGATTTACACACAAAAAACAAACATGAAAATTACGATCAGTTTGAAGTGTTCGAGAAAAATTTAGATAACGGTTGTCAATTGCATACAAGGAAGGCTTTAAAAGATAAACAGAAAGTCAATTAAAAGATCAATAAAACCCTAATTGAGCTGGATTCACATGGAGTCTGATCAATAGTATAGCTCACTCGCTCACAGAATTGATGTTGTTGTTGTATGGTGTTTAGCGTGGTTTTTATCAATTTTTCAGTCAAATGGCGACGGTGTCTACTTGAGATAGTATTCTAAGTGCTGCAATACGTAAGTATCATGCCACTGACACATATCATGATACCCCACCCAGTCACATTATACTGACACCAGGCCAACCAGACCTAGAACAACACAAAATCTGAATGGGCACATATTTTTCAGTAGGAAAAATGTGGATTTTAAAAAAATACTTGATTTTAGCGGTGTGTATGCCATTTTTCACTATTTTTTTTACTATTGAACAAACAGAAATTTCAAGATGCTGTTTTCACTCTAAAGATAGTATTATACGCAGGATACTTTGGTTGTCTTACATATAGACTTTCAACATCTTTGTTTTTGAACACTGTTAAGTCACCAAGATGTACTTCCCAAATTATATTTACTTCAGTTTATTATTTCTCTGACTAAATCTTAATATATACTTTTGTCATAAATATGCGTATCATTTATTATGTAGTATTACTTATCTGTAAGGTTTGTGGGGGGACCAGGTCCACCTTGACCCTCACAAATCTGTGATGGGGTGATTAAATGGATCACCATTAATTTTGGTGTTTGACATTAAAAAGAAAATGAGACTTCAGTCATCAGAAATGACGTTTTTTGTCATTTTCTCTTATATAGATTTAGTAAAGTGGGCCCCACCTCCCGGAGCCAAACCTTGAGACCCAGGGACATGCAATTCACAATTTTTATAAAGGACCCATATACGTCAATCATAATCATGCTCACCATTTTTCAAAGTTACCTTAAATTTGACTATTTTGGCGCCGCCCCCAAAGCCGCAGCGGGGTGGGGACCATGAAATTCACCATTTTGATTCATCTTTAGGTACAAAAGCTGCATGCAACATTTCATTACGATTGAACTAATGGCTTTTGAGAAGAAGTCAAAAATGTCAATTGTTTACGAATGCACGACAGACAAAAGCCGATTGCAAAAGGTCCCTTGAGACCAAATCTCAGGTGACCTAAAAAGAGAAAGGATAAAATGAAAGCACAAATATTTTATGATTGACCTAATGAATAGCTATTGAGAATGGCTATTAAGCAATTTGAGAGTGAGAATGTTTACCTGTTCAATCCATTTTAATATTTCTATTTTCTTCATGTTGGAGTCCCACTTGGCCCGGGGACCGTCTGGTAGTGGATCTACATATTGGAACACGGTGGCTGGTGGTGCATTTATAATACACTCCCCTTTATACCTACAACAGAAAACATCACAGAGACTGCACATTCATGTCAGATTTTCACATAGCAGACCATTAATTTTGCTTTATAATTTGACACAATTATAACAAGAAAGACCATTATAAAATAATTGCTAGATTATCATCCAAATTTTTCTTAAAAATGGGGAGGGCGGGAGGATTTTATTTTTTATTTTCATTTTTAAATTTTTTAATGTTTTTAAATTTATTTATTTTTTTTATGAAAATAAAAAGGGTCGGGGCAGCATGAAAATTAGGGGGCGGGCAGGGATGATAATCAAGCAATAAATTTATTATGGCCTAAAAGGACGTAAGTTATCTGCTAGTCTGCTACCGATAATAAACATCGGCAGAGATAACTCGATGTGCTGCATGTTGGCATCTTCATGAGTACAGTAACCTAACCTTGAGTGTATTTGTTTGGCGACAATGAGGTATCGATCAGCAGGGATCACTTTTGGCAGCAATGACTTGATATTCTCACAAAACTTTATTCATAAGCATTGACAACCGCAGTTGATCTAAAACAATGATGATATTATCATGCCACAAAATAAAACTGATGCAACAACAATATTGCAAAATCATTTACCGGTATGATAGATAAATAAAAAAAAAAAATACATGTATTAGTAATTATAAAAATAACTAGCGCAACTTCACTGATTTTATTCATTCTTTTATTCATTTCTTAAATATACAGTTCCAGGCAGTATAATATTCAGAGATTAGTTTTTTTATATGGATACATACATTTATTTATCTAAGGCCATAATAAGTTTTCATTTTCAAAAAAATTAGAAAAAAAAATTTCTCCCACCACAGACCCTTCTCTCACCCTTTTTAAGAAAAATTTGGATGAGAATCTAGCAGTTAATTTATAATGGCCTTACGTTCATCGGCGAGCCAACATTTTAACCCCAAAGTCAAAAATCTTTAATTGATTTTTTTTTTAATTTTTTAATCTTTCACTCCATTTCGATCCATGAACCATGGAAATAAAAGAAAAAGAATTATCTACCAACTGACCTAATATTTTTCCAGCATGTCACAGGAAACAAAATTTTTTTTTTCATTTGGCCTTAGGCATATCAAATATCTTTGCTAGGATATCATTTGTCAAATATCTGTCTTGGATTATTTTAAGAAACTTAGAATGTTATAATATAAACATAGTGCAGACATGGTGAAACACACACACACACACACTTAAATTATGTGCTTTACTTCCAAGCTAGACACTGCTCCCAACAATGAAATAAAATTTTAAAAGCACCAGTTTACAGGAAAAATAAATTTTAGTTTATACTAAAGAACTGAAACTGAAAAATGGTTGTAATTAAAAATACCTTTTTTTATTGATTTTGAAACCAATTAATTGTTGTGTTTGTTTTTTTTTATTTCTCCATGAATTCTATCCATTTTTGTTCAATATGACAATAAAAACAATCAAAATATGGACCCTCCAAAAAAAACAACTTAGCTACCAGCACGTACCAATATTAAAAAAATGGGTTGGAGCACAGCAAACAAACATCTTTTTAAGGACTTATGGTTTTAGACTCGCAGAGTACACTAAACAACTAATCTGCAATACATTTTTAAAATTGATTTTTACAAAGGATGCCTATTGTTTAAGCCTATGTAATGGATACCGATGGGATGAGATAAAAATCTGAATGTAACCATTTATTTGACTCACATGTGACACATACACAAGTTACGTCACATGGGGGGTTGTTCCAAAAGTACTCTAAATTTTTAAGTATGTATCATGGTTCAAGCCCTGGTTGAGTTCAGTCAAAAAACTTTATAAAGCAAGCAAGTTTAACTTAGGAAGGACGATGGTTCTACTCAGATTCATTCTTACGTCATTTTGCACAATGAAGCTTGCATATAAGGCCATAATAAGTTGATTGATTGCTAGATTATCACCCCCCCCCCCCCCCCCCCCCCCTCCCTCCCCATAATTCTCATGCCACAACCCTTTTTATTTTCATATAAATAAAAAGAAAATTTTTGATGATGATCTAGCAATTAATTTATATAATGGCCTAAAATGTATTGAGTTGAATGTCGCATTAAACCTAATAAAATGATTAACAACTACCATACTGCTGTTGTATTTTATCATTAAAAAAGTGCGGAACTGTACCACACGTAATTGTCATTCAAATGGTGATGGAATTATTTTTTGACTTCCTTATCAATAATAATCTGCCATCATTGCATGTTTACGCTAGAAATGCATAAAAAAGTAGTTTGGCTCAATGGTGTTTAACAAAAATTGCCATTATCCAATGGAAATTTTTTACATATATATATGAAAGTGAGATTGGAATTATATATATATAAATAATAATTCCAGACTGAGGGTTGGAAAAGCCGAAAGAATATGCACAAACTAACACTCATTCAAACGGGTCAAACATTCATAGTGATAACAACAATATAAAACATTTGTACTATTAGGCCGTCCTTAAAAAATAAATTGTTTGCTGTGCTCCTACCTACTCACTCAAAATTGCAGCTACCCAAACTTTTTAATTGACTTTCAAAGCATTTAATTTTTTTTTCGTGATTTCTGTCCATTTTTCTTTAAAATTACTAAAAATCAAAATTTAGCACAAAAAAATTAGCTCAGTAACCTACCTACCCACATGAACAATATTGGGTCAGAGCACTGCAAACAAATATTTGTTTAAGGATGGCCTTATTTGTACTTTTATTTTGTTTAAGGAAGTATATCAAGATTCTTCAAAATTTTACAATTGGCTAATATGGTATTCATATGAGCCCACTGATCCCTTTTGCAGAAAGAATATCTACTTAACCATGTGGATTTCCTAATGGGCTATGCGCCTTAGTTAGACTAAAACATATTTCCCGATTAAAACAGCAACATATTTTATAATTTATTAAATGAGTCCCATGATTTCAATTTGATCCATTATACAAGTTTACATGCAGTAAATATTGTTTCATCTTAGAAAAAGTCTGAATAACAATGTAAATGTTATCAAGCAGTATGTAAGTGCTGTCTATTTTTAGAATGGGGATTTTCGTTTCAAGTTTACCATTTCAATCGATTTTGTCACATTTATGGTGGATTTGACATACTATTTAACTATTCAGATTTTATTTATTAATGAAAATGAGATGCCTTTTACCCATTTTAAAAATTATTTTATTTTTCAAGACATTAATAATGGTTTTTCCTGATATACTTGCTTAAAAATGTCAAATGAAAATAAAAATTGTGTAAAAAAAAATATTATCTACACACATTGTAAATCGATTATTCCCAAAATTCACAAACAGTCTGCAAACTTGTGGAACAACCCTCCAACAATACTATAATGAGAGGAGAGGCAATATCTTGTCATACTGCACTTGCTGACGGCAGACTGTACCCTGGTCAACCTCAGTATCTATTTCCTTTTTAAGTCAGGAAGATTTAGTGTTTTGTCGTCTGTATGTAAATTTGTTTATACCAGAATAACTTCGCTCCATATTTATACAATTGTGAAAAGTCATGCAAACAGTTAATCCCTACATGTTGATTCATTTATCATAGTTTTAATTCAATCTAACCGCACCTAGTTCTTTCTTTATCTAATGTATTTTTTTCACAATTACAAATATAAATGTAATATCTTCACACAGGTGTTATGTGCCATAACTGATTCATTGATGACAGAAACATGATGATCTCCCTGTGGTTAAAGGGAATATATCAGGATTTTTCAAAATTTTAAAATTGGCTATAAACATTTTTTTCCAATAAATCATGCCTATATAATTTATACTCAGTGACATTGTATTTAATAATGTCAAAATAATATATTTAAAAGGGATTTTCTAACTTGGGCTACGTGCCTAGGTTAGCCTAAAATAGATTTCCTGCTTAAAATTGCAACATAACTCACATTTACAACCATTTCATTTAGTTGCCAAAGCCACCCTTAGGTAAGAATTCCAGACTTGCGGGTTTGTTTTGGGTTAATGAAGTGGAAAACAAACAATATTTTCATTTAGGCCCAATAATCTAAATTTTAGAAGAAACAAAATTTAATGTGATCCCTGGGCACAGGGCTTCTACAGTTTCTTTGAACTTCTCTGATCAACTAAAATCCGAGATAGTTTAAAAATACATTTAAGATATGCTCAAATTATGTTTCACTAAATATATTTAAAATGAAATCTCAATTCAATAAGCTGATTTTTTCTAATGCTTGCGGTTCACCAAAACCTCCCTCAAATACAATTATTTTGTGTGACCAAAAAATTGAGAAATTTCACCCCAGTGGAAAATTATAGGTTTAGTTATAAGTTGAGAAGTTTTGTGAAATATTAAACCAATTCAATTCATTTTACAACAATGTTTGAACTATAATGCTGTAACAGTATCTATATCTGGACATCATAAGTACTGCTGCACCTGTGGTTACATGTAGGTATTTTAACAATCATTCCTTTACTTGTTTCTTTTTTTTTTTCATGGGGTTTAACACCTTTTTTAATACATTTCAGGTTATATATGACAAATCCAGTTTTATTGGTGGAGTATGAGTCGAACCACCGCCATTCTGCAAGTAACTGACAAACTTCTCACATAAAGCTTTAAGAGCGAGCGGGACTTGAACCTACCGTGGCCTCAGTGGTGTGTATGTTTGTGTGTATGTTTGTGTGTATGTTGTGTGTATGTTGTGTGTATGTTTGTGTGTATGTTTGTGTGTATGTTGTGTGTATGTTGTATGTATGTTTGTGTGTATGTTGTGTGTATGTTGTGTGTATGTTGTGTGTATGTTTGTGTGTATGTTTGTGTGTATGTTGTGTGTATGTTGTGTGTATGTTTGTGTGTATGTTTGTGTGTATGTTGTGTATATGTTGTGTGTATGTTGTGTGTATGTTTGTGTGTATGTTTGTGTGTATGTTTGTGTGTATATTGTGTGTTTGTTTGTGTGTATATTGTGTGTATTTTTGTGTGTATGTTTGTGTGTATTTTTGTCTGTCTGTATGTTTGTCTGTCAGTATGTTTGTGTGCATGTTTGTGTGTATTTTTGTCTGTCTGTATGTTTGTGTGTATGTTTGTGTGTATATTGTGTGTATGTTTGTGTGTATATTGTGTGTATGTTTGTGTGATGTTAGTGTGTATTTTTGTCTGTCTGTATGTTTGTCTGTCAGTATGTTTGTGTGCATGTTTGTGTGTATTTTTGTCTGTCTGTATGTTTGTGTGTATGTTTATGTGTATATTGTGTGTATGTTTGTGTGTATATTGTGTGTATGTTTGTGTGTATGTTTGTGTGTATGTTTGTGTGTATGTTTGTCTGTCTGTATGTTTGTGTGTATGTTTGTGTGCATGTTTGTGTGTATTTTTGTCTGTCTGTATGTTTGTATGCGATTTTGCGCCTTCTCTCTAACACTATTTCAGTGTTAAAACAGTGGTCAGTGAATAGAATCATCCTTCCTACGATTCACTAGATTAACCAATACTAGATATAAGTAATCTCTGAAAAGTCACAAACTACTTCCCCACCTTTTCAGACATTGGAGATTTATGATAGTAAATTATGGCTGATCATGACAGAGCCTACATGTGGCCAGACAAGGATTTGAACTCACAACCGCTAAATCCTGTCTTACTATGATAACCAAACACTTTACTATTAAGTTGCAATCAGGGTTTTCCACAAGAAGGAATGCAAGCACTGGGGGGTAAGAGCGCATAAACACCTTCAACACATTTTCAAGCGCTGTGTAAGGCACTCATTGAAATATATATTTCACTAGTAAAACTTGTATTATCAGCTAAAGTTATTATATTTAGTATGTTCATTTAAGGCATTAAAATGAGAATAAAAATGCAAAGAAAAATAATGATTCAGAGGAAAGTAAGTTTTTGTAAAATTAAGTTAGAGAACTCAAGCGGTATGGGAATACTATTTCAGACAGACAAACGCTGGGGTGCCGCTGTGCTTAAATGACCTGTGGAGAAGCCTGGCAATATTTGAGGAGAGTCACTCTGGATGCAATGGCAGAGCACCAAACCCAGGATCGAGGGTCGCGAGTTCAATCCTCCCCCATAGCTATATGTGGTGTCCTTGAGCAAGACAATTTTTTCGCATATGCTTAAAATAAATAAGTTCAAACTAAAACTTACAAATATCCGTCAAATTCTTTTGAACTTCTGTATGAAATAGTGGCACCTTCTTTCTGCAAAGAAAAGACAAAGTAAGAATTATATTTAGCTCTTTTAGAGTACTTGCAATGTTAAACCACAATCTTCTAACTTGTAATATATATATATTCATGTATGTTAGTCACATCTATAAATATAATACATATATATATTACAAGTTCGAAGTTCAAGCAACTTCAATTATAAAAAAATATAAAAATTTGCGAATGTTGACATTGTCATCATCAGAGGTAACACAACTTTAATATTTAATGAGAATGAAAGATTTTACGGAAATATGTCTGTAATTACTTTCAGTAATCTTTCCTTTATTACTATGACAACATTGTCCCATGATAGCATTGTCAACATTGTCTGACAGACAATATAGAAAATCTTGAATAAGAGAAGCAATATCGAATACCTTGACTGAGAGAAGCAATATAGCATACCTTGACTGAGAGAAGTAATATTGAATACCTTGACTGAGAGAAGCAACATAGCATACCTTGACTGTGAGAAGCAATATAGCATTCCTTGACTGAGAGAAGCAATATCGAATACCTTGACTGAGAAAAGCAACACAGAATACCTTGACTGAGAGAAGCAACATAGCATACCTTGACTGATAGAAGCAGTATAGCATACCTTGACCGAGCGAAGCAATATCGAATACCTTGACTGAGAGAAGCAATATAGCATACCTTGACTGAGATAAGCAATATAGAATACCTTGACTGAGAGAAGCAATATAGCATACCTTGACTGAGATAAGCAATATAGAATACCTTGACTGAGAGAAGCAATATAGCATACCTTGACTGAAAGAAGCTGAATATTGAATACCTTGACAGAGAGAAGCAATACAGAATACCTTGACTGAGAGAAGCAATAAAGCATACCTTGACTGAGAGAAACAAAAGAATACCTTGACTGAGAGAAACAATACAGAAAACCTTGACTGAGAGAAGCAATATCGAATACCTTGACTGAAAAGCAATATAGAATACCTTGACTGAGAGAAGCAATATAGCATACCTTGACTAAAAGAACCAATACAGAATACCTTGACTGAGAGAAGCAATACAGAATACCTTGACTGAGAGAAGCAATATAGCATACCTTGACTGAGAGAAGCAATATAGCATACCTTGACTAAGAGAAGCAATACAGAATACCTTGACTGAGAGAGCAATATTGAATACCTTGACTGAAAAGCAATATAGCATACCTTGACTGAGAGAAGCAATATAGCATACCTTGACTGAGAGAAGCAATACAGAATACCTTGACTGAGAGAAGCAATATCGAATACCTTGACTGAAAAGCAATATAGAATACATTGACCGAGAGAAGCAATATAGCATACATTGACTAATAGAAGCAATACAGAATACCTTGACTGAGAAAAGCAATATCAAATACCTTAACTGAGAGAAGCAATATAGCATACCTTGACTGAGAGAAGCAATACAGAATACCTTGACTGAGAGAAGCAATATTGAATACCTTGACTGAAAAGCAATATAGAATACCTTGACTGAGAGAAGCAATATAGAATACCTTAACTGAGAGAAAGAAGCATACCTTAACTGACAGAAGCAATATAGAATACCTTGTCTGAAAGAAGCAATATAGAATACCTCGACTGAGAGACACAATATAAAATACCTTGTCTGAGAGAAGCAATATAGAATACCTTGACTGAGAGAAGCAGTATAGCATACCTTATCTAATAAAAGCAATAAAGCATACCTTGACTGAGAGACACAATATAGAATACCTTGTCTGAAAAGCAATATAGAATACCTTGACTGAGAGAAACAATATAGAATACCTTGACTGAGACAAGCAATATAGAATACCTCAACTGAGAGAAGCAATATAGAATACCTTGACTGAGAGAGGCAATATAGAATACCTCGACAGAGAGAAGCAATATAAAATACTTCGATTGACAGAAGCAATATAGAATACCTTAACTGAGAGAAGCAATATAGAATACCTTGACTGAGAGATGCAATATAGAATACCTTGACTGAGAGAAGCAATATGGAATACCTTAACTGAGAGAAGCAATATAGAATACCTTGACTGAGAGATGCAATATAGAATACATTGACTGAGAGAAGCAATATGGAATACCTTGACTGAGAGCTAAACAATATAGAATACCTTGACTGAGAGAAGCAATATAGCAAGCTTGAAATAGTCTGTAGATAGACTGTTTTGTGTGTTTCTTTCTTACTGAGTTCATGTCGTGGAATAATTTTCTTAAATTTACCAAGAATCTCCATCATTGATCTTCATGAATTTCTACCGTCTACAATCTCCACAAGAAAACCTTACAAACTGGGTTATAAGATCGTGAAATTAATGAGAAGGTAGGCAAGATTTTAACAAGCCTTCGTACATTTTATCTTACACAGACAGATTTAGGAACAGGCAGACAGAATCAATAAGAAGTAGACAGAAAGGAAAGCTTTATATAGATGAAAACCATATCACTCCCTTACGATGGATTAAATTAGACCAGCTATTAATAAAGCCTTGGTGGTGCGTATTCAAACTGAAATGAGAATGTCAATTACTGTACACAGAAGCAAAACAATCCGTCTCACCCAGTCTGTTTGAGAGCTTGTAATAAAAGAAATTATTAACAGTTTTCATAAGGGTTCTACATGGTCGAGTGGTCTAATGTGCCATGATATCCCAAGATCACTTAACTCTCACCACATTAGATCGAAGGTTTGAGTCCCACACACTCTAAATCGTTATGTTAGAGTTTGCCAGTTAATTGCGGAAGGACAGTAGTTCTTCTCAGATTCATTCTGGGGTCTTCCTCCACCAATAAAACTGAAGTCACTGGGAGCAAAAGGCTTTTAGCTGGGGTTTTCACCTGGGACCCATTTCTCTTACCTTGTAAGTCTTCAGAGTTTCATTTAAACAAAATGTGACATCTAGGAACATGTCATTGGCGCAGTGTTTTTAAAAGAATATTATTTATAGGACTGATTAAAGTGAAACACTAAATGAATTTCTGGTGTTATTTCACTATATCCTGGTCTGCAGGCAGGGGTTATTTGAATGGTGCAAAATGCCACAATTTCTATATTTATTTTGTAATATGCATGCAAATAAAGATTTATTAGTATATTATTTCATATCCATATGCTAAGGAAGACTGTTGCTGTATGGTGTTATAACCGGTTTTAATAAACACAACTGACTGCACATGTTAGAAATTATAAAGGTTCGGGAGACATAGATCTACTCTTCTCCTGAAAATGTGTTAAAAGATGGGTTTGAAATTATCATAGGACCACATATTAAATGTAAAATGAACATAAATACATAGTTGAAAAGGTTTGTTATTAGAAATGGATAAGAAGAGGAGAATATATATGAAAATTAAGGTAAAGTCCCACAAGATCAGAGAGTGAACCTACAAAACCTTAGTTTGCCCCCAACTAGAGTATGCCTGCACCATTTCTGACCTCACATCCAATACTTACAAACAGGAAACAGTTCAGAGACGTGCAGCATGCTGGATCATGGATGACTATTCCAATAACTCCAACATTACTGACATACTATGCTTCCTTTATAAGATTGTGCATGAGTTGGTTACTATCTCCATACTTCATAACTTTGAATCTAACCACAGGTATCAAGGTAATGTCACTCAATGTCTTTTATACAGAACCACACTAGGGTTGACTATTACAAGTCTTCTTTCTTTTCTCTTATTATTGTTTAGTGGAACTTGCTACCTGCACATTGCTGTAAGACTTTGAATCATTCAAGCTTGATGTTAGCCAACTCCAGCATACCAAACCATCTACATTTTGAAATATTTTTTAACCTTCTTTCATCTTGTCAAACTATTTTAACACCTTTAACACTATTTTGACTCTGGTCTTATCATACTTTACTTTTCTCTTTTTCTACTAGCTTTAGACACAACAAACAGCTGCCTGAATATGCCTGTGTAGGCGTGTTGCAATAAATAAAGACAGAAGATATAAAGATGCATTAATAAAGTTTACATTAGAAAAAAATATATCTTTAAATCAGTGTTTTAACCCTTTACTTCATATAGATGCCTTTGGACACCTCTAATATAGAAGGCTTTTAATTATTTGGTGAATTATGTTTATATTAACTGACAGAGTGGAAAACAGTGCATGAAGTGTTAGAACTCTTCCTGCACTGTTTTCAAAGGCCTTCTGTGTTTGGTTTCTATGGAGTAGGGTTAACTGGTTACAATTTCCTTTTTTTTTTAAAAACAAATTGAACATTTTGTTGAAAGTATAATATATTGGTCAGATTGATATACCTAACTGATGATGACAATGGACACGTATTTGTTTTTTATTTATGATATAATTTGTTATTTTGTAGTTATATACAGGCATAGTGTCAAACCAGTTTTGCTCTGAAATGTTTTACGGTGATCGAAAACCGATAACACTACCATAATTTACGTGTTTTTCTTCTGAATAAAAATAAATTTCTACCAATTCAGAGATTACTGATTTATGTCCAATTTAAAGCTTTCAAAACAAACTATAAATTAACTAATGATTTAAGCAGTTCTCGCCTAACTTTTTATACATAATTCCTTATCGTTTCTTGTAAGATTTATACAATTTTAGAATGTTTACCGTACTATGAACCAGTAGGAAACAGAAAGTTGTCATGTCAACTCCTGTCTTACCGTTTTTTTCGCAACAGTCCATCCTTCCTCATCTTTCAGATAATCCTGAAGTACTTTCACAACTTTCTCGGCTTTATCTTTGTACTCCTGGAACATTTTGAACAAATTTTAATTCAATATTTCCTCTGTTTGCACTTCCCACGGAATGCCATTGATTCTGTCGGATTCCTGAGTTTTATCAATCACGTGGGAGTCTAACCGGAAACTAGGTCATCGATGAACCAATCAACAGTAAGCTAAAAAAATAAATTCAAAGGATAGTACTGTATACTACATCTAATTGAAAATGACTGAGATGGTAGTTGGAAATGCGATTTATTGAGAATACTTTTAAAATTGCATTACCAATACAAGCGAAAAAAACACGAAAGACTATTGCATTACATTAGATCCAGATCCAGATAACCCTACATAGTGACCGTCTTCTTGATTCAAACCAAGGAGCTGTTGCTTGTTATACACCATTGATTTTTGTTCTTTATTCTATAGTAAATAATACAAGTTTGAAGGTTTGTCATATATAGAGAGACCCAAATGAGAGAAGTGAAAATTTACTGTTTGTCAACCTTTGCACTACCAAAATATGATGAGAAAAGTAGGGGCCATGTGTCATATAAAAGATTTTTTTTCTGTTCATTATGTACACTGTTGACAAAGTGAAAGTAGACTTCCGGAATCCGATACCATACCCAAATTTCCAAGCATCAGTTTTTTTTTCTAAATTCACAATTCAAACATGACAATGCTTTCAAACTGTTCTAAAACAAAAATAATGCCATTCAAATAAATAAAATGAGCATTAAAATAAGGAAAATGCATTTTTAAAGAAGGAGAAACAACGACTATTTTAAACCGCCATTCTACCCCACGAAAGTGCATCCTGTTGACGAAGACGAATGTGAACTGCCAGGACGCTATATTTTGAGGGATCTCCGACTTCCAAGCGTTTTCCATTCGGTTTCCTTTTTTTTTTCAACGGGTACAAGTTAAGCTGTTCTTGATATACAGTCCATTATTTTTTTTTCTAACTCGTTGTTATCTCTTTGGATGCAGTCATCAAAGAAAATGTCAGTAAAACTAGAATATCTCCATATTCTAAAAGTACTTTTAAATGGTTTCGAGAGACGTTCTTTTGAGTTGATATTTAATTCTTTTCATGATGTGAATTATTTTATATAATCGATGTGTTTATGCCACGATAGGTTATTGGATTGATAAATGCCAAGATGTTTGTGGTGTTCTATTTCTGTAATAATGTGTTTATTCATATAAACTGGCCGGTAGTTGATAACCATTACCTTGCGAGAAACTAAAAAAGCCACCTGTCAGCCCACTTGGATATTTTAACTAGATCACTGTTTAGAGAAATCCCAGCTTGAATGGGGTTATCAGCTGTGATATAAAGACCCGTGTCGTTCGCAAAACGACGGATGTTTGGATCGATTTATTCGACAATATCATTAATATATATATAAAAAGTAATGATCCCAAAGTACAGCCCTGAGGAACACCGACTTAGGAAATTTAACAATCTGTCGCCTTTGCTTCCAAGACGCAAATGAGCATCGGGAAGGTGTTGAGATTCTGAGTGTTTCTTTAACCATGTGATTTTCTGCTCTTCGAGTTGATGTTGAAGATTTGAAAATTTCTCTTCTAAAATATCGTCCTTTTTCTTCAGATTCTGATATAGGTTTTTGGGTTGTTATAATCTGGTAGACGAGTTTACATTGTTTTCTAATTAAAAATCTCGCTTGGGAACCAGTCTATTATAATTTCCTTCTCGATCTCTTTTATGTGTTGGAGTTTGATGTTGGCATATTTTGGTAACCATTTACTCAATTATTTTCAACACCACTAAAACTAGGTAGTTGAGCTCACAAAGATTTCCTTTCATCATATTTAATCATTCTGACATGTTCACTTTGCTGCTTTTTAGCCGATATGGGATTTCTAAACTTTAAAAAAAAGTAATCTATCACTAATATATGACTAATAACACTTGATACACATCCGGTAGGTTTCCTGGAAAAGTCCAAGATGTTGTTGCTGTATGGAAATGTATGAGCGAAATGGCCGTGGTTTCTACATGTGTATACAAAACACTGTCTTGATAGAGCCTTGCAATAATGATCCTAAACAACAGACTCAGCACATCTCCGGCACGTCAAGGCTTCTAATTTCCGCTGTTGAAATGCATGCACTCGCTTTGGGGGTATTTTGTTACATTTCATTTTGTGAGAGGGAACCGAAAACACGATATCCGGATTCTCTACCATGCAATTCGTAACGAATATTAGCTTATGTCGATGCCACGTTCGTGAGACGACTTGATGACGTGATGAGCGGTGGCTAAAATAATGAATTAAATGTAGATTTGATGAATACCAAAATATATAGTTTCTGACAGTTTAAATATCGAAGAAGACTTGTAGATTTCTATTAGTTGAATTTGTTTCAAAGTCATGCAATTTATAAGTAAACCATTTCAGATTTAAAATATAATCAGAATAACAGTATCGTGTCTAAGTTGATATACGATTTACTAAAATTTCACTTTAAAGGCATTGTCCATAGCATAGACTATTTGCGGACAAAGTTTGATAACAACGATGTCCTGACGGTTTTTCGACCTGACTGGTAAAATATCCAGACTGTATCCAGGGACTGTATCCAAAACTGAACTAGTTTTTATTATTTTCTGACCAACTTTAAATACTAAAATTGCTTGTTCGTACAATAATAATCTAATCATCAAAGAAAATCACGAAATATAAACAAATAAGCAAACAAAAAAATATATAATGGACAATACATGATAAAACAGTTATCTATTTAACACAAAGCAATACATTTTCATATCTTTAATTGCTATAATCAATTAAGCTTCAAAAGTATATGCATGTACATAAGACGAAAGTTTGAAATATTTTCACATACTATTTGATTAATAATCAGTTTGATTTAACACAGTCATTTGCGATATATTGCTGCAGGGACAATAAGCCAACACATAACCAATGAATGATGTATTTTTTTCATACATGTTCAACCCGTCCAACGTATACGTTACATAAGCGGCTACTACGCCGCATTTTCGGTGATAACTACACACGATAAACCGGTATTTATTGTTATTTTGGTGCATGCAGTTGGGCAGTGAGGTGAGAAAACACTTTTATTTTCATATTATTTTTTCGTTTTTAAAATCAAAGATATAGCCGATACGAGCGGCATTGTATTTAAGTTTCAAGCGAGCATGTGTTTTTTAATTGGAACATGACCGTTTCCTCAAACACTCGAGAAAAGAGAGGGAATGCACCACTTTCAGATTGTAAACTCGTAATTTGCAGATCAATTTATCACTTCAGAAGCATTTCTGGGAAAACTTTATATGTTTTATATTTGTTTTATATATCAATACACCAAGTTATATCGGTAAAGAAATACAAATATAAAGCTGCTAAACGCCAAAATTTGTTTAGTATGTAGCATAAGTACGGGCCTCTTATATTGTACGCTATATAAGTCGAGGCATTGTGTCATTCAGCGGTATTCTAATTACATGAAATACTAATTCTATCCAACTATTTGAGGGTTATTATTCAGTTTTAAGTTGTATCGTTTTTTACATTTCACAAATAAAGAATGTTTCCGTTTTAGAACATTATCGTCTATCTCACTATGTTGTATGACATATCGCAGCTGTTTCAGACCCGAAGACAATACCTGTTCTTCATGTAATACATGTACAATATTTACATTGTACTATTCGACTATTAGTTCACCGAATATGAAGCATTCCACCCAGCGATCCCTACAGTCGCAACATATACCGGTTATACAAATCTTGCGACATAACGTGTAAACCCACCATTGTTTTGTTGTTGTTTTTTTTGTTCTTTATTCTATAGTAAATAATACAAGTTTGAAGCTTGTCATTTATAGAGAAACCAAAATGAAAAAATTGAAAGTTTGTCAACCTCTGCACTATCAACATATGATGAGAAAAGTAGGTACCATGTGTCATATAAGAGATTGTTTTCTGTTCAGTGTGTACAATATTCAAATTACATCCACAATTCCATTCAAATAAAAACTTGAAATGAGTATTTAAATGAGGAAAATGCATTTTTAAGAGAAGAACGAGGATTATTTATTAACACCATTATGCGACTACCCCACGGAAGCGCATCCTGTTCCCAATGTGATGCTATTCCATAACGTGCGACATTTGGCGGCAGATGGTTTTGCGACATTTACGTCTCACACCACTATTACATTTCCCATACACCTCAATTGTAACATTTATGTCCAAAACACAGTGAAAAAAATCACAAAATTTGCAGCATGTGTCTGGGCTCAAATTCTTCACTGGTTCAAGATCGGCAATTATAAGGGAAAAAACTGCTTACTTTGATCAGGTTTTATTTTAATTCAATAGTTTTGTGATACCTATCAATTTGCAGAAAAAAAATGTCAACTATTGGCCCACGAATGCGGTTGAACCCAACAATGACACAGAATTGCCTAGAAATCTGGTGGTATCAGCATCAAATTTTCAGTGGTGATTTCTAAAATACTGACCATTTAACACATGGTAGGAAAAATATATCACTGCAATACAAAACTCTGAAAAAAAAATGAAAAAGAGAATTAAAGTTGAATTTCTACCTCCTTCATCTGGAGATAATATTGGTGTGAGTCCTTTAGCGTTGGTGTCAGCGTTGCGACAAATAACGTCGGTTTCGACATAATAATATGCACCTCACTGTTCGACCGCGTGCACAAAAATAACAGGAAGTACCGGTTTATCGTGTGTAGTTATCCCCGTAAAATGCGGAGGAGTAGCCGTTTATGTAATGTATACGTTGGACGGGGTGATGTTGGCACACTGTACATGCATGCTTGATTAATACATTTCGTGTTTTACTCGATATAAGCCAACTTACTTATATTCAACCGATTAATATTCACTTGTGTTTATAGTTTAAGCAATATATATGTTTAGTTATACGGCATATTATGCTCTATAATTATTATAAGTGAATAAGTAAAGATCATTGATGTATATACCACGTTCTGCCCTCCATATATTGGAGAATAATCAAGTGTCTACATCTACAATATATTTAGTTAAAAGGCGCTTGATTGATCTGTTTTACTTTATAAATGCTATATATATATATATATATGTGTGTGTGTGTGTGTACATGTGACAATATAAACAGAATGCAGAATATAGGACATGCATCATGCCTAACACACCATCTGACACTAGTGCGACATATTCCACGTCTCTATGGAGCCTTTTAAAGATTTTTATTTTGCGTCTCCCGAGATGTCGTTGTGGACAGCAGATCAGATATCAAAATAATAAAAAGTTGTCCACCATTCACGACTTATTCCTAATCAGGCTACATCTGACACAATCTTTATCTACGCCATTATCGTAGTAAGGTGAACTGTAGTTACTCGTTAAACTGTGAAGTAGGAGTTATTACCGTAAGTAAAAATCTTTTCATTCTTATTTGAACTATATACTAGGCGATGACCGTGATCTGAGAGTTCATCCTTATATAACATTCGGAATAGAGCGTTTACAGACCGGCTATAGTTCGATGGACAGCAACTATATTATACTATATTATACTAAATTGCATAACACTGCCGTTGGTGATAATTTGCAGTACAGCGAATGTGCCAATAGCGGATCACTAGTGAAACAATCGCTGCATACACTAATCTAATCGCATAAACTATTTTAGAAAATATGTTTACTGAAAGAAAAATATTCCCTCTGAACCCACCAGCCAACTTTTCCTTGAACTAGTCCACCGTTACATGGGTATGAACAATTTACAAAAGGCTGTGGGAGCACCGATAACGGATCAACTACGCCATTATCAGATCACGTGATATAAGTGTTTTCTCCGTCCTCAGGGAATATCTCAAAACATCACATTGACTTGTCCATGGGCCCTGACAGACAGTTACAATTCACATGAAGTTGTGCCGTTCTTAAAAAAAAACGTTTGCCACACTCCTACCAACTCACTCACAATTGCAGCTACCCAAACTTTTTATTGACTTTCTTAACTTCTGTCCATTTTTATTTAAAAAATCAAATTTTGGCTAATGAAAAAAATAGCTAGCTTCTTAACCGCATGAAAAATACTGGGTTGGAGCACAGCAAACACATATTTTAAGGATCAGCTGAGTGAGGTAAACATAACTTTACGAGACCTCGTAGTCTTAAAGTTCATTGGTAAAACTGAAGGAAATTAGTTTCCTAAGTCATTCAGAAAGTCAAAACAACACTATTTTTCAGTTCGATTATTATCTTTTTTGCCGGAACAATATACTGCATGCATAGTACATAAGAATTAAGTTTGGTAGGTAAAGGCAAAATCAATAAAATTTAATACTTCAGAAATATTTAAACATTTCTTCACACACAATTTCAATGCCTACGTGTAAACTGTTCAAACAATTAATAAATGTTAGTTTATACTAATTTATTTTAGCTCGATTGCGATGAAAGCTCAGTCCTTATATGAACTGCTCTCGAGTCCGTTTCCTGGGTAGAACCAGTACTTAGTGTTGTTTTATGAGAGGCATCCGGTCGACCAGGGGATCGAACCCGCAACCTCTGGCGTGAGCGGCCAACACTCTATCCATTAGACTACCGCCCCGCTTAAAAGTTATGTTTATTATGGAAACAAAATGAAAGAAATTTACGAAATAACTGAAATTTTATTTATTTCAGATAATTTTAATGATCAGTAACATAACAAATTAAAGAAACTAATGATATAATGCTATGATGTTCAGCGAGGTTCTGGGACTAAAATACTAGTCAACTGAAATGAAAAATGGTGGAACCATTTGCCCTGATGCACGTCTATAAAACATTACAGTTAAACGCTGTTTCCCAATCAGTGATGTTGCCGGGGAACGCGGACATCACTCCGGCTTGGACCTATGACCTTTGCCGAGCTTCTGCCCAGGTTAAAGCCCGTTTCATCGGTGTTCCAGATTCTGTTTGGTTTATCAAGTAAATCGTTTGCTCTGAATGTGTTGTACCAACTATCTGTCACCTCTTTTGTGACCTGTGATCTTCTCAGGTCCAAAGGAGTCTCTGGTCGCGTTGATATGATACGAGCGTTTCTAATTTTAAAAGCTCCATACCAGCTATGCCCAGACCTACCGTCTCTAAAGGGTGTCTATCGGTTTTCTTTCTTTACAATGTCTTTTTACTTAATCTAAAAACTCACAAACAGACCCGTACCCCGCATCGCAAACCATTGCAGTACAAAGCCCTGAAAGAGAACTAAAGTTTTATTTCTACCTCCTTCATCAGTAGGTTAGGAGTACTCAAGGGAGATAATAGCGGTGTGAGTCCTTTATATTCTCGTTTTGTTTATCTGAAGTTCGAAAGGTAATGTGAATGACAGTTATATTTTTTATTTGATTATCATAGTAGTTTTGACGAACAATTACAAGTAAACATTTTTTGATCGTTATTGGTACTGATCCGCTATTGGCACATACACTGTATTGGTTTGTATGTGTAGTTACTAGGTTATGACGGTGTGTTTAGATATGTGCACATATGTACTATACCTATATGTTATATGTATGCCAGGTATTCTTCCTCATGATTTATCATAGATTAGGGTATGGGGAAAATACATTTTGCAGATAACATCTTCAGAAAATATTTGTTGGTTAGGTCGTACTAGCGACCAAACCCTACATAAGGGTCAGTTAAGCTGACAATATAGGTAAAGAAGGAAACCCCTGACGATATGGACAAAGAAGGAAACGCTGACAATGTGTACAAAGAATGAAACGCTGACGACACGTTTTGAAACTGTTAATTATTAAAACTGGAGCTCTAGTATACACGTTAATAACACGGATAATAATTTTAATAATAATAGATTTAATTGCAGCTCTATTATTAGTGTTAATAAACGCGGATAATACTAGACAGTGACGTTATTATGATGATGTTTTCTATTATGATATTATTGAAGAGAACATTAAATAAAATTTACGTGCATATTTTCAGAAATCTCCATTGTCAAATTAATGTTTTATTTCCAAAATGAAATTATCCATACTGTATACGGAAATGGGGAATTGGTTTTACGAAAAGGACTGTTTTGTTTTTTTTAAAAAGTGTCGATTTAAATCAATATTTCTTAAGTGTAATAAATAGTTTAAGTATTTTAAAAGAACACTTAAAAAACATGCATGCGTCAATAATAAAGTTTTAATTGTAAGTTATTGTGTTTATTACCAAAATGAAAACATACAATTTTACTATATAATAAAGTGCATGCGGTCTGCCCTGTTAGCGTAACTGTTGTTTCCAGCTGGTACCAACGTGGAGGTCTGACAGAACGACTTTAAACCAGGCTTTTTTTTAAATTTTTCATTATTATTATAAAATGTCACTTTACTTAATCATTAGTCACTTCACGTGACTGACACTATAACGAATCACTAATCACTTGAGATGGCTGACCCTATACCTAATCACTAGTCACTTCAGGTGACTGACCCTATACCTAATCAGTAGTCACTTCAGGCGACTGACCCTATACCGAATCACTAGTCACTTCAAGTGACTGACCCTATACCTAATCATTAGTCACTTCAGGTGACTGACCCTATACCTAATCATTAGTCACTTCAGGTGACTGACCCTATACCGAATCACTAGTCACTTCAAGTGACTGACCATATACCTAATCATAAGTCACTTCAGGTGACTGACCCTATACCGAATCACTAGTCTCTTCAGGTAACTTGTTCTATGACGAATAACTAGTCACTTCAGGTGACTGACACTATACTTAATCACTAGTCACTTCAGGTGACTGATCCTATACCGAATCACTAGTCACTTCAGGCGGCTGACCCTATACCTAATCACTAGTCACTTCAGGTGGCTGACCCTATACCTAACCACTACTCACTTCAGGTGACTGACCCTGTAACTTATCACATGTCACTTCAGGTGACTTATCCTATACCTAATCACTAGTCACTTCAGGTGGCTGACCCTATACATAATCACTAGTCACTTCAGGTGATTGACCCTTTACCTAATGACTAGTCACTTCAGGTGACTGACCCTATACCTAATCTCAAGTCACTTCAGGTGACTGAACTTATACCTAATCACTAGTCACTTCAGGTGATTGACCCTTTACCTAATGACTAGTCACTTCAGGTGACTGACCCTATACCTAATCTCAAGTCACTTCAGGTGACTGAACTTATACCTAATCACTAGTCACTTCAGGTGGCTGACCCTATACCTAATCACAAGTCACTTCAGGTGACTGAACCTATACCTAATGACTGGTCACTTCAGGTGACTGACCCTATACCTAATCACAAGTCACTTCAGGTGACTGAACTTATAACTAATAACTAGTCACTTCAGAAGGCTGACCCTATACCTGATCACAAGTCACTTCAGGTGACTGACCCTATAACGAATCACTAGTCACTTCAGGTAACGTGTTCTATGACGAATTACTAGTCACTACAGGACACTAACCCTATACCTAATCACGCACACTGACACACATGTTCATTTAAATAAAGAATAAAAACTAAAATATGAAGTAGGAAAACATAGGTTTCATGATAAATAACTACACCTCTTATAATACTAGTGCAGTCCCACGCTGGTGCTGACCAGCATATAGACTAAGAATGAAAACGCTGACAATATGTACAAAGAAGGAAACCGCTGACGGTATGTAGAAAGAAAGGAAACGCTGACGCTATAGAGCTACATGTATAATGAAAATGTAGACGACACAAACTGTCTATATCGCTAACATGATCAATTCTTAAATAATATAGTCAGAATATATTCATACTTATTATTTTGCTAAATTCATGTTAAAATAAATCAATTATGACATAAATAACTACACCTCTTATAATTATGGTGCAGTCCCACGCTGGCGCTGACCAGCATATAGACTAAGAATGAAAACGCTGACAATATATACAAAGAAGGAAACCGCTGACGATATGAACAAAGAAAGGAAACGCTGACGCTATAGAGCTATAATGAAAATGCAGACGACACAAACTGTCTATATCGCTAATATGATCAATTCTTAAATAATATAGCCAGAATATATTCATATTTATTATTTCACTAAATTGCATGTTAAAATAAATAAATTATGACATAAAGAACTACACCAGCTATAACAATATTACAGCCGCACACTGGCGCAGACCAGCACATAGACTATAATAATATTGTTGAGGAATTTACGTCAAACTTTAATTTGTTGATATTCTTATATAGACAATTACTGTTGGTATGTGATATAAACGGTTGCTAACGATATTGTCTTACAAATAAAATTTTACCATAGCAACTTAGCACAATTAGTTTGCAACGATATACATTCAATAGAAATCATTTCTGATGAAGGTCTGGTTTAGCCAGATAATTTTGATACCACCTGCAAATTTCACACTTATATACACATAATCTATGTGGCTGCAAAAGTTAGAGAAACATAAATTAATTCTAAAATAATTAGTCCTCAAATTTAAATCATCTAGCTACATCATAATATATAGTATCTGCATAAATAAAAGCAATTAAAATACCCCCCCCCCCCCCCCCCACACACACACACACACAAACCCTCTCCCCGATGGAATTTTATCAACTGGGAGTGTATAATATGGTCTAACAATAGAACAGTGATAATAGCAGACAGCAAAATGTTTGTAAAACAATGCTGAAGGTTTACATTGTAACTGATACAGGAATGTTGACTCTGGGGTCAATATCACATCCCACTTTAGCATTAGGGACTACAGGGTCTTTAATTAATCATTATCAGGTAATTACTGTTTTATCAACACTATTAAGTGATGTGATAATGTTGTTGATTGATATCAAAGTAATTATGTATATGAACATATGTGCCTAATAATTTTAAATCTTAATTCAAGCATTATAATCAGTCTAACAGATATGCCCCAAATCCCTATATTCAAGTTGGTATAGGCCATTATGAATCATTTAGTACGATTTGGAGGGAAATTAAAATACATAGATATGTTACATGTTATGTGCTGATATTTTTGTCACTTTGAGTGACTGAAAATAATAACTTGCAATTATATTCATACTTGGATATTATATTAATACTGGGATGTTATTGATAAAAAAAAGTAATAAACAACACTTTGTTGAATATATTCGGAATTAGACTTGAGCTAATGTTGATGTGATTAAAAATTGCAAAAGGTGTCTTTCTCAACACAATACCTCAAATCATACCTTGGATACAAAGTTGAGTGATAGAGACTGTGCTAATAATACACTGTAATTAATGTTGGTGTTTTATCATGCATGCGTATTAATTGTAAATTATAAATTGTGGTGATTATGAACAATGTCAAGGCCGCGCATATCAAAAACAAAATAAAAAGTAAAAAAAATCATTAAAAAATTGGTTCCTTTCATAACAATGTAATACACGGAGGGAGATAAAACAGCTTCATTAAAGCAGAAATCATGAGTAATTAAAAATTTACTGATAATTAATTAAGAAAAAGACCAGAAATGTATATATAGCATATAGTTTATATTCATGATATTCCAGGTGAAAACACTATCTTTAGTTTTAATCTAAAACTATCATTTCTGTTTCATGTGATATAATACACATGTAAAATGACTCATTCATGTGGCACCATATTTTTTTTTATAAAGAAGAGGAACAATTGTATAGTTCAATTAAATATGGTGGTATACAACTGTTGGTGATTAAAAAAAGGATAATAGAAGGAATCATTTAAAAGTTTGGTAAGTCTTGCATGATTTGTAGTTTGTATTTAACTATTATATCTTAAATACAGCCAGGTGAGCTACAGCATGCTAGTTTGTTTACAAACATTGGTCACATGACAAATATTGACCCGTTTGCTCCTCCCACAAAATTCAAATTTCTCTGTAACTGATTGTCTGTTGAAAGCAATAAGTTATAAATTATTGCAGATTATATTCTGAAATTTTCAGGAACTGTGAGTAATATTAAGACTATGTTGCATGTCAAATTTCAAATTTTTCTATCCATGAATTTATTTTAGATTTGAAAATTACTCTCCCAGATCTGAATGTGTTTTGAAAAATAAGGGAAAACACTCCCACCGCCATTACCTCCCTTTTATACCCAGGTTGGGTCTTTATATGTCTTGTACAATAGTACCGGATAAATAACCTATATAGATTAATAAAACCTAATACGTTTGTACATCGTCGTGGGTAGGCGATACCATTATAGATAAGGGGTGTTATCTGTTAATAATCGAATGAGAAAAGAATACTATTCTGTAAAATGTAATAAAACAATTAACATTATGAAAACTTTTACGTTCGCTTTTTTTTTATGTTAGTTTATATACATAATGTAAACAAATAAAATTAACTATTTCCTTCTTTTACCTTAAAACCCAGCTAACGAAGTAAAATAAAAGCCGATACTCGCTCGGCCGTTTCCGTACGCGATCGATTGTGATAGCTACTACTAAATTCGCATTTGTTCGCCTTCGGTGAGTATTGATTTTCTTCGTATTCGGTTTGCCCACAAAATGTGGTATATGCCCCAAAAATGTGGCAGAAAATAGGTCTATTTTCAATCCTATTATACTACTGCTGTAGCACACGGGGTTCGAACATGAATGGGTAGTTGTTGGTACTCTTTCAATTCGTACAGGGGACCTCTAGGCACACTTTGGTACCAAGTTTGATGGGTTCCGATAAGTATTTTCGAAAAAAATCGCATACCGCCAAAAATGATTTTTTCAACAATTTTTACCATGTTCCACGTATCTTTGCCACCTTTTTTCTAGAACTAAGGAGGTGATTTTTACATAATTCCTTAGCCATTACTAATGCCTACAAACCCCATAATCAATCACATCATTACTACGGCTATTGACCTGTCCGGCTCAACCATGCTCCGGAAATAGTGATTTTTGGCTCGAAAACGACCAAACGTTTTTTCGGCATGGTTTGACCCGTTCGCTAGAGGTCATTAGCCCCATCTCAAACTTTAACTCAGGTTTTCTGAAAGCTTTATGGTCAAATAAAGTGATTGGTGTAAGAAAAATAATTGTAAACCATATACGTAGTGATTTAGGGTGATTTGAAATTATGGAAAAACTGGGTTTTTGGCCCTTTTCGAACCAAAAATAGCAGTTTTTCATAAATTTCAACACGCTCCCAAATCTTTATTAATTCACATAAACGGCTGACTTTGGTATCATTATTTAGAGAAACATGTGTATTTTCTGGATATTACAACCAATACCTTTCAAACATTTGTTCTTGACCCGTGCGCCACGTGCACGGATGTTAAACATACGAAATTCTAAGAAATTGTTTCTATGACAACGGTGCTGATTTCACTGAATTATTTAACATATTTTTTCTCTACATAATCCGCACAAAAAACTCGAAAAATATAAAAAAATTGGTCTTTTGAACTTTGACCAAAAAATATTAATTAATTACTTTAATAGTTTTTTTTTCTGACTAAACTATAAGTCCTAGCATATTGGTCAAAGAACAAAATAATCTCTACAATATACAAAAAAACACCCTTATATCCTGCCACCAGAAGCACGATCTCACACGTGCACTATCCATCATAATTAACCTTATACGGGTTTCGATGATACGGAAATGACCGCTTTGACGTCCCCTTTCCATTGATAACAATGAGACCAAGTCCCAATGAATGAAACCCAGCCCCTAAACCCTTAATTGGGGTACAACATGGCAGCCGGGGACACTATCACTGAAAAGGTTGAACTTTTCTAAGTTTGATCTTACTGTTTAATTAGCACTAGCTTCAAGTTTGTTGTTGGAAAATCTTTGGACTATTTATATGACCTTAGCTTGACCTTACTTTGACCATAAGTCAACCCCACTGCCACCTATGGTCACTTTTTTACCGTAAATCCCCCAACCTTCTCTGACCTTAACTCACCCCAACATTCAGTATAAACATCATAAAAGTTGACCCCAAATGGTCTTGACCTATAAAACTGGACCTAGAAATCAAAAGTCTATAGAGGGACACTATCATCAAGTCGGGGACTATATCATCATTTCCAGGGACACAATCATCAACAGGGACACTATCATCAAAAAGTCGGGAACAAAATCATCAAATTTAGGGATAATATCATCAGAAACCCTCACCTGTGCGAGGTTGTTTTTATCTTTCTTAAATTTAATATGCTTTTTGACTATAATTTTGCATCTTAACATCAATAAACAAGCATGTTTCGTACAAACTCAAACTTACTAATTCATTTACTCTAATTACCACCTCTTTTCTAAGACCTAACCATTGGGTGCTTTTTAAAGCAGCCAAGTAAATGTTGAAAATATACAGTCGCTTCTTATAGCATGTATCTATTTTGGAATGTAGATGCCTGACAAAGAGGGGTGTATATTCGCGGTCATTAGTGAAGGACGTATCTTAATACTGTGGTACAGCACATGCATATTGTTCTAAATTGAATATTACTGTAATACTACCAAAACGGTTGCCATGGTATTTAAACCAGGAACAAGACGAGAATTTTTACATGTATATTATGACAATATAGAGTTAGTGGTTGTAAACAAGTTTTGTTACTTAGGTGTTATGATGTCATCAAGTGGCAAGTTTTATAATACCCAAAAAACTTTATCAGACCAAGCTCTACGTGCTTTGTTAACATTAAATACATTGTTTGATGCTGTTCCTCTTGGTGTAAGTGAAAAGCTTAAACTGTCTGATAGCATGGTCTTACCAATTTTAAACTATGGGTGTGAAATATGGGGATTCCATCAAGCTCCAGATATGGAAAAATTTATTTAAAATTTCTTAAACAAATTATGAATGTCAGATATCAAACTACTAATGCTACAATACACGGTAAACTAGATTAAGTCTGAGGTTATAAAAATGTAGATATTGTAAATCAATTTCAATTGAAATATTTAAAAATATTAAAAAGTCCACACCCAAACTTTTCAAATCAACATTTAAGTTGAAAACTATTTTAAATTGCTGCGAGCTGATTCAGCCATAACCTTTTGTCATTTTAGATGCTGTAATAATAACCTTTCAAAAAAAGTATGTTGTATGGTATTGAAAGAAATAGAAGATATTGTCATGTATGTAATACTATTGCTAAAAATAATTCTGTCGAATTTGAAAATTAATGACAAAAAAATATTTTCATCCTTTTTTCTTTGTATGCTTTTTCAACATAGTGTAGAAAATAAAACAACGGTTAGCAATATCAGAACGTACCGGTATGATACTTGCTGGGTTTTTTTTAGCTCACCTGAGCCGAAGACTCACAGGTGAGCTTTTGTGATCGCCTGGTGTCCGTCGTTTGTCGTCTGTCGTCCGTCATAAACTTTTAGCTTCTAACAACTTCTCCTCTGAAACCACTGTGCCAATTTTGATATAACTTTACAGAAATGTTCCTTGGGTGACCCTCTACCAAGTTTGTTCAAGCCATTTTGATTTGTCAAAAAACATGGCCGCCAATGGGCAGGGCAAGTTTAATTAGTAAAAACTTAAAACATATTTTTGTCAGAAACTACTGGCTTGATTTTAAAACAATTTCGCAGAAATGTTCCTTGGATGAACCTTTACCAAGTTTGTTCAAGCCATTGTAATGTGTTAAAAAAAACATGACCGCCACAGTGAGGTACTAGTTTACTATATAGGCAGCTATAGTAAAAACTTCAAAAACCGTCTTGTCAGAATCTACTGACCTGATTTTGATGTCATTTCACTGACATTTATCATGGGTGACCCTCTTCCAAGTTTGAACTCTTCTACGCATCTGTTACATCTTCAAAACAAATCAAAATTCTAACTACTTGCCCAGCTCGTCTTTCTAGAATTTTGACTTTACATGTATTATATAATCTACTCAAGGTCAGTCAGGTGAGCGATATAGGGCCATCTTGACCCACTTGTAAATAAAGATATATGTGCTTCTTAACGTTGAATGCAAATAAACAAGAATATATAGTTAACGCCTTTAACAACGCTGCAAGTATGGGTATTATATCAAGTCTAGATATGGCATGATAAACCAAGACAAAACTGTCTTACTTTGGTTTTCAATTTTAATCTAACACTTTTATCACTTTAAGACACACATTTAACAAATTTATTGCGGTCGGCATCGAGGACAACAAACTCCCAATCAGGTGCTTTCTTTCTCTATATAATTCTTTGTCGGCATGTACAAACCGATGAAAATGATAGCGAAAAAAATATATTTAATATTCAAAATGTTTCGTTTTTAAAGTCATTTACTATATAACATAAAGGTATATAGAGTCCGATTCTATCTTCAAAGTGTGATTTGTTTATAAAACAAACTTTTTAAAATGATATTGTAACTAACGTTATATACCATTTATTACACACCTATAGATTTTTCCTGCCGAGGAGGTTGATCCATGCGCTAGTGTCATGGCAGAATATTTGCAAAATTATGACCCCCCAGAGTGGGCAAAACATCTGCGAGATATACCCAAGGTGAAAGTGCAGGTACGTTTAATTACTGCGTTTCCGGTCTACTTTAGATGCTTTCGAAGTGTTTACAACGGACACCATTAGGCAAGTTGAGAATCCATACTAGCATTATAATATGATAATAAATTTAATTACCAGTATCATATCACGGCGGTCAATCGTTCGTATGCTCTTTGGGTGTTGACCTCAGTTTACTTTAAACGACGGACATCTGCAATACCATGTGTAACTAGTCTTAAAACTATAGGGTAAGCACGAGACGACTTAATATATATAGTTCTACATTCCTTCTTCATAGTGTACGCGGCACCCATGTACGACCTCCTGGAAGTACTATAGAATTAAACGCATACGACTTTCCGAATTCTCGGCATACAAATCAAGTTCAGGGATGATATTCACCAACCATTCTTAAGAAAACACACTTAGAGACCTTTTTTGTGGCAAAAATGTGCAAGTATGCAGTGACGCCTAATATATAGTAAAATACACTCTCACAATTATTCTATCTGTAGTGGTAATCTAGATATGTAAGGTTGAAATTTGGATTTTCATGCTCAAGTCTAAAAATATTCTCAAGAATTGTTGGTGAATACGACCCCAGGTCTTCTAAATTGTGGGTCCAATAACATAAATGCTATATTTACAGCTTGCCATGAAAAATACACCCATCCATAAATGGAATCTTCCTGGTGTACCAAAACAATTCTCTTTGTCAATTAAGAGAGACGACATGACGGGATGTACACTATCTGGCAACAAGGTACGTGAAAATACAAGTTATGATTTAATATCTTAACTGATATAATAATGATCATATTGACAAATTTATTAATAAAATAACTTAACGTACATATTCTAAAACTGCCATTGTTGTTAAAAATAGTTTAATAATGTGGCTCTGAAATTCAGCCGACCTTTCAGTAAATTACTAATTATATTATATAACTATTTATTTTACTATAACTCGAGTCAATTTAAGTACAAAATGCATTCTAAACGACGAAAGAGCAAGTGTGATATCAGTAAACGAAACAGAAACAAAATGAACTACGTCATTTACAAATCTTAAGAATTTGCATTTTATTTAATCTGTCCTAATGTGTAACATTCTGAATATAAAGATATTTTATTTTTATTAACATTATTATTATCGTTATTATTATTATTATTATTATCATTATTATTATTATTATTATTATTATTATTATTATTATTATTATTATTATTATTATTATTACAGGCATAAAATACATTTTTTCAGATGTCATATTAATCTTGTATTTTTTCATTATTATAATTATACTGTCGTTACATTCGGTTCATCAAAATTATGTTTATAAACTCATCATTTTCTTTTGTCTCATTTATTCATACTTATTTACATATTTAGGCAGAGAGTTGTTGATGTATTTTTGCAAACATGGTAAACTAGCATATCCAGATCCAGAGCGTTATGTACATATAGTAATTCTAAACTTTATTTTAAATTTGAATTGTATCTAGACTTGCCAAGCAAGTTTAGAATTGCTATGTCTAGACTAAGACTATCCGCTCATAAGCTCAGAATTGAAACTGGTCGTTATGAACAGAACAGAATTGACCACAACCGAAGATATTGCACTTTATGTAATACACAAGATTTGGAAGACGAGTATCATTTCATCCTTATCTGTCCGTTGTACAGCGATACTCGCAAATTGTATATAAAACCTTATTATTACAATAGGCCCAGCGTTTATTAATGTATTGAATTGATAAAATCTAAGCAAATTACAGAACTTTTAAAATTGGGGAAAAAAACGTGTCACGTGATAAATAAATCGAATGTGTGTATACTATATGTATGTAATGAGAAACATTATATGTTTAAATTACAAATAAAGCAATCTTGAATCTTGTCTTATTTATTCAATATTAGTTGGTGATTACGTTGACGCTATACGTCAAGGTGAAAACCGGTCACATATCTACCATTTTCTACTACAATGTCTTGGCTATATGCATCTGAGTGAACAATTCTTGCCTCGTAAGTTTTTGCGCCACCCGAACATCAGCAAGTTCAATATATTAATGTCATATAAAAATGAAACAACCGTTCACACCTTTTTCATAGTTTGTTTACAATGTTTTTATTAAATGCTATAAGTTACTGTTAAATTAGATTACGCCATATTTTTATGCATCTTATATGTAATTTTCAACCTAGTCAAGAACATGTAGGTTGATCTTTTACGAACTACTTATATAATATAATGATGTTGTCTTAATTTCTTATAAATTAATATATTTTAATTCGTAGATTATAACATAATATTTGATATAAATTTCACAAGTGCACACTATTTATAACATATGCATTTGTAATGTGTTTTGGGTTGGTGGCCTTTATCACAATGAAGTCTTGAATTTTATTTTTGTATTTTGTATTGTTCATATTAAGGTTTCCAAACTGGAGTTCTTGATGGCTGATGCTATAGCTAAGAACTGTACTCACGTCGTTACAACTGGATCCCTCAAGTCGAACCAATGTCGAGCAGTTGCTGTCAGTGCGCGGCAACTTGGTCTCCAGCCGCACCTCGTGCTTCAAACAGATATGACGGTAGGTCATAGTCACGTGGTGTTACGTGATATGAAGCTACTACTGTCATCCTTTTGAGACCTTGATATTTATTTTGTTTTCATAAGGACCCAATAGGAAATAAATTGTTAAACTTGATCGGTTATCCTGTGTAATATATATGTATAAATGTCTCAAATATATGTACCTAATTATAACAGTAATTTACTATAACTGAAAATTATGGAAGGTATATAATACATATACTGCGATATGATATTTGTATTTTTTGTGATAATTATCTGCGGAAATGTTTTTTTATTTCATGACATATACATTCACGAATAAAGCTATCTGTAATACTTAAAAATAGAATAATGTACGGAAACGCCTTCGAACTTTAATTATGTTAAAACGATGTTTGCAAATCCTTTCTGTTGTTGATGACTTGTCAACTGATTTTAGCAATGCTAATACTAGGTGTTATTTCACACCCGTATGATTTAAACCAATTGAAAACTTTTGTTTACATCACGTGACGATAAAATAGAAACCAGTATTGTACTGTACGATTTCATATGCATTTACGGTTTCTTAAGACTATAATAGCATCATCAGAAACCTACAATCCAAGAAAACCATATTTTTTTCGTATTGGACTCGATCCCAAAAATCCATATTTTTTCCATATTGGACGGGACAATTCGTACGATTTTTTACCCTTCCGCGTCGTTCGGAGTTACTCCCCTTGTATAAAGTGTTTCGTCTGGCAGTTGACAAATGACGAAATACAGGAGTTTTTAGCTGAAAATGCCGCAAAAAATACGAAAAGAAAGACAGAAAATGACATTAATACATTTTATCGATGGATAAAGGAAAATTTACCGAGTGAAACACGAATAAAATCCGTTATGTAAATGGTACTTTTCCCGTCATTTGTCATTATTTATTATGGTGTGAAATAAAGAGGTCATTTAACAGTGTTGAGTACAATACTGAATTCATTTGGACTCGTACACAGCAGTAATAATCTTTATTTCACACCCGTATGATTTAAACCAATTGAAAACTTTTGTTTACATCACGTGACGATAAAATAGAAACCAGTATTGTACTGTACGATTTCATATGCATTTACGGTTTCTTAAGACTATAATAGCATCATCAGAAACCTACAATCCAAGAAAAAACATATTTTTTTCATATTGGACTCGATCCCAAAAATCCATATTTTTTCCATATTGGACGGGACAATTCGTACGATTTTTTACCCTTCCGAGTCGTTCGGAGTTACTCCCCTTGTATTAAGTGTTTTATCTGGCAGTTAGAAAAATGTTGACAAATGACGAAATACAGGAGTTTTTAGCTGAAAATGCTGCAAAAAATACGAAAAGAAAGACAGAAAATGACATTAATACATTTTATTATGGTGTGAAATAAAGAGGTCATTTAACAGTGTTGAGTACAATACTGAATTCATTTGGACTCGTACTCAGCAGTAATAATCCATATTGGGACTCGGCTTCGCCTCGTCCAAATATGGATTATTACTGCTGCGTACTCGTCCAATAGAATTCAGTATTGTACTCAACACTGTTAAATAACCTCATATTATTTGAATGAAATATCTATTAAAACACTGAAAAACCAAAAGTTTATATAAATCATCGAAAAAGTTATTGTTTCTAAGAAGAAAGCTCACCATTATTTATATATTCTAACAGTGAAGAACTTCATTGCAATAAAAGTAAAAATGTACGTGGTGTAGCAATTGATATTACTCTTTCTTGGGATGAACATGTTGATAAAGTCATCAACAATATATTCGTAGTTACATCGTCTATCACGTATTGATATCAGTTCCAATACGAAATTGTTTTTCAATATTTTACTTTGACTATTGTTGTTATCTTTGGGAAATTGTACTTAAAGTTGATACGGGTGTATAGTATGTTACCGTGTAAAGTCGTGTGTTTACAGTAATGCAACGGATTAGTTAAATATTTGGCACCGGATTCTTGCAGATTGGTTGCAATATTCAACAGTCTAGATTATCCTTCAAAATAGTTAGAAACTAAATACTTAGGATTAGTTCCCACAGGCAACTGATTAGTTCCCAACTTGGATTCATGGTGCCGGATTTGTTCTCATTTCTTTTAAATACCCCCTGCCAATATTGTGTAAACACTTTATGACCAAAACTGTGAGCGAATCCGCCGCATTATGTTAACAAATCACTTCACGCTTTGACATATTACACATTTCCAGTAAATGGAAATCATCCAGTTTCACCATGTAATTTACTCCCCGGAAGTTGTAAATTGTCATCCGAGTAGCGCATGTCATTTGTAATTCCAAGTGGAAAAATGCAATAAAGAAATCTGAGTTTTAACGAATTTTACTTTCTTTAAAAATACATGCATGTGTTACTATTATGTACACATACATATAAATGTATTATGTTTTTTGATGAAATACAGAGGTTTCGTAGTGGATTATATTGATAAATCCACCGTTAAAATATATACGTTGAACATATTACTTCAGTGATCATTAATGAAAAAAAAAGAAGATATTTTACTGAAACCAAGAAATATTCTTTACATTGTTCATGTAGTAGTATACATCTAAAAGATTATAAAAGCATATATTGAGATGAAATTGTTACTTTAAATATTGTTTGGCGAATGCCTCTCATTGGATAGTCTGTAGACCGGACCCAGATCTACCGATTGGGTCAGTTAAATAGCAGCACGTGAACACGTTGATTGGTCAGTTGTTTCAGAGAAATTCTGAATGGCGCCTCGCAAATAATCAAGACTAAGACACTCACGGATTGGTTTGTGCTAACGGCATCAATATAGTCTATCCCAGAACCTGATATCTCCCGAATCAGGTCTATTAACCACCAATGGAAAAGCAGGGAATTCTAGCAATTGAACGCTTACTAAACTGTGACGCCATTCAAACTTTCAGTTGAAGCAACTGATCAACCAACGTGCTCAAATGTGGCTTTCCCAACATTGCTATTTTAACGGACAGCTGGGTCCTTACTACAGACTTTTAACGGTATCAATATTTATAATCCTTTTATTTTACAGGATCCAGAATCCCTCGGCTGTGAAGGTAACATACTTCTCTATCGCATGTGTGGAGCGAAAATGTATTTAACACAATCGCGGAACATGGACAAGATATGTGAACATATAACGTAAGTACTTAGCTGGGTTTATCTCAGTAATTGGGGGAAAATAAATCATGATTTAATAACACCAAACTACCTTCGCCATTCGGTATAATCCATGGGGAGACTGAGACAGTTTGATATACATGTTCCGTCTTTCTCTGCCTCCGATATTGAAGAGTAGAACAAATGAATAACGAAACGGACGAAACTTGAACATTAAACTTACTTCTAACTTCTGTTATCCACGTACATGTATACATACTGAACGGAACAGCTAACCCGCCATTTTTGTATTCCAATAACTTCATCAAAATATTGAGTAACGTTATCACAGCGGATATACCAAAACTGCGATTTATGTTTTCGACCGAGACGGCATTCGCTCAATCTGATCACCTCGGCCTTTATGCTACGCAATAGACCTCTGACATAATAAGGTTCCGTTTTGGAACTACTTTCAGACACATGATAAAATGAAATGGCGCCCCCCTTTTGCCACCTTTGTGGAAGTTGTGCCAGAGACTTTTATTTACTGTCTGGGAGGAAGAAAAACACGGATGTTTTAAATGTTTTTACCATCAACTTCCCTTTCATACCTGTATAATAACGCCATATATTCAACTAAATGACAGATACATAATTTTGTTACTTTCACGCGAATGAACACAGACTTGTAACACAGGCGAATAGCATAGGTGTATTCTAGAGCTATACACGAGGTGTATTATACGGAGGATACGGAAATACTTGATGTTTCACGATTGGGTATTCGCTCTCAGGTTTTCGACCGAGTAATACGGTATTCCTCCGAGAGGTACTGTCTTCGACAGACGAATTTGATAAGGGTAAGCGATTTTTCATGAAATAAATATGAAAATACACGATATTAGTCGCAAAAATTTTATATACATAAAAGATTATATATATATAGAAATGATTCATTATATTGTTACTGTTTTTATGTTGTCTGTCCGTTATGATTGTATTTTTAACACCGACACTAGTAGCATTGCAAAAACTACGTTTTCATAAAGTAAATGTTATTGATTTAAAAAAAATCAGAAATTAAATGTTTAATACAATGTTTTATTGTATTTTGCATAAAACATCTGAATAACAATGCAATAGATTCAATATATTCGAATATATTTTTCCCGTGATACGGCATTCGACGTTATTGTAAATAGTCGAAGAGCTTATTTTTATATGAAGCCTAGAAATAGGTGCACATAGCACCCTCTGTACAGAAAAGGTTTGATTTCATAATCTGTTAGTTAGATGCCTAAGGGATGTTGCAAGACCTTCAGTACTAAAGAGTAAAAGGATAAGTTAAACACAGCCAGATAAAAGAGGAAAACATACGAAAGAAAAGGAGAACATTTGGTCTGTATTATAAACATTCTTGTGGGAAGTTAGTGAAGGCTAAATAATTGCTGGACAATAATTGTAAATGCAGATACAAATGTTATAGGAACATGAGGCCAGATAAATATTTTCAAATTATACTCATACAAACGCCAAAATATTGTATATGTGTCAATGTAATGGAAAACATACCTACAAAGATAAGCTTCTATTCATGAAAAGAAGAGCTTGCTCTAGATCATATTTCTTTGGCCAAAAGCTATTCTTTTGACCTAACTGCCTTTCATTGTATGAAATCAAAGTCTCAAGAAAGCAGGTATCTGTGACAACTTCATAGCCACATAGTTGTAGTGAGAAATTAACCATATTTAAAGCTAAAAGAAATGACTTGGTGCCTCTTTGCAAGGACGGAATAATCCCTCTGAATTTCATGCATATTTCTATGGCATCACAGCCTCCAAGAAGACACGAGATTGTCTGCCAGCTTCAGATATTTTAGAATTTTGAAAAACACACATAGATGCATAGACATAGACTCTAGTGCAGAATAAATGTTATAAAAACAGTCAAAAAGCAATACAAATATCTATCGTTTTGATACGTATATATATATAACAACAACCTCTATGTTTCTATCGTTAAGAGTATTGCCGCTTATTACAATTTGCATGATAAATGTACTTGTTTTAATTTTTAATGGTAAAATAAATCCTGATTATTTTGTAGTAAGTGCAGTTATTATATTTAATACACTGACAATTACTATTGTGGTGTTATGCCAGTATGTTGTAAGTACACTAACATCATTTAAGAATATATTTTTGTTCAATGTTTTAACATGCCAAACGTAGTAATAACATATACGCCAATACAGTTATAATGAAATAGTTGTTTTTAGTTATGCCAGAATGCAGTAAGATAAATAAAGTGTTGTTTTTTTTCTACTAATCTCTAATATTGTCATTTCATATGTTCTATATGTATTTTTAATATCATAATCTATCATTATGCCAATTTTTATTACTATACTATTTTCTGTTTTAAAACTGTACATCCAAAAACTTTGTTTTGCCGTTTTCTCAGTTTCATAACAAATGCACTTACTACGTTCTAGCCCTAACCCCTCGCAATGTATTGCAGAGCTTCAATAAACCCAGTATACATAAAAATATCTCAATTTTTATTATTTCAGAAAATTGCGATTTTTAACCCAAAAATGTCACACAGTGACAATGACTCAGTAGAAATTGACTTGAATAGCATATATGTATATATATCAATGTATTACAGAGCTTCAATAAACCCAGCATACATAAAAATATCTCAATTTTAAATATTCCAGAAAAAAGTGATTTTTTTCGTTTTTTTCATATTTTTAACCCAAAATATTTAGAAAATGATACCAAAATTCTTTAGTACTGAAAGTCAGATAATGATCTATAATATCTACCAAACGTTTCCAAGTGACAGACTTTTTCTGTCCAAGGGGTGCTGCGTGAATTTTTTTTATATTTTCTCTTGGACTAAAAATTGATGGTACAGTTTTCGTCATTGATTGATACGGTATTCGATACTCATCCAGAATTTGTATATACATTTTGTTGATGAATAAAATGAATTTGCGTAATATTTAAGAATCTTTAGATATTTTAAATATGTTTCCAAATATATAATACGTTTTGAAATACTTAAACTGCTATCCCGCTTTCTTGCATGTAGCCTATGTCAGAATGCTTAGCTTTATAATGATATAAATGGTGCATGAAATGTTATTTGCATCTCATTTTCGGAGTGTTGCATTTTCTCATATCAGTTGATTTATACTTCTACTTATATTTAAACATATGTAAAAAGTAAACATCATTATATTGTGCAGTTACCCCCGAAATGATAAAGCGTGTTACAATTGAGTGTGTCAGCCTCTGATATTAATAATTTAATATCTACACTTATGCACAAACATTCGAGCTCATAAAGCAGACAGTGTATTCATTATTATCTAAATTATTGCAATTTATTTTATTTATATAAAATTGTGTCGATGATAATTAATGAAATTTAGGTACTCTTTTGGAGCTAGTTAATCTTTGATTGGCTCATATGTACGTGTATGTATATTGTCTTTTAAATAGGAGTAGTAGATGATTTCAGTACATATCCCGTATATGTTATCGAATGAGAACTAAGAAGTGATAGATCTATCATGATGCGTGATGAAGCCCCGATGACAATTGGGGCTTTTCACGAGTTTCACATATTTAACTGTATAACTGGGGACATCAAAAGCAATTATTTTAGATATTTTTTTGCTGTTGAACCCGCTTGGAGAGAGCTGGAGAATAGTCACGGCGTCACAATGACTGTTAAAAAAATATCAATAGAATGTTTTAAATGTCTTTCCCTGGTAATTCACATGTAAAACTGAAATATTGTTATCTTACCTATATGTATGCAATTACATTTTGTATAATTTTAACAACATATTTAAAAAACTATATTCTATTTGGTAATATGTAAATTTACCTGAAAAAAAACCCCAACAACATGGAATATCACATTTGTACTTCAAAACAGGTGACACCCCTGATAAAATACGTCTGTCGAAGACAGCACCTCTCGGATGAATATTGTTATTACTCGGTCGAAAACATGAGAGCGAGTACCGTCTCGGTCGAAAACACGAGAGCGAATACCGTCTCGAAAACACGAGAGCGAGTACCGTCTCGGTCGAAAACATGAGAGCGAGTACAGTCTCGGTCGAAAACATGAGAGCGAGTACCGTCTCTGTCAAAAACATGAGAGCGAGTACCGTCTCGGTCGAAAACACGAGAGCGAATTGGTATATCCACTGTGGTTATTAAACGTTGAATCCGACACGCTGTAATGCTTTAACATATCTCGCCTAATTGTTCTTTCTTACTCAAGTCCAAATTTCAAGGAAATTGCTTTGATACCTTGTGAGAAAATACAGGTAGATAAAGTGTCAGGTGACGGGTTTGCTGTTCCGTTTAGTATATATACAGATATTTATTTGTTCGCTTGTGATGGTTGTATTTCTTTGCGTTGATTTTGTTTTATTTGCTTGCTATATGATGTGCGTGGGATATTCGTACGTTTTTTAGCAATTGGTTGTTAGACTGATCGGATTGTACTATTTGAGTTTAAACCATTGAAATGTCAAAATTGTAACCCTGTCACTAACAAGGTATTTTCTTCTTTTATAAATTTTTCATATTAGTTTATCATTTGTCTAAAAATATGTATTTACTATGGGCTCGTGTATTCCATCCATATAACGCGTACGTTTTCATTAGTGCAACAAATCGTTCCATTTTCATTTCCTTACGATCGATGTTTACCTATGCAATTAGAAAGACGACTGGCCAAGACTGCTACCAAATACCACGAGGGGGGTCAAACCACGTGGCCATGTTTGGATATATATCCGTATTTGATGAAATGATGTCTCAGGTAATGTTCAAATTACACCAATAATGCCATTTAAATAAAAAAGATTATTAACTAAAGGAAAATGCATTTTTTTATAGAAAAAGAAACAGACATTAATTATAATGCCATTATGCAAATATAAGCATTTCCTGTTTCCAATGGTGGTGCTATGCCTTCATATACAGTTGTTAAAACATGTGCGTTGTACAATAGACTATTTAATCTTGATCATTTTCTATGCTTGACTCTAGAAAAGGAAGCGTCGCATGTGATCGTGGCAATCTACCAATCTGATCACCTCGGCCTTTATGCTACGCAATAGACCTCTGACACAATAAGGCGCCAATTTAGAACTACTTTCAGTCACATGATAAAATAAAATGGTGGCCCCATTATGCAACCTTTGTGGCAGTTGTGCCAGAGACTTTTATTTACTGTTAAGGAGGAAGAAAAACACGGATGTTTTAAATGTTTTTACCATCAACTTCCCTTTCATGCCTGTATAATAACGCCATATATTGAACTAAATGACGGATACATAATTTGTTACTTTCACGCGATAGAACACAGACTTGTAACACAGGCGAATAGCGTTGGTGTATTCTAGAGCTATACACGAGGTGTATTATACGGAGGATACGGAAATACCCGATGTTTCACGATTGGACAATCTACATTTGTCTTGCGTATCCAATTACTTAATCTTCAAGCTTTTATCAGCACATGCTTTACAAGTGGGCATCTGTAATATATCAATTATAATGATACTTCTCCAAGTCACTTTTTTAAATCAGCTATGCTGCAGTTTTCTTTGTTAAATAAAGGAGTAACTATTTTATCTCTCATTCTAGGGACTTCTAGATGATTTTGACGATATTGTGTTTGCATGCGGAAGCGGAGGGACGGCTTCAAGTCTTATAATAGCTAATTATCTTACAGGATCCAAATTGCGGTGAGAATTTACCAATATAATTTCTTAGACTGACAAAAGTAAAAGAAACCACTCAAATTGCTTTTTTGTAGAAAATACACACTAAGCAATCCGTTCCATGTCATTGCTTTACTGTGGATAGAGAAAGTTTACTGTAAATTTTGAAAAAAAAGCATATTAATCCACATTATGCAATCATTATTTTGTGATAGACTTTGTCCATCACAACTAACTGGACCTGATGTGTGCTAAAACGCAAACACTAACTTGGCACATTTGTAACAGACTAGGTTAACTAAACACACTTGAACCCTAATATATATATACACATCCTAACAGTTAGGTTATAGTAAAGTCCGATTCTGTGATCCTTAATTATAAAATTTGTTTTTACAATCAGTTATTGTTAATTAATAAATCTTGCTTTGTTTGTTTAAATGATTAATTAAGATGAAAATGCAAATAAGATATCACTAGATTTAGAAATTAATCAATTTTAATCCGAAAACCACTCATTGATAATTATTGTGTCATTTCGGAAGAAATTTACATACATTTAAATCATTTCAGAATTCACGGCATGTGTGTGACATTCACCGCCGAACATGTACATCAGCATTGTAACGAGATGATAAAAAGTGTCGGCCTTGATGTCAGATCGGAAGATATCTTTGACGTAATTGAACAGCATATACATCCTGGTTACGGCTTATCGATGCCAGAACAATTAGGTAAAACACTTAGTCTATTTAATTCATTCCGGTGTGTTATGGAAGAACGTGATCTGCAGATAACAAGGACAGTACCAGTCTAGATAAACTTAATATTGGTAATCATGTTATGACTGATATACAGGAACTGTCTGCAGATAACACTTAGGACAGTACCAGTCTAGATAAACAATATATTGGTCGTCATGTTACGACTGATATACAGGAACTGTCTGCAGATAACACTTAGGACAGTACCAGTCTTGATAAAATTAATATTGGTAATCATGTTACGACTGATATACAGATAATATCTACAGATAACACCAAGGACAGTACCAGTCTAGTTAAACTAAATATTGGTAATCATGTTACGACTGATATACAGGAACTGTCTGCAGATAACACTTAGGACAGTACCAGTCTTGAAAGACTTATTATGGTAATCATGTTACGACGGATATACAGGAACTGTCTGCAGAAAACACTAAGGATAGTACGAGTCCAAATAGACTTAATATTGGTAATCATGTTACGACTGATATACAGGAACTATCTGCAGATGACATCAAGGACAGTACCAGTCTAGATAGACTTGATATTGGTAATCATGTTACGACTGATATACAGGAACTATCTGCAGATAACACCAAGGACACTACCAGTCTAGATAAACTAAATATTGGTAATCATGTTACGACTGATATACAGGAACTATCTGCAGATTAAACCAAAGACAGTACGAGTCTAGATAAACTTAATATTGGTAATCATGTTACGACTAATATACAGGAACTGTCTGCAGATAACACTAAGGACAGTACCAGTCTAGATAGACTTAATATTGGTAATCATGTTACGACTGATATACAGGAACTGTCTGCAGATAACACTAAGGACAGTACGAGTCTAGATAAACTTAATAAATTGGTCATCATGTTATGACTGATATACAGGAACTATCTGCAGATAACACTAAGGACAGTACCAGTCTAGATAGACTTAATATTGGTTATCATGTTACCACTGATATACAGGAACTATCTGCAGATTACACCAAGGACAGTACAAGTCTAGATCAACTTAATATTGGTAATCATGTTGTGATTGATATACATGAACCATCTTTAGAAAATACCAAGGACAGTACCAGTCTAGATAGACTTAATATTGGTAATCATGTTATGACTGATATACAGGTTACACCAAGGACAGTACCAGTCTAAATAGACTTAATATTGGCAATCATGTTGTGACTGACATACATGAACTATCTGCAGATAACACTCAGGACAGTTCCAGTCTAGATAGACTTAATATTGGTAACAGTACCAGTCTAGATAGACTTAATATTGGTAATCATGTTGTGATTGATATACAGGAACTATCTGCAGATAACACCAAGGACAGTACCAGTCTAGATAGACTTAATATTTGTAATCATGTTATGACTGATATACAGGTGACACGAAGGACAGTACCAGTCTAGATAGACTTAATATTGGCAATCATGTTGTGACTGATATACAGGAACTATCTGCAGATAACACTAACGACAGTTCCAGTCTAGATAGACTTAATATTGGTAATCATGTTGTGGCTGATATACAGGAACTTTCTTTAGATAACACCAAGGACAGTACCAGTCTAGATAGACTTAATATTGGTTATCATGTTGTGATTGATATACAGGAACTATCTGCAGATAACACTAAGGACAGTACCAGTCTAGATAGACTTGATATTGGTTATCATGTTTTGGCTGATATACAGGAACTTTCTTCAGATAACACCAAGGACAGTACCAGTCTAGATAAACTTAATATTGGTAATCATGTTGTGATTGATATACAGGAACTATCTGCAGATAACACTAAGGACAGTACCAGTCTAGATAGACTTAATATTGGTAATCATGTTGTGATTGATATACAGGAACTGTCTGTAGATAATACTAACAACAGTAACAGTCTAGATATACTTAATATTGGTTATCATGTTACGATTGATATACAGATTACTCAAAGAACAGTACCAGTCTAGATAGACTTAATATTGGTAATCATGTTGTGATTGATATACAGGAACTTTCTTCAGATAATACCAAGAACAGTACCAGTCTAGATAGACTTAATATTGGTAATCATGTTGTGATTGATATACAGGAACTATCTGCAGATAACACTAAGGACAGTACCAGTCTATATAGACTTAATATTTGTAATCATGTTATGACTGATATACAGGTGACACAAAGGACAGTACCAGTCTAGATAGACTTAATATTGGCAATAATGTTGTGACTGATATACAGGAACTATCTGCAGATAACACTAACGACAGTACCAGTCTAGATAGATTTAATATTGGTAATCATGTTGTGGCTGATATACAGGAACTTTCTTCAGATAACACCAATGACAGTACCAGTCAATATAGACTTAATATTTGTAATCATGTTATGACTGATATACAGGTGACACAAAGGACAGTACCAGTCTAGATAGACTTAATATTGGCAATAATGTTGTGACCGATATACAGGAACTATCTGCAGATAACACTAACGACAGTCCCAGTCTAGATAGATTTAATATTGGTAATCATGTTGTGGCTGATATACAGGAACTTTCTTCAGATAACACCAAGGAGAGTACCAGTCTAGATAGACTTAATATTGGTAATCATGTTGTGACTGATATACAGGAACTATCTGCAGATCACACTAAGGACAGTACCAGTCTTGATAGACTTGATATTGGTAATCATGTTGTGGCTGATATACAGGAACTTTCTTCAGATAACACCAAGGACAGTACCAGTCTTGATAAAATTAATATTGGTAATCATGTTGTGACTGATATACAGGAACTATCTGCAGATAACACTAAGGACAGTACCAGTCTAGATAGACTTAATATTGGTAATTATGTTGTGATTGATATACAGGAACTATCTTCAGATAACACCAAGGAAACTTCTAGTCAAAATAGACTTAATATTGGTAATCATGTTGTGGCTGATATACAGGAACTATGTTCAGATAATGCCAAGGACAGTACAAGTCTAGATAGACTTAATATTGGTAATCATGTTGTGATTGATATACAGGAACAATCTTTAGATAACACCAAGGACAGTACCAGTCTAGATAGACTTAATATTGGTTATCATGTTGTGATTGATATACAGGAACTATCTGCAGATAACACTAAGGACAGTACCAGTCTAGATAGACTTGATATTGGTTATCATGTTTTGGCTGATATACAGGAACTTTCTTCAGATAACACCAAGGACAGTACCAGTCTAGATAAACTTAATATTGGTAATCATGTTGTGATTGATATACAGGAACTATCTGCAGATAACACTAAGGACAGTACCAGTCTTGATAGACTTAATATTGGTAATCATGTTATGACTGATATACAGGTGACACAAAGGACAGTACCAGTCTAGATAGACTTAATATTGGCAATAATGTTGTGACTGATATACAGGAACTATCTGCAGATAACACTAAGGACAGTACCAGTCTAGATAGATTTAATATTGGTAATCATGTTGTGGCTGATATACAGGAACTTTCTTCAGATAACACCAAGGACAGTACCAGTCTAGACAGACTCAATATTTGTAATAATGTTATGACTGATATATAGGTGACACAAAGGACAGTACCAGTCTAGATAGACTTTATATTGGTAATCATGTTACGACTGATATACAGGAACTATCTTCAGATAACACCAAGGACAGTACCAGTCTAGATAGACTTAATATTGGTAATCATTTTGTGACTGATATACAGGAACTTTCTGCAGATAACACTAAGGACAGTACCAGTCTAGACTTTATATTTGTAATCATGTTATGACTGATATACAGGTGACACAAAGGACAGTACCAGTCTAGATAGACTTAATATTGGTAATCATGTTGTGACTGATATACAGGAACTATCTGCAGATAACACCAAGGACAGTACCAGTTTAGATAGACTTAATATTGGTAATCATGTTGTAACTGATATACAGAAACTTTCTTCAGATAACACGAAGGACAGTACCAGTCTAGATAGACTTAATATTGGTAATCATGTTGTGACTGATATACAGGAACTATCTTCAGGTAACACCAAGGACAGTACCAGTCTAGATAGACTTAATATTGGTAATCATGTTATGACTGATATACAGGAACTATCTTCAGATATCACTAAGGACAGTACCAGTCTAGATAGACTTAATATTGGTAATCATGATGTGATTGATATACAGGAACTATCTTTAGATAATACCAAGGACAGTACCAGTCTAGAAAGACTTAATATTGGTAATCATGTTATGACTGATATACAGGAACTTTCTTTAGATAACACGAAGGACAGTACCAGTCTAGATAAACAATATATTGGTCGTCATGTTACGACTGATATACAGGAACTGTCTGCAGATAACACTTAGGACAGTACCAGTCTTGATAAAATTAATATTGGTAATCATGTTACGACTGATATACAGATACTATCTGCAGATAACACTAAGGACAGTTCCAGTCTAGATAAACTTAATATTGGTAATCATGTTACGACTGATATACAGGAACTTTCTTCAGATAACACGAAGGACAGTACCAGTCTAGATAGACTTAATATTGGTAATCATGTTGTGACTGATATACAGGAAAATCTTCAGATAACACCAAGGACAGTACCAGTCTAGATAGACTTAATATTGGTAATCATGTTATGACTGATATACAGCAACTTTCTTCAGATAACACCAAGGACAGTACCAGTCTAGATAGACTTAATATTGGTAATCATGTTGTGACTGATATACAGGAACTATCTTCAGATAACACCAAGGACAGTACCAGTCTAGATAGACTTAATATTGGTAGTCATGTTACGATTGATATACAGGAACTGCCTGTAGATAACACCAAGGACAGTACCAGTCTAGATAGACTTAATATTGGTAATCATGTTGTGACTGATATACAGGAACTATCTGCAGATAACACTAAGGACAGTACCAGTCTAGATAGACTTAATATTGGTAATCATGTTGTGATTGATATACAGGAACTCTCTTCAGATAACACCAAGGACAGTACCAGTCCAGATAGTCTTAATATTGGTAATCATGTTACGACTGATACACAGGTGACACAAAGGACAGTACCAGTCTAGATTAACTTAGTATTGGTAATCATGAAAAAAATGATTTAGTAGATCATCATAATATATGCTTTTACTTCAGTTAAAACTATATCGCTGTACTGAACATACAATGCAGTGGTTTCGGTCATATCTAAAAAAAAGTGTTAAATTAGGCACCATTCTTTCTAACCGTTTACATATTTAAGCAGGTGTCGTGCAAAGTTCTTTCCTAGGTCCTTTACTTTTTTCTTGATTGGTGTTAATGATCTTCCAATGGTTGTTAATTATTCAAGCGTGAACATGTACACCGATGAATCTACTATTCATGTTAGTGATTATCACTTATGGCAAAAAGTTGGTGCTTCAACTGTGTAGTGAGATATGAATTTATATGTAACCTTATTAAGATACCTATTAACACTCGCTGTAATCTACGCGCCATATGGAACAAGTACATCATGCTACCTTATACTAAAACTTAAATTCTTAAACGTGTATTTTCTTACCCTGCTATGGAAGTCTATGAATAACAAAGCATACATTCTTAGGAGATTGCTATCAAATATTTGATGTTCAACTCACTCGCTTCGTATAGAAACAGGCAGACATGAAGAAATCGACAAAGATTTATATATAGAGAGGTGTATTTGACTAAACTGCAGACTTTGTAGCACAAGTTGGTATATCCACAGGAATATTCTGTATTCTGGAAAAGCTGCTTATGGGGTGTTGGACACGATATTAAATTATGATATGTGACTATTGCAGATTTTGTAGCACAAGCTGGTATATCCACAGGGATACGTTAAGACCCGTGTATGCTGGGAAAGCTTTTTATGTTTTTTTCTTCATGTTATTAAATTATAATATATGACTACGATTGCAGGCTATAAAGTACAGGCTGGTATATCCGCAGGGATAATTTTAGACCCCGTGTATTCTGGGAAAGCTGCTTATGGGGTGTTGTACTATTTATTAAATTATGATATTTGACGATTGCAGGCTATATAGCATAGGCTGGTATATCCACAGGGATAATTTTAGAACCCGTGTATTCTGGGAAAGCTGCTTACGGGGTGTTGGACTATTTATTAAATTATGATATGTGACTATTGCAGGCTATATATCACAAGCTGGTATATCCACAGAGGTAATTTTAGACCCCGTATATTCCGGCAAAGCTGCATACGGGGTGTTGGACTATTTATTAAATTATGATATATGACTATTGCAGGCTATATAGCACAGGCTGGTATATCCACAGGGATAATTTTAGACCCTGTGTATTCTGGGAAAGTTGCTAATGAGGTGATGGACTATTTATTCAATTATAATATATGACTATTGCAGGCTATATATCACAAGCTGGTATATCCACAGGGGTAATTTTACACTCCGTATATTCCGGCAAAGCTGCATACGGGGTGTTGGACTATTTATTAAATTATGATATATGACTATTGCAGGCTATATAGCACAGACTGGTATATCCACAGGGATAATTTTAGACCCTGTGTATTCTGGGAAAGTTGCTAATGAGGTGATGGACTATTTATTAAATTATGATATGTGACTATTGCAGACTATATAGCACAGACTGGTATATCCACAGGGATAATTTAAGAACCCGTATATTCTGGCAAAGCTGCTTATGGGGTGTTGTACTATTTATTAAATTATGATATGTGACTATTGCAGGCTATATAGCACAAGCTGGTATATCCACAGGGATAATTTTAGAACCCGTGTATTCTGGGAAAGCTGCTTATGGGGTGTTGTACTATTTATTAAATTATGATATGTGACTATTGCAGGCTATATAGCACAAGCTGGTATATCCACAGGGGTAATTTTAGAACCTGTGTATTCTGGGAAAGCTGCTTATGGGGTGTTGTACTATTTATTAAATTATGATATGTGACTATTGCAGGCTATATAGCACAAGCTGGTATATCCACAGGGGTAATTTTAGAACCTGTGTATTCTGGGAAAGCTGCTTATGGGGTGTTGTACTATTTATTAAATTATGATATTTGACTATTGCAGGCTATATAGCACAAGCTGGTATATCCACAGGGATAATTTAAGAACTAGTATATTATGGCAAAGCTGCTTACGGGGTGTTAGATATGTTATTAAATTATGATATATGACTATTGCAGATTTTGTAGCACAAGTTGGTATATACGAGGGGTTATCCAGAAGTTCGTGGACAAATTTCATAATATGAACATGACATGTCTGATTTATATGAAAATGATTGTTATTATTCACATATTTGTCTGTCGAATTGTTCAACATTTTGAGCTGCGGCACTTATCATGTATGTATGTTGCTAGGGATACCATAACATTATTACTGACATAAGAAATATACTAAAACACCGTACATCGATGACAAATACACCAATACTTAAGTTGTGAAAAATATAGCTATGTACTTGCATAAATATAGATTTTAATAAATTTATCCATGAACTTCTGGATTACCCCTCGTACACACAGGGATAATTTTATAACCCGTATATTCTGGCAAAGCTGCTTATGGGGTGTTGGACATGTTACTAAATTATGATATATGATTATTGCAGATTTTGTATTACAAGCTGGTATGTCCACAGGGATAATTTTAGATCACACGTATTCTGGCAAAGCTGCGTATGGGATGTTGCAAGAACTTGAGAACAACCCTGAACGATTCCAGGGAACCAGAGTATTATTCATTCATACAGGTAAGGACAATTAATTATCACTTCCAAAACTGGTGCTGTGAAAAAATGCAATTTAGCTATTAAGATTCAAAATTTGTTTTAGTGACTCACATTAATACGAGAGGTGTTCGAAAACTTTTGCAAACGTTCTGTACGCTCGAATATCACGAAGTTTACATGTTTAAAACCAATACGAAACAGACGACTGATCAGTAAGATATCCGATGATTAACACTTGAACACACCTGTCTTTAATCAAATCTATGGTGTCCCCGTTTTGAACTTTCACTGACCTGTCCGCTATCGATTTGAAAATAGACTCCTCCGAAAGATATCTGTATCTATATCAACAAAGAACAAAACAAGTGGTCTATACGGATGAGTTACACTACTCATAGTGTTGATTATAGGCGATATTTTTGGGTTGTATTTAAATCTACAAAGCTTATACGTAGTGTATTATAAGCTGTATATGTGGGTTTTATTTAAATCTACATAGCCTATACATAGTGTTTAATCATTAGCGGTATATTGGATTAAATTTAAATCTCAATAGCATATACCTAGTGTTTAATGATCAGCTGTATAATTGGATTGTATTTTAAAATACATAACCTATACATAGTGTTTATTATAGATGGTATATTTTGGGTTGTATTTTAATCTACATAGCCTATACATAGTGTTTATTATAGACAATATATAGGGTTGTATTTACTATAGGCGGTATATTTGAGTTGTATTTAAATCTACATAGCCTGTACATAGGGTTTTTATTATAGGCGGTATATCTAGGTTGTATTTAAATCTACATAACCTATACATAGTGTTTATTATAGGCGGTACATTTGGGTTGTATTTAAATCTACATAACCTATAATTAGTGTTTATTATAGATGGTATATTTGGGTTGAATTTAAATCTACACAACCTATACATAGTGTTTATTATAGATGGTATATTTGGGTTGTATTTAAATCTACATAGCCTATATTTAGTGTTTACTATAGGCGGTATATTGGATTGTATTTAAATGTACATAGCTTATACATAGTGTTTATTATAGGCGGTATATTTGTGTTGTATTTAAATCGACATAGCTTATACATAGTGTTTATTATGTATTAAAATCTACATAGCCTATATATAGTGTTTAATCATAAGCGGTATATTTTGGCTGTGTTTAAATATGCATAGCTTATACATAGTGTTCATCAAGTTATAGGTGGTATATTGGATTGTATTTAAATCTACATAGCTTATACATAGTGTTCAATATAGGTGGTATATGGTTTTTAAATCAACATAGCCTATACATAGTGTTTGTTACAGGCCGTATATTGGATTGTATTTAAATCTACATAACCTATACATAGTGTTTATTATAGGAGGTATATTTGGGTTGCATTTAAGTATACATATTCTATACATAGTGTTTTATCATAAGCTGTATATTTTGGATGTGTTTAAATCTACATATCTACATAGTGTTTATCATAGATGGTAAATCTACAAAGACTTTACATAGTGTTTAATCATAAGCGGCAGTTTGTATTAAGATCTACATAACCTGTACATAGTGTTTGTTATAGGCGGTATATTTGGGTTGTATTTAAATATACATAACCTCTACATAATGTTTATTATAGACGGTATATCTGGGTTGTATTTAAATCTACATAGCCTATACATAGTGTTTATTATAGGCCGTATATTGGATTGTATTTAAATATACATAACCTATACATAGTGTTTATTATAGGCGGTATATAGGGTTGTATTTAAATATACATAGCTTATACATAGTGTTTATTATAGGCAGTATATTGGATTGTATTTAAATCTACATAACCTATATACAGTGTTTATTATAGATGGTATATCTGGGTTGTATTTAAATCTACATAGCCTATACATAATGTTTATTATAGACGGTATATCTGGGTTGTATTTAAATCTACATAGCATATACATAGTGTTTATTATAGGCCGTATATTGGATTGTAAATAAATCAACAAATTCTATACATAGTGTTTATGATAGGTGGTATGTTTGGGTTGTATTTAAGTCTACATAACCTGTTGATAGTGTTTATCATGAACGGTAAATCTACATAGACTTTACATAGTGTTTACTCATAAGCGGTTGGTTGTATTAAGATCTACAAAACTTATATGTAATGTTTATTATAGGCAGTATATTTGGGTTGTATTTAAATATACATAGCTTATACACAGTGTTGAGCCTGTGTTGTTCCGGCTAAGAATAGAATCAATGCCGATCTCTGCAGAGGGGTAGGAATCCTCCGAATGGGTGTCATGTTCATTTTATCATTTTTTGTCATGTTCATTATCATGGTTAAATTATCAACCCCTGTGTGGTTTCAGGGAGCCTTATGAGTGATGGCAAGAATAGGACCACTGTGGCTCATACATGTCGTAAGAAGTGACAATTTGAGTAATACGATAGAATTTGCTGAAACTCTGCAGTTCTGCAGGTATCAAGGTTCTAGGTTCATTCTGCATACTCATTTGTTGGTGTATTTTTTTTAAATCTGTATGTTAATTTGTTGTTTTTGTACATGTAGAGTGAACCTGGAATCTTCCTTCCTGTTGGCGTTGAATAACCTATAATGTGTTGGTATGCCGTAAAACCCTATTCATTCATTCATTCATTCATTAATTCATTCATTCATTCATTCATTCATTCATTCATTATTATAGGCAGTATATTTGGGTTGTATTTAAATCTACATAACCTATACATAGTGTTTATTATAGGCGGTATATCTAGGTTGTATTTAAATCTACATGTAAATATTGTTTATTATAGGTGGTATATATGGGCTGTACGATGGCAGGATAAACGAGCAATTGAAGGCACAAGGAGCCCCAACCAATGATGTGAAACACTGGACAGATTTTTGAAGATTCTCCATTTCAGCAAATAACACAAATATGTTTCCAATTTTGACATTTGGATTTCAAAATCTGCAATGTTACTTTTAGTGTTCATTTAGTGTTCTATTTTGACCATACATTGTCAGTGGCATTATTCTGGGCATTATAAGCAATAAATCCAAATTAATATATATTCTGTGCTTCCCTTTAACCAGGCAATAATATACTAGTATCTTAATCCAATGTTTTTCCTGCTATATAGTAATTTACTTCAGGAACTATACATACGGGTGCTGACTTAATGATAGCACACTTGAGGGTTGTTCATGTTTTATTTTATTTAAGGTTATTATATCATGCTTTGATGTACATTGTATTTTGTCATATCACTAAGTATCATTTTAAAAACATTTATTTTTATATAATACAACGGTGCGTATATGCTTCAGTTTATCTGGCCAAACCTCAGTTGGACAATGGCCTTGCACATCTTCTTGTAACAGTACAACATCTAATATGAAAGAACAACTTGAAGACAATTTGATGTGCTATTTTTGTTCGAAAAAGTTGATGTGATGTTGAAAACAGTTAAATCAAAACATGATCGTAGCCTAGGGACAGTAACAAAACATGATCGTAGCCTAGTGAAAGTAACAAAACATGATCGTAGCCTAGGGAAAGTAACACAACATGATCGTAGCCTAGGGACAGTAACAAAACATGATCGTAGCCTAGGGACAGTAACAAAACATGATCGTAGCCTAGGGACAGTAACAGTAACAAAACATGATCGTAGCCTAGGGACAGTAACAAAACATGATCGTAGCCTAGGGAAAGTAACACAACATGATCGTAGCCTAGGGAAAGTAACAAAACATGATCGTATCCTAGGGACAGTAACACAACATGATCGTATCCTAGGGAAAGTAACAAAACATGATTGTAGCCTAGGGACAGTAACAAAACATGATCGTAGCCTAGGGACAGTAACAAAACATGATCGTAGCCTAGGGAAAGTAACAAAACATGATCGTAGCCTAGGGACAGTAACAAAACATGATCGTAGCCTAGGGAAAGTAACAAAACATGATCGTAGCTTAGGGAAAGTAACAAAACGTGATCGTAGCCTAGGGACAGTAACACAACATGATCGTAGCCTAGGGAAAGTAACAAAACATGATCGTAGCCTAGGGAAAGTAACAAAACATGATCGTAGCCTAGGGAAAGTAACACAACATGATCGTAGCCTAGGGACAGTAACAAAACATGATCGTAGCCTAGGGAAAGTAACAAAACATGATCGTAGCCTAGGGAAAGTAACAAAGCATGATCGTAGCCTAGGGACAGTAACAGTAACAAAACATGATCGTAGCCTAGGGACAGTAACAAAACATGATTGTAGCCTAGGGAAAGTAACAAAACATGATCGTAGCCTAGGGACAGTAACAAAACATGATCGTAGCCTAGGGAAAGTAACACAACATGATCGTATCCTAGGGAAAGTAACAAAACATGATCGTAGCCTAGGGACAGTAACAAAACATGATCGTAGCCTAGGGACAGTAACAGTAGCAAAACATGATCGTAGTCTAGGGAAAGTAACATAACATGATCGTAGCCTAGGGACAGTAACAAAACACTCCTCTCTATTTTACATGTAGTAATAAAAGGCAACATCGAAAAGTTATCATGTCCTCATTTAAAACCACATAAAAAAAGCAGTCCGATCACTCCAAATAATACATCAATTTTAGAAAAATAATAATTCTATAATAAATATACTTTCCCTTTATCCTTATATACATAAATCCAAACTGTTAATCGAAAAATCCCCACAAAAAAAATGAAGATTTCCGATCGAAATCGCTAAGGTTGTTTATAACAAAAGGTCGTTTTATGACATTTTTTCGTCAGATTATACGTTAATAAATAACTCCATCTTTAACTCAAGCTTCGTTTTCTAATGTACTGTACGCAATACAATTAATCCATTCATGCGATCAATATTATTTTAAATCACACTGAATACGACATACTGTATAGAATTTGAATTTAAGTTTTCTTTTTCTATTTGTTATTGAATTACTTGATTTATGTAATTGTATGTGTTTGTTATGAAAAATGATGGCATTTGCCATTAGTCATCGAACTACACAGTAATATTTATTTTTTAAAATACATTAAAACTAAAGAAAGAGTTTTTATTTTTTATTACAGCCAGAAGGAATGATCTCTATCTGATATATAGAACCCCGCACCTCATCATCCGAGTTTTTTATTTTTTATAACAACCAGAAGGAATGATCTCTATCCGATAAATAGAACCCCGAACCTCATCATCCCAGTTTTTATTTTCTATTACAACCAGAAGGAATGATCTCTTTCCGATATATAGAACCCCGCACCTCATCATCCCAGTTTTATTTTTTTATTACAACCAAAAGGAATAATCTCTATCAGATATATAGAACCCCCGCACCTCATCATCCCAGTTTTTATTTTCTATAACAACCAGAAGGACTGATCTCTATTCGATATATAGAACCCCCGCACCGCATCATCCCAGTTTTAATTTTCTATAACAACCAGAAGGAATGATCTCTATCTGATATATAGAACCCCCGCACCTCATCATCCCAGTTCTTATTTTCTATTACAGCCAGAAGGAATTATATCTATCCGATATATAGAACCCCCGCACCTCATCATCCCAGTTTTTGTTTATTATTACAGCCAGAAGGAATGATCTCTATCCGATATATAGAACCCCCGCACCTCATCATCCCAGTTTTCATTTTCTATTACTACCAGAAGGAATGATCTCTATCCGATATATAGAACCCCCGCACCTCATCATCCCAGTTTTTATTTTTTATTACAACCAGAAGGAATGATCTCTATCTGATATATAAACCCCCCGCACCTCATCATCCCAGTTTTTATTTTTTATTACAGCCAGAAGGAATGATTTCTATCCAATATATAGAACACCGCACCTCATCATCCCAGTTTTTATTTTTCTATAACAACCAGAAGGAATGTTCTCTATCAGATATATAGAACCCCCGCACCTCATCATCCCAGTTTTTATTTTCTAATACAACCAGAATGAATGATCTTTATCCGATATATAGAACCCCCGCACCTCAGCATCCCAATTTTTATTTTCTAATACAACCAGAAGGAATGTTCTCTATCCGATATATAGAACCCCCGCACCTCATCATCCCAGTTTTTATTTTCTAGTACAACCAGAAGGAATGTTCTTTAACCGATATATAGAACCCCCGCACCTCATCATCCCAGTTTTTTTCTATAACCACCAGAAGGAATGTTCTCTATCCGATATATAGAACCCCCGCACCTCTTCATCCCAGCTTTTATTTTTAATACAACCAGAAGGAATGATCTCTATCTGATATAAAGAACCCCCGCACCTCATCATCCCAGTTTTTATTTTCTATAACAACCAGAAGGAATGATCTCTATCCGATATATAGAACCCCCGCACCTCATCATCCCATTTTTTTGTTTTCTATAACAACCAGAAGGAATGATATCTATCCGATATATAGAACCCCCGCAAATCATCATCCCAGTTTTCATTTTCTGTTACAACCAGAAGGAATGATCTCTATCCGATATATAGAACCCCCGCACCTCATCATCCCATTTTTTATTTTTTATTACAACCAGAAGGAATGATCTCTATCCAATATATAGAACACTGCACCTCATCATCCCAATTTTTATTTTTTATAACAACCAGAAGGAATGTTCTCTATCCGATATATAGAACCCCCGCACCTCATCATCCCAGTTTTTATTTTCTATAACAACCAGAAGGAGTGTTCTCTATCCGATATATAGAACCCCCGCACCTCATCATCCTAGTTTTTATTTTTCTATAACAACCTGAAGGAATGTTCTCTATCCGATATATAAAACCCCCGCACCTCATCATCCCAGTTTTTATTTTCTATAACAACCAGAAGGAAGGTTCTCTATCCGATATATAGATTCCCCGCACCTCATCATCCAAGTTTTTAGTTTTTATTACAACCAGAAAAGAATGATCTCTATCCGATATATAGAACCCCGAACCTCATCATCCCAGTTTTTATTTTCTATAACAACCAGAAGGAATGATCACTATCCGATATATAGAACCCCCGCACCTCATCATCCCAGTTCTTATTTTCTGTTACAAGCAGAAGGATTGATCTTTATCCGATATATTGAACCCCCGCACCTCATCATCCCAGTTTTTATTTTCTATAACAACCAGAAGGAATTATCTCTATCCGATATATAGAACCCCCGCACCTCATCATCCCAATTTTTATTTTCTATAACAACCAGAAGGAATTTTCTCTATCCGATATATAGAACCCCCGCACCTCATCATCCCAGTTTTTATTTTTTATTACAACCAGAAGGAATGATCTCTATCCGATATATAGAACACTGCACCTCATCATCCCAATTTTTATTTTTTATAACAACCAGAAGGAATGTTCTCTATCCGATATATAGAACCCCCGCACCTCATCATCCCAGTTTTTATTTTCTATAACAACCAGAAGGAATGTTCTCTATCCGATAGATAGAACCCCCGCACCTCATCATCCTAGTTTTTATTTTTCTATAACAACCTGAAGGAATGTTCTCTATCCGATATATAGAACCCCCGCACCTCATCATCCCAGTTTTTATTTTCTATAACAACCAGAAGGAATGTTCTCTATCCGATATATAGATTCCCCGCACCTCATCATCCAAGTTTTTAGTTTTTATTACAATCAGAAAAGAATGATCTCTATCCGATATATAGAACCCCGAACCTCATCATCCCAGTTTTTATTTTCTATAACAACCAGAAGGAATGATCACTATCCGATATATAGAACCCCCGCACCTCATCATCCCAGTTCTTATTTTCTGTTACAAGCAGAAGGATTGATCTTTATCCGATATATAGAACCCCCGCACCTCATCATCCCAGTTTTTATTTTCTATAACAACCAGAAGGAATTATCTCTATCCGATATATAGAACCCCCGCACCTCATCATCCCAATTTTTATTTTCTATAACAACCAGAAGGAATTTTCTCTATCCGATATATAGAACCCCCGCACCTCATCATCCCAATTTTTATTTTCTATAACAACCAGAAGGAATTTTCTCTATCCGATATATAGAACCCCCACACCTCATCATCCCAGTTTTTTAATTTTTATTACAGCCTGAAGGAATGTTCTCTATCCGATATATTGAATCCCCGCACCCCATCATCCCGCCCGCTCCAAAGACAGTAGAAAAACCACATATATAGAACACAAACAAGGCAAACCACAACATGTTCATGGTTCCCATCTCATTACTGTTTTATGGCTGTGTTCTTTGAATACCACATCACCTGTTTGTCATAAACATGCACTTTCTTACTTACAATATCCGTTATATGTTACGAGTATACACTGAGAGACTTTAAAAACGCAAAACTCCAATTCGGCATGTCTGGGATAAGTTGGGTAGACGCATTAACGCTCGTCGGCCACAACAGAGAAACGTTAATGAGCTTTCCAATGCTTTGGCACTCTCTGACACATTCGACTCATTACATTCAGTGTAACGAACGATAACTCTGCGAACGCGATTGATGCCTTGGGTTAGAGGTGGAACAACATTTCTCAACACTATGTTGTAAATATTGGGCTTTCATTGAGGCGGGTATGTGTTGCCTGCATTGCTGTGATTGTTAATATTTTCCAATAAAATTCGCACACTTTATGTGGCTTATATGTAGTATGTTTATTGTTGCCGATATTAATTAAAATTGATAATTACAAAACTTGTTTATTTTCACGAAATTAGGACTTTTGCGTTTTAAAGTCCCTCAGCGTACAATGTAGTTAATAGAAAAATGCATAAGTTTCTTTTTACACAATTAACGAATAAATTGTGTTATTGTAAAAGATAAATTGACGTATTATTGGAACTAGAGTGACGTTAATCTTGCAAATTTGCACGTTTTACCGGTATTCATCTCACAAACGTCTACCATGACTAAGCCCGTGTGGTTCCGGCTAAGAATAGAATCACTGTCTATCTCTGCAGAGGAGTAGGAATATTCCGAATGGGTGTCATGTTCATTTTATCATTATTTGTCATGTTCACTATTGTGGTTAAATTATCAACCCCTGTGTGGTTCCAGGAAGCCATGAGAGATGGCAAGAATATGATCACTTTGGCTTATGCATATCGTAAGAAGCGACAAATTGAATAATACGATAGAATTTGCTGAAACTCTGCAGGTATCAAGGTTCTAGGTTCATTCTCCATATTCATTTGTTGATGTATTTTTTTTAAGCTGTATGTTAATTTGTTGTTTTTGTACATGTAAAGTGAACCTGGAATCTTCCTTCCTTGGGTGTCGAATAACCTATAATGTGTTGGTACGCCGTAAAACCCTATCATTCATTCATTCATTCATTAACCATTGACCAGAAGCTATTCATCGTATTATCTATTTATTGATACTGCAACAGCCTCCCACGTTGATTACGTCCAGGTACAAAGTGCACAGGTTTGCGGACATTTGAATTACTGATTAATACAAAAATTTATGTACACTGGGTATGACTTTCATTGTACAAGGAACCGAGTGCTTTAAATCCCCTATGAAGGATTTGCATGCCTTCACAGTACCTTGCCCGAATAAGGTTCTGTGGGAGTTCCCCACCGGGGACCTCTGGATCTGAGAGCAAGCAAGCTAACCACCAGACCACCACAACCCCTTTTATGACTAGCATGATGTCCGTTTTTCTACAAAACAATAACGGGGATTTCCCGCCATTAACAGAGTCTAAAAAACATGTCTGCTATTTTCTTTTCATAGTTGCTTTCAGAGCTCAAATTGTTCTTTTTATCAGATGATTATTCATACGTCCCCCTCTCTTCTGGGAGACATATAACTTTTGTGTTTTCTATCAGTCTCTCCATCCGTCTCTCTGTCACAAATCTTGTACTCGCTTCTTCTTTAGAGCCATTAGTTGAATGTCACAGAAACCTGCTAGAAAGGATCGTGCTGTAGCCTAGCTTTGCATATTTATTTTACATTCCGGTTCAGTAGTGAGTTTTGGCCGAGTGATGGTCCTTTGGATTTTCTGGATGAAAAATTGTGTCGGTGACGTTGTAGGTTTTCTCTTTTGTTGCCGCTCATATCACCAGTCCTAAAACTCACCAGTTTTGACAATCGCAATATCGCTCGGCCATTTCCGCATGACGGGAAGACAGTTTTCCCCCGAAAAAAAAACAGTTCCATAGAGGCAAGCCAAATAGTTTAATTTGATTTTTTATTCTCAAATCTCAATATGAAACAGCGATATAAAATACATGAACGCGGGTGTCTTTATTTTCATTTGTTTAAACATATTGTATTGCATACTTCACATAATAAGCAAACGGGTTGGGCCATAAACTTATTTTAAAGAACATGCATTAAAACATTAATGTGGAGTTTGTTTGTTTTGTTGATCACTAGACTAACAACCGGTAAAGCTGTCTACCACATACCGAACGGAAGTTCCAACCATATGGGACTGTTTGGGTATATTTCCGTATTTGACGAAATGGTTTCACAGGTAGGTTGCATTTTCTTTTGTATAACTAGGATATGAAATGCTTAACGTATACATGTATTGGATTTTTGCAATTTACTACCACCATTGTTATGTATGTTCCGTGTGTTACAATATGTTGTAATTGTTGATGTTGTTGTTACTACTACTGCTTCTGTTTCTGTTGTTGTTGTTTTTTCTTCTTCTTCTTCTTCTTCTTCTTCTTCTTCTTCTAAGGTTTTAAGCCTCTCCTCCAAGTTTTCTCGGAAGATTTGCCGGATTGGTTTCCACAACTGTGTGTGGAATGGGTTGCTATAATATGTTATATTCATCAACTGTTCGATTATGAACCTTTTTTGAGAGAAACCAACCCATTTGCATATTTTATATACTTATTATCATGTGATGCATTTGTATAGGTATATACACTATAAAATATTCTTAAATTAAACTACATGTTAATCTAAGTCTGGCTCAGATATCGAAAAAATGTTTTGTAAAATGAATTTTAGGTATGGTTTTATTTTAGGGACTTTTAGACAATTTCGATGGTTTAATGTTTGCATATTATCACGCGATGCGCATTTTTAAATGTCTATATTATAACATACGCAATAAAATAGTCTTTAATTAATAATAAAAAAAAAGTTTTATAAAACGAATTAAACGTATGGTTTATTTTAGGGACTTTTGGACAATTTCGATGATTTAGTGTTTGCTTGTGGAAGTGGGGGCACAGCCGCTAGTCTTATCATTGCCAACTATTTGACAGGGTCGAGACTTCGGTAAGGGATTCATTGTGGTATATAACACACATTTAACAAACACCAAATGTGTTTAATTGGAAATGCTGGGTTGAATGACACTCAATTACCAGATAAAATAGTGTAACCAAAATGTCATAATTCAGTTCAGTACATTAAATATACATTTAGATCTATATTGTATTGACTATCAACAAGCAATTGAAAATAATATATTTAAATACTGAACAGAACAGCTAACCTGCCACTTTTGTATTTTTAACCTTCGTCAACATTTTGTATAACGTTATCAAAGTTTGTTAACGACATAAACAAACAATTGTGTATTGATTTGACACTGCAGTGTTCTTTCTGTTTCCAGTGGCAGGTTAGCGGTTCCGTTCAGTATATGTCTCAATAGAGTTTTAATTAGAGTTTTAGACATTAATATATTTAAATAGAGTCTTACTTTAATAATAACTTAATTAAGCGAATTTGCATTTTGAAAAATAGATAGAAACCTAGTTGAGTACCTCAATGACATTTCTTCTGTAATCGGGTAATGTTGATAGTGTACCATTATGCTTTTCAGCATACACGGTATAAGTGTGTCCAGAACATCAGAGGAAATCCATCGCATTTGTAATGATTTAATAAAAGATGCGGGACTCGATGTCAAATCTGAGGACATGTTTGACTTTATTGACGTCCACAGAAAACCTGGTTACGCTTCGTATTTACAGGAACATTTAGGTATATGAGGATATATACTTCTTTAAAATTCAAATAGATTAAAAAATAATCTCTTTTATGCACGCAAACGAAGGACGTATATATCTATCTATCATCCTATACACTTTTAGTTTCAACGTCGAATGTAGAAATCGTGTTATTTGTCTAATTGTTTTAGCACCTAAACTTTTGTAATGCATAAACAAGTTGGTTCTTTCTTTATAAAAGAAATACATGTATCTTCAAATTCTGGTTATGCCATTTTAAAAAAATATGTGAAAACTGAATTGTATAGAGATGCCTTCAATTTCTTTCAGATACATGTTTCTATTCTGTATAGAAATAATTTCAGCCTTTTTTCAAACAAGTTTTCTTTACAAATATAATGAAATACACAATTGCCTAACTGAGAATAAACGCTGTTATTAACAGAGACAAGATGAAAAGAAAAGATGAATTGATTGAATATTTAACGTCATTTTTATTCCATCGAGGGCTAACAGACGATCATTTAACCTAATTACTGTTTCCTGGGATCCTGAAAGGTTAACCAATACTCTGGAACACCTTATCTCCACAAATAACTGATAACTTTCCCATTTGAATCAGCAGTGAGAGACGAATGATAATAAGACACAATGTCGTATATCAAACATCACGGAGACTGTTGCCGGGCGGTGATTCGAATCCACGACCCCTCCATTGATAGTCAGGCGCGTTACCAACTGAGCTAATCGGACTCGGCACAAAAAAGAAAAAAATCTGTTTTTAAAGTTAACAATTGATCATCATTTTTTAATTTTTTTTTATTGAAGATTTTTGTATACGAGCCAGCTCATCAACAGGAATTCTGTTAGACCCTGTGTATACAGGTAAAGCTGTATATGGTATGTTGGACGAACTTCAGAACAACCCTGGAAGATTTAAAGGCAGCAGGATACTGTTCTTGCACACTGGTAAGTGTAACTGACCACAGCAGTTAATTGGGTGTGAAACAAAAATTTAGTGGTGGTAATTACACACATGCCCTTGTCTAAAGTGAGGAATATTGGAGATGACAATCAAAATGTGACTTTACTAAGATATATGTTAGTTTCTAACAAATGATAGTGCTTTTATTTCTACCAGGGCAAATTTGCCTATGTTTAGTTACAAGTCCGTATAATAAATATTCTATAGATAGTAACAACTTTCAAAAACTGAAAAACATCCTGAAAAAGTTCAACAGCTGAGTTTCGAATCGCTGGTTATTCTAATTTTGTTTAGAGATATAAACCAGCTAGCTTGGGACTATTTCTGTACATTCTAATTTTGTTATTATATATTTGATTATTCTTTTCATGTTCATTTATCTAATAAGCTAGTGACCCGGGTTTGAATTCCGCGGGCGGCAAGCAATTTTTTGTTTATTTCACTGGCAATACTTTTTTCGACTATCCTTTAAAGGACTTTTCTATAAAAAAAAAGGGACAAAACATAAAAAATCACAAAACATGGTAGATTGACCAGGTTGCCATTTTTAAAGACAGTGCAGTGACACCCTAAGATTGTTTTTAAAAATAAGTCGTCAAATGCACATAGATAAATACATCTGTTAAAATCCTATACAAGTCACTTAACACCAGTGGTGGGAGTTACAGTGTAGCTACTGGACTTTCAGTAAATGTCAGTATTATATTTCTTGTTATACCAGAATATATATTATCATTTTCAGGAGGTCTATTTGGGATGTATGATAAAGGGATACAAACACAATTGAAACTCCCCGGGATTGCTACCAATGATGTGACAGTTTGGACCAATTCAGAATGAAGAGGCTTTACTCATATGGCTCCCTGGAACCACACAGGGGTTGGTAATTTAACCACAATAATAAACATGACAAAAATGATAAAACGACCATGACATCCATTCGGAGGATTCCTACCCCTCTGCAGAGATGGATAGATTCTATTCTTACCAGGAACCACACGGGTTGGACCAATTCAGAGGAGTCCCATCTTAAACAGCTCTGCAGATCTCTGTTTCATGTGCATTTTTGTTTTCATATTTGTTTTTACTTTGCATTGTTATACATGTATATAAACACAAAAATAAATACTAGTTAGTTTGTCATACAGGGTATTAATAATAGTAATAATAATAATAATAATAATAATAATAATAATAATAATAATAATAATAATAACAAGGACTTGTATATAAGGATAGGAAACTTGCATCTCTTGGCTAAATGTTGATAAAACAGCACATGGAGGATTAATTATTTGGCAATGAATCGTTCATAATTCACAGGCAACTGATTTTTTGTACATAAATTGTTAGTTGTATAGAATTTTAAATGTTTAACCATCACGCACAATGATCTTCAATTAAAGATATTGAGGTTTGAAGGGAAATGTCTCCTAACTTGTTGTTATTTTAGCTGCAGTATACAAATTTTGTAATCAAAAGTACTTCAACAGTTTTAAACACACATTTCTGGGAATGGTAGTGTTTTGATGAGAATTTCATTCTACAATATAAAAATTTTGGTTTGTGTTCCTGAGTTAACATAACTGAAAACGAGATATTGCAAGTTTTTGCATGAATATGCGAGCATTCGCAAAACCTCAGTCATTTGCTTTTCCTTCTCTATATAATTCCTTGATAATAATAATAATAAAATGTTTTAATCCAATGTATAAGACATGTATAATGACAATAAGACATATATTCACAGGAAGGAATTTTAAGAAGAGTTAGTTCTTTCTGGTATACGTTCTTGACAAATAACTACTTTGAAACAATTATATTTATACATTGGGTCATTATTCAATATATTCTGAAACATGTTTAAAAACTTCCCTCAATATCTCAATACATTGAATTTAATATGATAATGCAATTTCCATTAAAAAGTGCATTTTGATCTGTCATACAGGTTTACACATAGTAAAATTTCAACTCAGTTATAGGTGTAAACCACCATTGATTTTTGTTCTTTATTCTATAGTAAATAATAAAAGTTTGAAGGCTTGTCATTTATAAAGAGACCCAAATGAAAGAAGTGAAACTTACATTTTACTGTTTGTCAACCTCTGCACTATCAAAATATGATGAGAAAAGTGGGGGTCATGTGTCATATAAGAGATTTTTTTTCTGCTCAGTGTTTACACTGTTGACAAAGTGAAAGTAGACTTCCAACATCATGTATTCATACCCCAATTTCCAAGCATCAATTTTTTTTTCTAAATTCACAATTCAAACATGACAATGCTATCAAAATGTTCAAAATACATCAATAATGCCATTTAAATAAAAAAAATGAGCATTAAAATAAGGAAAATGCATTTTTAAAGAAGAAAAAAACGAGGATTATTTATAACCGCCATTATGCCGCTACCCCACGGAAGCACTTCCTTTCTCTAATGTACTATGCTTAGAAAGAGTCTGAATAATGGTATGAAAGTTGAAAAGCAATATTTAAGTGTGGTCTAGTTTTAGAACGGGGATTTCGTTTCAAGTTTACCACTTCGGATTTTATTTATTTATGATAATGAGATACTTTTTATTCATTTAATTTTTTTTTTTTTTTTTTTAAGACATTCATAGCATTTTTTCGTGATATATTCTCTTTAATGCGACATTTTATGTTAAACTTCTTTATAAAAATGGGCATGTACGTTTTAGTTTTGTTGTTGTTGTGGGTCCAAGCCGACTATCCAAGTCCCTACCAAGCTTTTTTTATTAGATAAATTCTCTTGTCTGCGTAAGGTGTTAAAGATGACAGTAGGATGACAACATGTGAACTTTTTTGATAAGCAATGAGGGAGATTGGCTTTTGAAATGAGGTTGATAAGAAGCAAATTAAGGAGATTTTTTTTCGAGAAATAAAATTAGATTTACAATTTTTGCTATTTCGGTATTAATTAAAGTAGTTTCTTGATAATTCAAGTATATTAAACTGTAACAGAAAGTGAAAGTGTTTTGTCATGATAGATAGAGAAAAAAAAGAATATAGTAATTTTTTGTTTCTTCCAAAAAATAAAAAAAATTAAAATCCTTTTTTTTTTTACACCTAACATTCTCACTTTCTAATAAATCCTATCCTTAATTTAATTTATCACAACTATTCAAATACCACAAATATGTTTTTTTTTAATATAAATTTTAAAATGAAATAAGAGTGGTAAAAGTAGCTTTATTTTATTTGTTTGTAAAAATAATAATTAGTGATCACACAGGTAATCACTGAATCGCAGGTTAAACAACACTTTGGATTTGGGAAAGAATTAACCCAAAAATATTTTTTTTTTTTTTTTTGAATGGGGTTTAACGCCATTTTCAACACATTTCAGGTTATATATGGCATATCCAGTTTTACTGGTGGAGGAAGACCTCAGACTGAGTCAGACTGAGTAGAACCACCGTCCTTCCGCAAGTAACTGGAAACTTTCTCACATAAAGTTTTTGGAGCGAGCGGGACTCGAACCTACGACCATAGCGGTGAGAGGTAAATGATCTTGAGACGGCGCCTTAGACCACTCGGCCACGGAGGACCCTCCCAAAAATATAGTTCATAAGGAACTCAAATTGTATTTTCGCAAACTGTTAGGAATCATACAAACTGTCAAAAATAAAACACTCTCGGGGTCCCGATTTGGACCACCAATGGTATGCACATGTACATTGTAAACATTACGATGTTGTCCACATAATCAGATACGTTAATGTTTGCAGTTTGCACCACGGACACAATAAATATCAAATTAACAGGTTTACCAAGAAAGAAATTATTACTGGTAGTGGGTATCCTTGAGAAGTTTGTTTCCCATTAAACTTCCCAAAAACACAATCTTTGATAATAATAAAAATTATTGAAATTAAATGAGTTTATAATATTGCTTAAACATTTCTTATAAACCCCATATTGGCTGCATTTTTAAAACATACAAAATAAATAACTTTGATCGAAAAGTGTGATTTCTTAAACAAGCGGTCCACTCTTTTAAGGTTTTTGTTAACATTCATCTTTTCTTCTTATGTCTAACTAACAAGAACAGTACTTTAAGTGACGTTTGTACGTTTTACCTCCCTTGAATACAGATGAAGGAGGTAGAAATAAAACTTTAGTTCTCTTTTCTTCAGGGCTTTGTATTGCAGTGATTTATTTTTTATCCTACCATGTATTAAATGGTCAGTATTATTGAAATCATCACTGAAAAGTGGATGTCTATGCCACATTTCCAGGCAATTATGTGTCAGTATTACTGAAATCATCACTGAAAAGTGGATGCCTATACCACATTTCCAGGCAATTATGTGTCATTTTAGAATTACTGGTTCAAACCGCATCATTAGTTAATAGTGGAAATTATTACTCTGGAAATTGATTGGTATCACAAAACTATTGAATCTTTAAAAAAAACCTGGTCAAGGTATGATATATTTTCTTAATATTTGCAGATCTTGAACCAGTGAAGAATTTGAGCGCACTCATGCTGCAGATTTTGTTTTTTTTTCACTGTGTTTTGGAGATAAATGTTCCTCATGGGAAATGTAATAGTGGTGAGATAGGTTGCCTTACCTAGGGATGAGTAATATGGCAGCTCAAAAGGGGGTGGGGGTTGGGGGTTGGGGGGGAGTTACATCATCCACTTAAAAGGATTTGACTCCAAACTGACGCCTATTATGTAGTTATATCATATTTCAAGATCTTCAATTTTCATTGACTGTATCTAAGATTTTTTCCACTTAAGGTAGTCATATCACATTTCAAGATCTTCAGTTTTCATTGACTGTATCTAAGAATTTTTTCCATTTAAGGTAGTCATATCATATTTCTAGATCTTCAATTTTCATTGACTGTATCTAAGAATCTTTTCCATTTAAGATAGTCATATCATATTTCAAGATTTTCAGTTTTCATTGACTGTATCTAAGAATTTTTTCATTTAAGGTAGTCATATCATATTTAAGGATCTTCAGTTTTCATTGACTGTATCTAAGATTTTTTTCCATTTAAGGTAGTCATATCATATTTCAAGATCTTCAGTTTTCATTGACTGTATCTAAGAATTTTTTTCACTTAAGATAATAGAGCTAAAATATTGATATTTGTATTTCTCTTGAATGAACTAGTTATTTAGTAAATCCGGTTAAAATAGTTGTTTTATGAATATTTTTTAATATTTTAAATGTTGCTCTGTAGTTTCAGGCATTAAGATGCCGGGGATTCTATGGGGGTTGGGAGGTATGGTATTGGGTTTGGTGGTATGGTGGTATGGTATTGGGTTGGGCAGTATAATATTGGGTTGGGTGGTATGGTATTGGGTTGGGTGGTATAGTATTGGACTGGGTGGTATGGTATTGGGTTGGGTGGCATGGTATTGGGTTGGGTGGTATAGTATTGGGTTAGGTGGTATGGTATTGGGTTGGGTGGTATGGTATTTGGTAAAGTGTTTTTGTTTTTTTTAAAAATTGTTTCTATTTTGTTGAATTTTCTTTCGAGACTTTCCGTCTCATTTTTTTTGCATTTAAATTCATTTTTAGTTTTGTTGGATACGTTAAACATATAAAGCTGAATTGGAATGTTGTTATATATTGAGGTACAAACCATATACCATAACCATATGTTATATATTTGTTATCATGTGATATTCAGTTGTATATGTCGATATATGTAACATTTGTAATAAAATATGTTTTAAACTTAATTTGTGTCTGCTCTGTAAATTCCACATACATACACGAGTTTCCAAATTACGATAAATTTATTTCTCATAACATAAGAATTTGTTGCGTGCAACCACCAGGTTGCATCCATTAATGGCAAGATCACACTTAATATACCCTCAATTCTCTATTTTCTATTTGGAACAAGAAAACTTCAAATTCTACATACACGTCTCCAAACCAAATGCAGTGTACTTAACAATAACTTGTTTTCAAAAAACATGATTGATTCCCCTCTTTGCAAATGTGGCAAAATTGAAGATGCAGAACATTTTCTACTTCATTGCATCTCATATCGCGACTCAAGAACAGCACTCGAAAGATCATTACCACCCCATCTGCGAATAACTACCCATGTACTTCTCTTTGGAAACGGAACTCCTCCTGTTGATACAAATATAACATTATTCAGTGTAGTACATAAATACATTGAATATACACATTTCTAATGTCACACATAGTTTTAACTGGCATGAACGTTAATAAATCCTCCCATCCCAATGTTGCCCATAACCCCCCCAAATATGTATAAACATATTACATTCTATAATATTCCATGTTTTCCGCAACTTCCATTTACATTCCAATGCATCTTTACAATTGATCTTTATAAATAAATAATAAATGAATAGGGTTTTACGGCATACCAACACATTATAGGTTATTTGATGCCAACAGGAAGGAAGATTCCAGGTTCACTCTACATGTACAAAAACAACAAATTAACATACAGATTAAAAAAAATACATCAACAAATGAATATGCAGAATGAACCTAGAACTTTGATACCTGCAGAACTGCAGAGTTTCAGCAAATTCTATCATATTACTCAATTTGTCGCTTCTTACGACATGCATAAGCCACAGTGATTCTATTCTTGTCATCACTCATGGCTCCCTGGAACCACACAGGGGTTGATAATTTAACCACAATAGTGAACATGACAAAAAATGATAAAATGAACATGACACCCATTCAGAGGATTCCTACTCCTCTGCAGAGATCGGCAGTGATTCTATTCTTAGCCGGAACCACACAGGCTATTGATCTTTATAATAAAACCAATGTTGTTATCTTGTATACTTAACTAGAAATACGCATTTGTCATCATAGTTTGTGTAATTGTCTTGTATTTAGGAGAGGAATCCCATAAGCTTGTCTTTCATTCCAATCCTTTTGACAAAATTGTAAATATTTAATATTGGAAGATATTGGAAATAAAATATGTTTAAACCATGGTCACACTGATATTTTACATGTTCATTTCATTTAAGATTTGTTTCATTTTTCTTGTTGACAAATGTGAATGGTCCTGGGTTTGATCTCCAGCTGGGTCATACCATACCAAAAATGGTATAAGAAGCTTCCTTGCTTTGGTGTTTGGTATTCAGAGGATAGTTTTAGGTGGAGCAGCTTGCCATGTGTTTGCGGCATGCTACTCCAGTGTGGCAGCGTTTAGAATACTGTATCAAGTAGACACCGTCACTATAAAACTGAACAAGAGTTGTCAGAAGACAACAAAGCTTGCCGATGGGATAAAACTCACCACTCATGCAAAGATTGAGATTGGAGGCAAACACAAAAACTTAAATGCAACTAAACGCAATATTTTAACCTGGGTGTCTACAGAAGCCGCCGATGGGATCATGGCAATAGCTCTCCTTGGACATTCGTCCCAGCGAGCTAAAAATTGAAAGTGACCATACAACAACATTGTTGACAAAGATTATTTTCCTGTGACACAATTCTTAAACATGAACTAAAGCAGGGTTATCCATGTCCTATGGACACGTGTGTAACTATCACACCTTTGTAAAAGGGATTTACTCCTATTGATATATTCATTTGCTTCGTTTAAGGTTAAACATGTAAGATATGGTAAGAGACACGTAGAGTAAACCAGTAAACATAAAACAAAAACAGGGCTTTTTATTTTTCTTTATTTTACACTTTTTAATTTCAATCTTGAAAAAAGTAACTTTGCATGAAGTTATCCAATAACCAATACAGATCAGTTATACTTAAACATTTTCACAAAATTTTAACTAAATTGCATTGTCTACATTACCACCGTAGATCCCAAATGCTTCAATTTTAAAATTTCTTCTTGAAGTCATCTTAAATAATGTTCCTTGTGCTCAAAAAATGAATGAGTAAAATATATGAGTATGATTTTTTGAATAACAAGTTTACTTGGAACTAACATTTACAAATAATCGTCATTTAAAATGAAAAAGTGTGACATAGGGACATGATACTCTGTTTTAAAATATTTACTTCAGAAACAAAAGGGTCACATGGTCCTTAGTCACTCACCTGTCAAGAAATTGCATCAAATAAAGTAATATTAACTAATTTAAGGAATATATATATATATATATATGTATAAATTATCAGACTTTACAAGTTCAAGGACTTGTTGAAGATAACTATCTAATATTATGGTTATACAACTGTAACATCATTGAAGAACAAATTACAAAAGGCTCAAATGGGTCTTAGCTGCTCACTTATTCCCTTGTCACTTTTCAAATTTTGATTAATTATGTGTTCACATAGTATTCTTAAATGTAAAAACTTAGGCCTCCAATGACAACTAGCTTTTTTATTTGAACAATATTGAAACACCAGCTCATAGGGACCATTTATACCAAATATGAAACAAATTCGGCCGATTTGTTCTTGAGAATTTTTTTTAAGAAATTCACATTTTTATCTCTTGTTGGGCCCCTGCTGACCCTTATACTTATGAAATCTCCTTTCAAGAACCCAGACTAATGTTTTCCCATAGTAATCCTATGCAAAAATCAAAGTCGTCCTCTTACTGGAACTAATGGACCCTATCCTCTTTACATGAACAAACTTGAAAAACCTATTCATAAAGATCATTGAAACTAAATATACACAGCTTTGGTTTGTCTGTTCCCGAGAAGATTTTTGAAAATTTACAATTTGATCCCTTTTTGTGCCTCTGCTGGCCCCTTATGAATATTAAACCCAGTTTTTCGGACCCAGTCTCAACTGTTTTCACTACACAATACTCCAGATATCAATATGACTGAAATAATTTCTAAAATGGGTGATAAAAAGAAAATTCACTGTTTTCCCATAGTATTCCTATGAAAAAGTCTGGGCCACCAACATATCCTAGCCCCTTCATTTGAACAAAGTTAAAACTCCTACTCGTAGGGATCATTTACTGGTTCTACCCAGGAAGACTACGAGCAAATGTAATAACTTGTTTGGTCATTCAAAGTAAAATAAATAATATAAATAACAACTAAACTGTTGATGAATCTATAACCAAATGAATATTTCCAGTATATGTAATGATTACACACTGGTATCACATATAACAGGCATGTAATACACCTGCTAATTCTGGACAAAAATATTCATTTTGGACCCATTTCTAATTCTATTCTGACAACGAAAAAATATATAAAAAAATGAATATTTTACTTCTTACAAAAGTAACTGAATTACAGATAATTCAACATGCACGGCTCAAATTTAGTGTGGCACTTTTAGTAATATTATTCTTTAATACATCTTGGAATCTCTGTCTACATTTATTTATTTATTTATATTTGGTTCCAAAGTAAAGCTGATAAAAATGTCAACTATTTCCAATTATCAATTATTTCTCTTTTCAAGTTAAGTATTACGGGATGAAAATGAAAAAAGTTGGCGGTAATACGATTTAATATCTTGAAATAAACATATCTTTTTATCATCATTGCGAGTATGAAAATTATCAAAAAATTATCATTTCTTAATTCATATAATTGAGTAAATGACTGCTCATGAGCAGACTATATTTCATCATATTGCGATCTCACAATCACCATCCAGGTAAGGCTACTTCAATATTTCAAATATATTACAGTCGTCATTATTCCTTTATTGTCTGATAAATTATAAATTTATCATCTACATAAGTGTCGTCTGGTTTAAGTTTAAACAAATGATAAATGGAGTTTTATCTTGACTTTGTTTTGACAGCGGCAAGCCTGAAAAAAGAATGAGATAATAATTTAGTTGAAAATATTGATAAGGACATACTAAATTAATTTCTAGACTATCATCCAAATGTTTCTTAAAATCAGAGAGTGGGGGAAGGATTTTATTTATTTTTTATTTTTATTTTCAAATATTTTGATGTTTTTTATAAAAAAAAATAATATATATATATATAAATAAAAAGCGTTGTGATGACATGAAAATTTGGGGGCAGGCGGGGATGATAATCTAGCAATTAATTTATTATGGCTTTATTGACTCTGTAAAATGTCTAGCATTACTTTGTTTCAATATTCTTAACATCATATAATTATAACTTGTTGGTTATTGTTGGTTTCAGGTACCTTAGATGTCGCGAATATATAAAAATGAACATAGAAATATTTGTAGTTTGTAAAGTAAATTATTAAATACAATAAAAAAGGATCAAGTTTTCAAATTTGAACAAATTATTATCTGTCCAAATACGTACACTCTTGTCCAAATATAACCCAAAACCTGATAAAACATGGTTTTTCTATGGCTCCCAAATTCAAAAATAATGTTTTCAACCAGAGTTAATAATCAAAGGACAAAAGGTCCTGAGAGTTACCAATTGGATTGTTTAGAGGCATTTTTTATGCCATCAAAGGCTGACAGATTGTCAGTTAACCTAACAACTCTTTCCAAAGTTACCATTGCTCAAATACACCCATCTCCGCAAATAAGTGATGCATTAAGTTATTGTGTATCTTTGTAGCAAAAAGATAAACTCTGGGGTCAAGTTGTGTACAAACAACTTTTCAGAGCCTCATTCATTGCATGAATCATTGTACATGGGTGACATTATAACATTCTGCAGTTTTACTGGGGTTAGATACTACTTTCTTGCATACCAGATAAGAATATCTGCAGTTTTACCGGGGTTAGATACTTCTTTCTTGCATATCAGATAAGAATATTTGAAGTTTTACTTGGTTTAGATACTTCTTTCTTGCATATCAGATAAGAATATTTGAAGTTTTACTTGGTTTAGATACTTCTTTCTTGCATATCAGATAAGAATATTTGAAGTTTTACTTGGTTTAGATACTTCTTTCTTGCATATCAGATAAGAATATTTGAAGTTTTACTTGGTTTAGATACTTCTTTCTTGCATATCAGATAAGAATATTTGAAGTTTTACTGGAGTTAGATATTTCTACATCACCAAAGAGCTAAGATAAAAAATCGTGCTGTGGGATTGGAATAACCTATGATGTGACATATAAACATATATGACAGTGTAAATATAAGTTGATGTCTTAAAAGCATTCATGCTAAAATTAACAGTGGATTAAATTAAACAATTTATCATGCAATGTTTTTAGTATCCAAGAAACAGAATCATTCATGGCTTTTGAAATAACTAATAAGGCGGTAACAAGGCTCTATATAGGGACTGAACTTTCTCTCCAAACCTTGAACCCATGTTGGATTCTTATATTCTTGCATACTGGACAAGAATTTTCGCATACTTTTACTGGGTATGGATTTTTCATCTACATACTCATCCTACCTGGCTGTGATGTTGGAATAATTTATAACGTTACATATTAAAATGTATTATGTAATATATATAATTTGACATCTTAAAAGTCATTGTAGTAATAATAAAAAATTAAATTAAATAAGTATTATATGTGTTTGGTATTCAAGAAACTAAACTTACATGGGTTTTTTTCAGTTCAGATAAAAAAGAAATTCCAGCAGAGCCTCGTTCCCGCCAAAACAGTTATACTGCGGAACAGAATTTTCTATCCAAACCTCAAACCCATGTTGAGGTGAGGATATTCTAAACAGAGGTTCATGATTTTTATTGGATCCAAAGCTCAGCTGAGGTTTTTATCAACAAATATGTTGATATACTGTCTACTGAGAATAGCATGACGCCATGATTGTGCATTTCCAAAATGTTGAATTTTATCTTGATCCAAGGAAATATCACACTGGTATAAAGGCAGATATTCTTAAGCAGTATGCAAACAATTCTTCACATTAGCATACATATCTCATACCTAAATATTCAAACAAGATAATTCAGAAATGCTCACCTGTTTACACTGATACTGATGGTGAATAATTTTTACATATTCTGTCAAATTCACTTTCCTGTAAATGGAAAATACAAATAGGTAAAATATTGATAAATCATTGTTGCATTTTTTTTTAAATTTTAAGATCATGTTTTTCAATCTACAGTTACTAGTTTCAATAAGAAATGTGACCTGTAAGTGTCATATGTGCATTAACTGGCCCCGTGGTTTCAAAGAAAGTGCTTCTAACGTACGACAGACAAAAGACAACATGCATCACTACCCTCTGGCCTTTGGCCAGTAGAGCTAAAAAATCAACAAATCTGAACATGAACCTCTCAAGGAACATTTTGAAGGAAGGAAAGGTGAGTCACAGGGCAATAACAGAATATTATCTGAGCCTTTGCCTCAGGTTAACAGCAAAATATTGGGAGATAACAATTACCGTTTTTTAATCATGGATAGTATGCACTATACACAAGTGCACATTATCTATGAGAAGACACATTTTTAGACCTAATCTCAGGAAAAATCATAAATCTTGTGTATCTGTATATTCAGAATTTTGAATTTTTCATTGTGCCACCATTTTCAAATGACTGTTTGGGTCAGTATGTAAATTGGAATTTGATTGGTCAAAAATTGTCAGTTAAGACTTATCAATACTCACTAAAAATTACTGAATTTTTTCTTGTTCCCAATATTTAATCGAGTTGGCACATGGCAACACATGCTCAAACTTCTCAATTATGGTAATATGACAGAAGCCAATTTAAATACCTCAAAATAACAGGTGGCACTTGTACACACGTTTGTTTTTTATACCATGCCTACCTATTTTAGATTTGGAACCAGTTTTAATTAGGACAAGCCATAATTTATTATTTATGGGAGAAATCAAATGTTTATTGCTTTCAATTATTAAAAATGAACATTTCTGGTGAAGCAATAGTAAACACTTTGATACTTCTCCATTTATTTGACAATCTTCACTGAATATGTATTGAATATGGCCCAAATTTGAATAAAAGGTTCTCCGCTAGGTAAATCATCTTTTATAATCTCATCAATAAATTATCCTCAAATTAACACCTAAACATACTGGAATCCATTTAATAAGTCTGTATCTTGATAGATTTTTAACAAATTACCTTGGAATAAAAGTCAAATCTTCTGTACCTGTGTATAATGCACATTACTTCCCTAACATCTTAAAAGTTAGGGTGAAAAATATTCACTTTATACACGAGAAGGAATGAAATTAAATTGGATCACTTACCTTCTGTAAATAATCTTTGACAAATGGGTGACTTCTGTGAGAGTCCTTCAGCTGGGAGATATACCTGTTGCTCACCTGGAAAATATTATAAGCTTACCTAGAGAAATAATATTACAAGCTTGTCTAGAAAAACAATATATTAATAATATCATAAGCTTACCTAGAGAAATAATATCATAAGCTTGTCTAGAAAAACAACAATATACAAATAATATTATAAGCTAACCTAGAGATAAGCATGTCTAGAAAAACAATATATAAATAATATCATAAGCTTACCTAGAGAAATAATATCATGTGCTTGTCTAGAAAAACAACAATATACAAATAATATTATAAGCTAACCTAGAGATAAGCTTGTCTAGAAAAACAATATATAAATAATATCATAAGCTTACCTAGAGAAATAATATCATAAGCTTGTCTAGAAAAAACAACAATATACAAATAATATTATAAGCTAACCTAGAGATAAGCATGTCTAGAAAAACAATTTACAAGTAATACCATAAGCTTACCTAGAGAAATAGTATTATAAGCTTGTCTAGAAAAACAACAATATACAATATTATAAGCTTACCTAGAGAAATAGTATTATAGGCTAGTCTAGAAAAACAACAATATACAATATTATAAGCTTACCTAGAGAAATAGTATTATAGGCTAGTCTAGAAAACAATACTATACAAACAATATTTTAAGCTCACCTTAACAAATATCATACCAGTATGAGTGTCCTAGCACTTGTACTTGTTGAGAAATAGTGTAAAAATGAAAACTTAACGTTGGAGCTAAATATAAATGTTTGACGCTGCCGTCGCCATCGACGGAAAAGCAACACCTTAATCTTTGTCGAGACGAGACAAAAATAGATTCCATTTAGTTACATTACTTTAACTTCGATTAGATTTACCTCAGAACCAGCCCTAAACTTTTGATTCATGAAAGAAACCTGTTGACACAAATTTATCAAAATAAGTAAATAAACTACAGTAAAACATTTTGTAACTTGAGACTATTCATTCCAAATATCAAATTACCAGGTATCATAACCTACCTCTGGTGCCTTGCCCATATGCTGCGACAGAACTATGAAGTTAATGATTGTTTCTGCATTGTTACTATCCTGAAATATTGAGAAACGTTAGATGTTTAACTTGTTTAAAAGATGTTTCTACTTCCAGTTATAAACAAGTTGCAACAGTGATATCATCATGGAGTAATTGATATTGATTTATTTCCAAATCAAATGTGTTGAATATCATTGGTTTATCAAATCGCCTCAAAATTACAATGTATAGTAGAACGTCATTGGCACGGATGACTGAAACACCACAGAAAGTTCCTGTTTAATTTCTATTATTCTACCTCTGATGGCTAGAACCTCAACGGTTTTAAAAGTCAAACTAGAAATAAGGTCCAACACACTTACCTGTATTTTTCACACCTATTTTTTCACAGATAAAGAAAATCAAAATGTTAACCTAAAGTTTTAGAGCCTAAAAAATGGAAAAATGGGTAACTTAGCTGTATACATTGTTTGTACAACATGATACAGAAGTGTTTATGAAGTTTAGTCATTACAAAAAAATGTAGTTTAATTGCTCTGTAACAGAGAAAAAGCTGAGCTAAATATAAAACATTAACAGAATTATGATGACAACAATGACACACCAGGGTCATGACCAGGCCTTCTAAAATTCCAAAATGCAAATCAGTCCAGGTTTTTTACTACCGTAAGACCGCGGCATAGTCAAGTGGTAGAGCGTCCGCCTCACTACGGAAGGTCGTGGGTTCCATCCACGGCCAGGTTATACCAAAGACTTTAAAAATGGTACTAGAAGCTTCCTCGCTTGACACTCAGCATTTAGAGGAGAGTTCTAGGTCTGGACGGCCCGGTATCAGTATAATGTAACTGGGTGGGGTATCATACCATGTGTCTGCGGCATGATACTCCAGTGTGACAGCGCTTAGAATACTGTCTCAAGTAGACACCGTCGCGATATGACTGAAAAATTGTTGAAAGCGACGCTAAACACCATACAACAACATTTACTACCGTAAAAATTGCACTTATTTTAAAAAAAATCACTATATGCCTTTACATATATGCATACCCCATCCACCATGTCAGCTGCACCATGTAATTTCTCCGTTTATTCATCAATAGGGAACTATTTCAAGTTTATTTGTGTATTATTTATAACATACTTTATCACAATGTGTACATTTAATGACTGACATTATATTACTGTTTTACTGAATAATTTTCAATTTATTAAAAATGCTCGATTGAACTGGAAGTGTCCCAAGTACCGGAAGCTGCATGAAATAATCACCGTAGAAACCAATGTAACGGTTCATTCAATTTTTTATTTTTGATATACGTACAATTACCAAAACGAGCTTGTATATATAATTAAAGTTATTTTTTTAAAAAAATGAAACAAACAAGTAACACTGCACGTTTTATCAAATATTTTAATGACACAAACAATATTCAGTCTGACCGTCCAAGCTTTGGCTAGCAGTATATCAAAAAATTACAGACGCAAACACAATCTTTTGATGAACCGATAGAATGCTATGGGTCGCTGATCACACATCAAAGGCGTGCTACATAGTGATAGACTCTTCCAATAAACTCCCCCTAATATCGTTAATGGTTTAGCCAAAACTGACATCATTTCACACAACAGGTGACAAAACAATCCGATTATTGGGTCAAATGATATTGCCGCAAGGCGTATTTCATAGGTCAGTATGGCATGGTAAGAGCTATTAATAAGATTTTATACGACTGATAGAAAATATCTTGACCGATTTTTTCATTAAACTTTGAAATATCTGGACCAATTTTGAAACGAAAACCGGTTTTGAACTTCAGAAATCAGTCCAAAAATCGAAAAACCAGCAATTTTAGAAGGCCTGGTCATGACAATTGCTCTTCTGTTTGTGCTGGAATAACAATTAAATCAAAAAGTGACATCAACTCTTTCTTCTTTGCTTCAGATAGAATCAGTTTGTGTTCACCTTTGGCCAGTAGAGCTAAACATGGTACACTAGTAGTAACAGTTCAATTGACAACATTGTATTACTATGTCAATGTGCCAACCATTTAAAGGGATTATATCAGGAAAAAACGTTAAAATGTCTTAAAAAATGAAATTATTTTTAAAATCGATAAAAAACATCTCATTATCATTAAGAAATAATAACCAAATGATTTGGTATGTCAAATTCACTAAAACCTGAAAAAATCGATATATAAATTGGAGTGGTAAACGAAATCCACATTCTTAAAATAGACAGCACTAAAATACTGCTCGATGTCATTCAGACTCTTTTTAAAATGAAACAATTTTACTACTTGTAAACCTGTATCAATGGCAGATCTATTTAAAAAAACAAAAAACGGCGTACACCTCTACTCCCCCGCCCCCCTAAACTCCTATATATGATTAAAATTCACTATATTTCTACTGAAAAACATGTGTGCCTATTCAGATATTTTGTTGCGCTCCCTCTAAACTGAAATCCTGGATCCGCCCATGTGTATAATGGATCAGATCGAAATAAAAATGAAATGAAATCATGTGGCATATTTAATACGTCAAAAAATATGTTGCACTTTTAATCAGGAAATCTATTTCAGTCTAACCTAGGTGTGTAGCTTAAGTTAAGAAATCTTTTTTAAATATATTATTTTGGCATGTTTAGATATCCTTTTGGCAATATAGGGTCAGTGAGTATATATAGGCATGTTGCTTTGCAAAAAAATGTTTTAAGCCAATTTTAATTTTTTTAAAAATCCTGATATATTCCCTTTAATGACTATTGGATTTTGGCTGATACTTTACATATGACTTTGCATATGCTTTGTATTGTCACAGATTTGTGTTCGTATAGATAAATATTCAGGTGAACGGTTAAATAAATATAATCAAAAGACAAGTGAGAGATGGACACTGTTATAAACACCTTGTCTAATGCTTCCTGCAGGCAGGACTCAGCATCATCAAACCTGCCCTGTCCCATATAACACGCAGCTTGACAGTTCAACAGCAAAGGTGTACTGGCAAACTTGTCGGACATTTCCTGGAATATGTAGTACGCATCCTGGAACTTGTCACCACCCTGCACACATTAAAAACATTGTTTTAAAGAAAATTTAACAACAGAAATCAGAACAGGCAACTTGAGTGAATTTGGTTATAAAATTATGATCAAATTAAAATGAATGAAAAACTGGTCTCAAATTTAAATGTTTCATTTCACAAATATTGACATAGTCCAGCAGGTATTTCACTGAACCTGACATAGAAGTGTACAGTCAATCTTTTTGGTGATTATATCAGCTAACACATTGCCCATGAAAAATAAGTTTGGTGACATATTGTCACCATTGAGCATTTTGAAATATTCAAAATGGCCACCAATATGGTGGCAAATAAATTGAAAATTATGTTTACTGCACATTTCCATTTCAAAATGCAAATAAAATGTTTTGATTAAATTGAATTTATTTAATAAACCTGTTACAATCATCTAAAATATCAAAATTACACAACTGACAATATATGCATAATAAAATATATTTACATACACAAAGGGGGAAAACTTTTGAATGGCCAAAAATATTGAAACAACTGGAAAATTGCCTAGAGGGATATCGAAATAATGAGTTTCAACTGTGTACAAAATCTGAATAAAACCCAGACGTCCTGCAAGAAACTGATAAACTTTCCAATAGAATGCGGATGTAGTGAGCCAGGCTTGAACCCAAGTCCTTACAAGTGGAGGTAAGTGATCTTGAGATACAGAGGATCTTCTGTAATAGGTAGTATCAACCCAAGTTCTTACAAGTGGAGGGAAGTGATCTTGAGATACAGAGGATCTTCTGTAATAGGTAGTATCAACCCAAGTTCTTTCAAGTGGAGGTAAGTGACCTTGAAATACAGAGGATCTTCTGTAATAGGTAGTATCAACCCATGTTCTTACAAGTGGAGGGAAGTGATCTTGAGATACAGAGGATCTTCTGTAATAGGTAGTATCAACCCAAGTTCTTACAAGTGGAGGGAAGTGATCTTGAGATACAGAGGATCTTCTGTAATAGGTAGTATCAACCCAAGTTCTTTCAAGTGGAGGTAAGTGACCTTGAAATACAGAGGATCTTCTGTAATAGGTAGTATCAACCCATGTTCTTACAAGTGGAGGGAAGTGATCTTGAGATACAGAGGATCTTCTGTAATAGGTAGTATCAACCCAAGTTCTTACAAGTGGAGGTAAGTGACCTTGAGACACAGAGGATCTGTAATAGGTAGTATCAACCCAAGTTCTTACAAGTGGAGGTAAGTGACCTTGAGACACAGAGGATCTGTAATAGATAGTATCAACCCACGTTCTTACAAGTGGAGGTAAGTGACGTTGAGACACAGAGGATCTGTAATAGATAGTATCAACCCACGTTCTTACAAGTGGAGGTAAGTGACGTTGAGACACAGAGGATCTGTTATAGGTCATATCAAGTATTTATACTTACAACAGCAAGGTTAAACCAGCCCTGAGCCAGCTGTGTGATAATATTATCCTCATCTGTGTCCTGCATTCTCTTCAACTCCTTCCTAAAAACACATGTACAGGAAACGGAGATGAAATGATGTACTACAATAATATCAATGAATTACCGTTACATCATAAAACAAGTCACTTACCTGATGTCATTTAAATGGCCCTTAGGCTAACAGAACCCATCAGAAGTATATACATTGCAAATTTATCAGTAGAGTTCAGACATATTTAAAATTTGTGTGGATCTTTCAAAAAAGTTGCTAAAAGGTCCCAGACATGCCAGCAAATTCACTATTTTAAAATCTGATTCGATGCCAACATTTTTAAGGACAATTAAAGGCAATATATGAAGAAATTTGGTTCATCAGTTGGTGAGAAGGTTTTTGAAAACGTTTAATCCTTTTTTTACGCTTGCTGGTTTCTTATGAATATTAAACCCTGTTAAATTTAGTAAGTATATCAGGCCTACTACCAGTAGTTACACACTTATTACTCGTAATTACACACATATTACCTGTAATTACCACATATTACCCGTAACTACACACATATTACCCGTAATTACACACAATACCCGGAATTACACATATATTAACCGTAATAACCACATATTACCCGTAATTACACACATTACCCGTAATAACATACATATTACCTGTAATTACATCATATTACCCATAATTACGCATATATAACCAGTAATTACACACATATTACCCATAATTACACATTAAATACCTGTAATTACACACAAATTACCCGTTATTACACACATATTACCAGTAATTACACACATATTACCAATAATTACACACTAAATACTTGTAATTACACACATCTTACCAGTAATTACACACATATTACCAGTAATTATACACATATTACCCATAAGTACACACTAAATACCTGTTATTACACACATATTACCTGTAATTACACACATGTTACCCGTAATTACACACATATTACCTGTAATTAGACACATAAACTGTAATTACACACATATCATCAGTAATTACTCACATATTACCCATATTTACACACACATTACCCATAATTACACACAAATTACCCATAATTACACACATTACCTGTAATAACACATATTACCTGTAACTACACACATATTACGCATAATTACACATATATTACCTGTAATTACACACATATTACCCATATTTACAAACACATTACCTGTTATTACACACATATTACCCGTAATTACATTCACATTACCTGTAATTACACCTAAATACTTGTAAATACACACATTTTACCTGTAATTACATACATATTACCTGTAATTACACACATATTCCCAGTAGTTACACCCTAAATACCTGTAATTACACAAATATTACCTGTAATTACACTTAAATACCTGTAATTACACACACACACAACCTGTAATTACACAGATATTACCTGTAATTACACCCTAAATACCTGTAATTACACAAACATTACCTGTAATTACACCCTAAATACCTGTAATTACACAAACATTACCTGTAATTACACCCATATTACTTGTAATTACATCCTTAATACCTGTAATTACACCCTAAATACCTGTAATTACATACATATTACCTGTAATTACACCCTAAATACATGCAGTCACATGCTCTTTCTACCAGCAATTAACACACTTAGTAGTAACCAATATGTACTTACTTGGCCAAGTCCACTCTGTCCAACTTCAATAAAATTTGAATAGTGAAGGCCATGCTGTGAAATAAAGAATGAAATATGAATAACTATACACAGGCATCTAAAGCACTTGAATAATAACCAAAAAAATATTGTATATATCAATTAACACTTGGACTGCGTCCGCACAAGAATTCAAATTCAAAATCCCTGGATTGATACCAACTGATTGGCCTGGCTAAAACTAGAGCTGTTCCAATATACAGGTAGACTGGTTTTATGTATTGGCAGTGTCTATAACAGCCATACCATGATACAGACTAGTAGGTTGTGCACAATTCAATATCCTTTAAATTAAAGCAGACAGAACAGCATAAAATCCACTCAACTTATCAAATATTGAATTATTAACTAACCTTACTTTATGCAATTTCCGTAGTCTATTTATAGGTAGGTTCTTTCAGGTACAGCTTGTATCGGTACTAGAGACCTAAATTTGTATTTCAATGTGAAACTAAATTTGCATTAATAAAACTATATTTGGTGTTCATTCGCATAAAAAAATAAAAGAACCCAAGTAAATTCGAAAAAAATAAAAACAAACATAAAATTTCTGACACACTTAATCTGTGCAAGACACTGACTACATCCCCACATATGCAAACGTGGGCAGATTAATGGCTGAAGAACAAAGTTTGTGACCATAATCATCACAGAGACTGTGGCAGGGGGAGAAATTAAACTTGCAACCACTGGAATGACATTCAGATGCACAATTCCTGAACTGACAGTCAGATGCACAACTCTTGTACTGACAGTCAGATATACAACCCCTGGATTGACAGTCAGATGCATAATCCCTGGATTGACAGTCAGATGCACAACCCCTGGATTGACAATCAGATGCACAGCCCCTGGATTGACAGTCAAGTGCACAACCCTGGATTGACAGTCAGATGCACAGCCCCTGGATTGACAGTCAAGTGCACAACCCTGGATTGACAATCAGATGCACAGCCCCTGGATTGACAGTCAAGTGCACAACCCTGGATTGACAGTCAGATGCACAACCCTGGATTGAAAGTCAGATGCACAACCCTGGATTGACAGTCAAATGCACAACCCCTGGATTGACAGTCAGATGCACAAACCCTGGATTGAAAGTAAGATGCATTACTGACTGAGCAAGCAGAGCATTGCTAAACAGTTACAGAGAAACATGCAAAAACTTAACAAGTACACTAAGATAATTATATGTTGCCAAAGTCACTCCAAAAATGCTGCATCACTTTGAGTACAGATCAAATTTGGTTTCTGAGAAACACAGTTCATTATTATTAAAGCCGCCACAAATGATGAAAAAGTTTCATTTACGTCTTTTTTTGTCTTCATAAAAGCAAGACCAAAACAGAAGTCTTGCAGTGAAATCCATTCAATGACTTAATAAAAAAATTCAAAAAATTTCTTACCATTCTATGGATTCTGCTGAATGTAATATTCTAAGGGCAGCATCATAATTCTGAAGAAGAAAAAAAATGATAAAAATACAGATTATATATAAAATGGATGTTATACTAGTTAATTAATGTAATCAGAAGCAATTAATCTGTAGGCGAAGGTTAAACAGTAAGTGAAGAAACAGATGAGCAGGAAATTTAGAAAGGTGTGGGAATTTGGGAATATATAAGAAATGCTTAACATAAAAACAAATCCATCAGAACACTAAAACCACAGGCATATATTCAAGCCATGAACTTGCTCTGCTGATTAAAATTGTGAATGGTTGTTGTTTCAAAACATGATGACCAAAGGGCCACAAGACCGGACACGAAATCTCAATAAGATTGAAAGAGTCGTCAAACAAAGTTAAATTTTGACCTTGACCTTTGAAGTGGGAGTCTGGGTGTAACGCGTGACACATCATCATGTTATGTTGATCATTTGTAGCAGGTATTTATAATATCCATCTCTACATGACAAAGTTACAGACCAGACACAAAATCTCATACAAACTCAAAGTGTGACCTTGACATTTGAGGTATTGGTGTGGATCTTATGTGTGACACGTCATCATGTCATGCTGGTGAATCCAGCCAAGTGTTTTCGAAATTTATCCATAGGTGACAAAGTTACAGACTGGACACGAAATCTCAAATAAACTAAAAGTGTCGTCAATCAAAGTTAAAATGTGACCTTGACCTTTGAAATGGGAGTCTGGGTGCTACATAAAACAGGTTGTCATGTTATGTTGATCATTTGTAGCAAGTTTTAACAAAATCCATCTATACAGGCCGGACACAAATCTCACACAGAGTCAAAATGATGTCAAACAAACTCAGTGTGACCTTGACATTTGAGGTATTGGTGTGGATCTAACTCGCAACACATTGTCATGTTATGTTGATCATTTGTAGCAAGTATTAACAAAAATCATTTATGCATGACAAAGTTACAGGCAGGACACGAAATCTCACACAGAGTCAAAATGATGTCAAACAAACACAAAGTGTGACCTCGACATTTAAGACTTATTCTCGAATTCTATTTCAGCTTTGAAAAATACCCATTATACATTAGTGCATATAATTTAACATTTGAATAACTCCGTCACAATGAAGAATAACTCAGTAACAATGAATAACTCAATAACAATGAATAACTCAATAACAATGAATCACTCTTTAACAATGAATAACTCAGTCAGTTGTTATCAATTTAAATCAAGATTTTCCGTCTGTACATTGTAATTTAAATGGACTGATGCTCTACCCTGACACGGTTTCAATTGTGTAATTAAAATGATCTGTTTCTCTGCTATTTAAATGTGTATTATCCGTCTACCTGTTCCTGGAAGTATACAGAGGCTGCCATTAACATGAATGTATTGTTACTGACATCTACACTGGAGCCCATCTTGCTGTCAAGGTCGCGTACAATTTTATCTCTGAAAACAAACATAAACAAATTGTGCAGTTATTGTGAGGATATCAAGAGCACATGGTTAATGTGGGTTAAAAAACATAAACAAATTGTTCATTAATTGTGAGGATATTAAGAGCACATGGTTAATGTTAGGATAACAAACATAAACAAATTGTGCAGTAATTGTGAGGATATTATAACTATCAGCCAGAGTTATATTTAACCATTTGAAAAATAAAAACTTTGTGTCACATGCAATATATTACTTATCAGGTGTTATAAATATCACCATCACCTTTAAAATATGGACCTTGGCATTGGTGAATAAAATGCTAACAGGCCCAGGTGTTGCAATAAACACATCATTTTGCTGTGTTGATCATTTATGCAAAGTTATCTTCCAAAGCATACCAAACTTATTTACTGGATACAGAAATCATAGCGCCATCTTTAAGCCCTAATGTGCAGAATATCCTTCAGTGTGACATTAAAGGACTCAAATGAAAAATTTTGCACATCACCACTATGTAATAAGTAATGTATCAAATTATTCTGAAGTGCCTAAATGCATTTCAGAGTTACTGATAACAAAATAGGTCTTACTGTAGGTTAGAATGACATTCAGTGTGGCCTATACCTCGAAGATAAGATCTTTTTGAAAACATTAGTCAAATCTTTTTTAATACAAAATTTAAATGTAATGAAACAAGTGTTAAAATTAATAAATTACCTCCGACTCTCATTGGACATATAATCTGCAAACATTCTAACTGCCTGCAGTTCTGCAGCCTGTGACTGGCGAATTTCATCCAGGACCACTCCATACTTCTTCTGTGCTATATATGCCCTGTACATAAGTGAATCCTTCTCTGTGCGTACATCAGGATTGGATGGCTGGATGTGTGGATATAAAATATAGTTGAATTAATCAATTTTATATTTTTATACAATATACTTACAAATGCCTCTCATCATGACTTTATATGACATGACCTTCACCTTTGAGATACAGCCCTGGGTCTTGTACGTGACAAGTTTCTCAATATCATATGGTGAACATTTGTGTCATGTTATTTTAAAATGTGGTTTATAAGATATGTAACGGACACGAAATTTTGTACCAATTTTTGACCTTGACCCTGTTAATGTGACTGACTTTTGACCTATGGACCTGGGTCTTGTGTGGGCGAGAAACATCATCTGACTATGGGAACATGTTTGCCATGTTGTTTCAAAATATGCCAAGTGGTTTACATTTGATATGAAGCAGACACAAAAATGTGATTTTCATGGCTTTAAAAAAAATGATCAATTTGCATAATGAAATTTTATTAACCCTAATTATCATGATGTGAAATTATAATTTGAGGCTTGTAAGACAGATGATAGTTCTTATTCTGGTTACATATTTTACTTTCCTGTATGTTCCTCACCTAATAAGGTATTATAACATGTTTGAATCTCATTCAAGAGTAAAAGTCACATAAACCACAGTAAACTGCACACTCCACATGCCAGGCCAGGCCCCATCTTACCAGAGCTTTTGGATAGCCACATATTGTAAATAATGGAAAGGTAGGACACTTCAAAATTACCATATATCTGGTTTGAAGAAAATAAAGGTATGAAGGGAGAGAACCCAAGTTAAATCCGTGGACAAAATTGTAATATACCTACTGAAATCTATTTGCTTTTGATTAAAATTATATCTTAATGTTTAAAAGATTAACTTAAAGACCATACTGCTTTTTGAAATTATAGGTAAACTTGATAACTTGAGTTTCAATTAATGTTTGTTTAAAATCATATTGTTATTCTTGAACGGTTAAATCAAAGATATACCGCATTTGTGCATTATAAGTATGTAACAACCAATTTGTGTTTGATTTAAAATATCTAAACTCCATTACTTACATCACACATTGTACAACCAAATAAACATGTTCATGCACCACAATTATTTGAACTGTCAACAATGGACCTCAATTTGCATTTGATAGGACAGTTCATGCGTCTTTTGCGCTTCGCAATTTATTTCCATTATTTTCACAAAAAGTTAGACGTTCTGATACATTTGTTATATCTATATTGAGTAATGGTGCCGAAGTATTGGGTATGTATGACGCCAAAGACATTGAAATAATACACACTTTGTAGAAGAATTTTTGGAGTAAAAAATTTATAAATCTCGCTGGAATGTACGGTGAGCTGGTTAGAGTCCACTAACCATAACAAGAAAATTTTACATTCTTAAATACTGGTTAAAGAAATTAAAACTAGACAATAATATCTTAACCAAAAACAGTTGATAGCAAGTTAAAAAATGATGTTGAAAACAATAATTTCAATAAAAACCAATTTGACAGGCTAAATAACAAATTTACTTGATAACCTCATTTTTTTCTAACATTTGGTTATACCAGTTTGAAACATAATGTACATTTTGATTAGAAAAAACAATGCTTGATTCATACAAACGTGTTGGTAATCAAATATTTGTAATTCAAACCAATTACGATCATATTGTAGATATAAAAAAATAAATTTGAAAAAGAAAAGTACTCACGTTTTATATATGAAAAAAAGCTCTGGTATACAAATACGGTAGTCAATTTAGACTATCTTCACACAGATTAGAAATAGAATATGGAAGGTACAATAACATGCCTAGAGATAACAGAATATGTACTAAATGCAACCAGAAAATAATTGAAAAAACGAATTTCATATTTTACTTATGTGTCCAAAATAGATATTTGAGACAGAAATATTTTAAGCCATATTTTGTAGATGGCTCACATTAAACAAATTTGACAACCTAATGTCAAGTACCTCAAAAACTATTTTGGTAAACATTTCAAATTATTTAGTTCAACTAACTTTCCAATTTTTCATTAGAAATAATAAATGACATTTTCCATGCTTAATGGGGCCGATATTCCAAGGACATTTCATCTAGTGTCTGGATTTACATGGGGTCAGATATATAGTAACTCAGATAAGGCCTGTGACACACTCCAAAGTCAATGTGTGCACATCAATAATCACTTTTGGTTATGTTAAGAAATTATCGTCATTTTATCATGATTAATAAATAATATAATTAAAACTGAAACAATTATGCCTTAACCCTTTACTCCATAGATACGCATTTTCCCACACCAATCACAGAAGGCCTTTGAAAACAGTGCAGGAAGAGTTCATATTGCTCGTAACGAGCAATCTGAACACTTCCTGCACTGTTTTCCACTCTGTCAGTTAATATAAACATAATTCACCCAATAATTCAAAAGCATTCTATACAAGATGTTTCCAAAGTCGTCTATATCAGAGGTGTCCAAAGGCGTCTATAAGAAGTAAAGGGTTAAATAATCACATCTCTGTATATGGCAGTGTATTTCAGTTATTAGGGGTCTTTCGAGTTTTAAAGTCGCCCTGAAATTTCATCAAAAATAAAATAACCAAATTTAATATGACAATTTTACAATTTTAATAAACAGAAATATGCCATTCCTGAAAAGTACCAATGTATTTAATTTTCTACCATATAGCAAGTTCCCATTTTGGTGGAGCCACAAATACAGAAACCTAAGAAGGAAACGTGCGGTTTTTGTAACTAAGAGACTGCTTTACCTTTAATTTTTGTGATTCATTTATACATTGTTGATAATTCCCAATGTAAAATGCCGTTCTAATCTCAAATAATTCATCGATACCTTCTTTATCTGACATTTTGTAGTTTTGTCAAATTCGATTGCGTGGCCAGAGCAAATCGTTTTTGTAGACGCTTTAAATTAAGTCTCTAAACCAATAAGCGCTTTGAGATGTAGAGGAAAACGAAAAACAAAATTTGGACGGGTGTAAAACCTGGCGTTTTTAGAAAAGGTAGCTGGCGGTGCATACTAACTTCTTTATATATAAACAGATTTTGATGTAGTATACCAGAGGCATATAAACATGTAATTAGGTCGCTGATTTTACTAACATAGCCTTTTACCGAAATAGGCTGCACGAAATATACATATTACTCCCAACAATCAATTTCTATTTGTGGTCTAATAAAGGTGTTGTACACTTTTTTTTTAACTTTTATTATTTATTTGTATGTTCAATCAAGGAATTAAATAGAGTCTATACAAGTCCTTGGTTTTATTTAATAACTGTAACTAGTAAGGATGCTGCTTGCTTTTAATGTAACATTGTCTATACGAGTTGGAAAAAATCATGGCTAAGAGTGATGTCTAAGTACTTTGCATTTTTTCTGTTGTTTTAAGTTTTTCTGGGGTATTGAGATCATTAGGAAGAATCTAGGGATCATATTGTGTATTTATTGTTAAGTACCCTATGGTGTCGTCTGAAAAGAGGAGTATTCGATTTTTAAGCGAATATAGCAAGTCGTTTAGGCGCCAAAAGAGGCAAAGCGTTAAAGTTGAGATTCACAGCTATGTTTTAATCGAAAACCATGAAGAAAAGGACTGAGAAGATTGTTATTGTCGAAATGGGTCATGATATTTGACACTAGTAAATGTTCTATTGGTTTCGATGCAATGCATGTGAGTGATGTTGGTCTATAATTACAAGGTTTACATTTAGGTTGTTTTTTGTATATTGTAGGACTGTTCTGGACTGCATTTCACAAAATAATTTACAATAACAATCGGCGTAAATCAATTTGACAAGTTTATTGTTTTATGTTCAAATTTTGATTGACGTTTAAAATATATCATTTTCTGCATGATTTTAGTAAATTTTGGGATCATTTAGATAAATATTATGAATACTAGTTGGTTTACGTTTACGATATTTTTTGTCGTAAGTTATTTTGTGAAACGCACCCTTGAACGCCAGTCCTGTGGGCAATTCCTGTTTCTAAGGATAATTTGTAGATGGCAGTTAGGATAGGTGCAATTTCTTGATGTAGTTTTTTTTATTAATTGTTCATCTGAACCGGGTGCTTTATTTGAGTTTAGTTATTAAGAAGTGTTTGGACACCGTCTTGTGTAATATATATATATTTCAGACATTTGATATACATGTATATATGTTTAGAACTTGTGTCATTTTAATAGATTAATTTCAGTCAAGTATTTAAGTTTTAGTGGCTTTGGTCGCGAGGGAAAACAGATTTAAATGACGATTATAAGGCGAAAATGACCCAATCACCGTGTATGAAAATGGGGTACTTAAGATGCCGGAGAAGCTCAATATTTATCAAGTTTAGGCCCTGACAACATAAAATCTCGCATACTCAAGCAATGTAGTAAAACGATCTTCAGCATACTCTATTTTTAATGTTTCAATACATCAAGGAATAGTTCCTGATGACCGGCGACGAGCCAATATGGCTCCCGTCTTTAAGAAGGAAGAGGAACTATAACCCTGAGCTTACTATAGGCCAGTTTCACCGACTTGTATCTGCTGCAAAGGCCTTGGAGGCACCGACTTGTATCTGCTGCAAAGGCCCTGGAGGCCAGTTTCACCGACTTGTATCTGCTGCAAAAACCCTGAAACATACCTTGGTTAGTAATATAATGCGACATTTGACGAGACAGGACATATACTTGTGGATTCATAACATGGATTCAGAAGTCAATGTGAGACACATCTAGCTCAGTGTGTGCACGACTTAACATTTACCTGGCTGGTAACATGAATGAGAAACACAATCGAACGGTATAATCATCATGGATTTTGACAAAACAATCGACAAAGTCCCACACAGAAGACTAGTCTAAACCTCTTTTATGAAATACACACAGGTCAAGTCGCCATAAACAATGAACAATATCTTTTCCTTGTCCAATCCTTGCGACAAATCAGGGCATTTAATCAAGCGCAATATAGCAGATCCAATGTTAATACTAGTGCCTTTAAATTCTCCCTTTTCCGAGAACTGTTCCTCATTGGGATAATCTCCAATCAACTACTTTTGCCATATTTCCAGAAACAGAATGGAACAGAATATATATCATTAAATCAATAATTAATACAAAACTCAGAAATTCCCAATCTGAATTTATAATGAGAATCATACCCACAAATAAACCTTTGTTAAGTCGTCTTATATGCAATAATAACGTTACTCAAATATCGAGATGGTAGTTACATGCCACCATACAAAACACTATTGACATGTCACCATACAAAATTATATTTACGTAAACAACGTACTAAATAAAAGTTGAACCAAAAACACGGATCTTACAATACCACACTGCTACTGATTAAAGGTTATATAAGTAAAACAACAACAAAAAAACGATCACAGACATTCAGTGCAACTATTGTTTTCTTTTTTTTTTGCTATTAGACACACCTGGTGTAATACGAAACGTATATAATGACACGAGCAACATAAAATATATTAAAGCCACGTAACCAGTAAGATCATATCTGGTGAAAAATAATGTTGTGTATCGTAAAAAGAACGTGACTATGTATTTAAACTCGCTAATATCGCCGATAAATGGAATAGAGACCTGCAACGTCTATGGTTTAACACGTCTTGTCTCGGTTACATCCGTAAACATACGGAAATTCCCGGGTATCATCGGTTAAAAATGGCTGTTATGAATTCATGGAATACCATGAGAAGTCAAGAAAATGTTTGCCATTAATAAACAAGTTGTTTCTCTCCTTATAAAAAAGTATATCTAGATACTGGTTAGGCCGCTTTATATTAAACTGTAAACAGAAAATGACTACAGAAGCGAGGCCATCTCAGGGGTTTTGGAGATCTGGGAAACATGACCAATAATTTTTAAGGATCTGGGAAACATTAGCCATTACTTTCAGTGATCCAGGGATTAAAGGCCTAATTCTAGAGATCCAGGGAAAATACTTTTTGGGAACTATGGCAAATACTTTTGGGGATCTGGGGGAACAATCACCATTATTTTAAGATATCCAGGGAGCAGGGACTCCAGTATCTGGCGGAGGGACTCAAGCACTTTAATCTTAAAAATCGGTAGGGTCTACTTCCTAGCATTATCGGATATCTTACAAAATATTCGGAGCATTACTTCTATCCTATTATATGTGTGTTGTTCGTTAGGACAAGGGCGTATATAAAACCTTGGTTATGGCCTCCTCCTTCCCGCCCTGGCACTCCTAGGTTAACCTAAGCAAAGTTCAGAAACCCATTTTTAATTACCTTTTCTTAGCTTGTCCACATAACAGTTTGAGTAAGCAAAACAAAAGCATTATATAATACATTAAGTGAATCCAATTTTATATATCATTAAGAACTATTGCTACTGATATATTTTATTTTATAATATAAATACAAATGTATATTTTCAGATCTAGTCGTCCTCCTGTATAAAAATGTTATTATTATGTTTGTGAATGGGATGTAAGCTGGTGTATGAATTGCTATAATATTATAACTTAATTGCTTTGTACTGTATGTACTTATGCTTTTCACACTGTGAAACTGAGTATAAAATAAAATAAAATTGAATTGAGTTTTAGTTCATATAGTTCATATATAGATATATGTTTATTGATGTAAATACAGAATGTTAAAGGATGTGGGCTGTGAGATTCCAGATGTTTTTGTTTATGAATTTTAAATCAAATTAAAGTTGTTTTTCTCAAGGACATATACAGATTTAAATCCTCGTTTTTCTTTACTGAAACCAAACTTATTTTTGCCACAGTCTTATAGATATATATCTATTTATAGAAATACAATTTGTTAAAGAATGTAGGCTATGAGGTTCCAGATATTCTTGTTGATGAATTTTATATCAAATTAAAGTTGTGTTTCTTAAGGACGTATATAGATTTAAATCTTTGTTGTTGTTTTTTTTTTAAACCTAACTGATTTTTGTCACCGTATTATGTATATGGATACATTGGACGATGATTTAAGCCGCAAACATGTCCATTTATTTACGAAAAATAAATAGTTTTGTTCTAAAGCCTCATTTTCTTACAAGGTAACCAGAACAATAAGGATTTTTTTTGTCAGAAGAGAGATATTGAGGTGTTTTTTTCTCCAAACGTTGAACAAGTATATGATAGTATTTATTAGACTATGTTTAAACTAAAAATTTACATTGATAATTTTCAAAGCTGATGTTATCAAATATTATCATTTTCAAAAAACACCATCATATTTCATTTGACAAATTTTCATTGAAATGCATACAAACCTTTTTTTTTTTTATAAATTCTGAGTCATTCCATAGGACCAAAGTAAACTGAGATATAAAAAGATTTGATTACACAAGTTATGTTTTACGTGTTTTTGTTAAAAACGAATAAAGTGGGAGTGGTATAGCCAATAGCTGTTTCCTAAATCAAGAACATTTTAAGAAAAAAACTTAGACCTCAATGTAGTTTTTCAAATATTAACATGATTATGTGTTATCTATCTTTATTTTGTTATTTAATTTTAATATATCAGTTTCATACGTATAATAGAAATTTTTTCCCCATTTGAGGCCTTTCCTCTGGTAATATTAACATGCTTTTGATTAATGCACGCGCGTGTGTGTATGTGCGTGCGTGTGTTCGGGCGAGAAAATGTGTGCTGCTTTATTGATATATTGTATTGTATTGTAATGTACTGTATATTTTGTTTTGTATAATTATATGTTGCTTTTTCATTTTCTCATGTGTTTTTTGTAACTCTTCAGTATTGGAGGTTAATAAAGATTATAAATATATATGTTTTATCTATCTTTATTTTGTTATTTAATTTTAATATCAGTTTCATACGTATAATAGAATGGTATTTTAATGACCTCATTTTTTTATTAAAATTAATAAAATATTACATCTGGAGAGTCTTTGATTTGACATAGGTATTGATCAACAATACTAAAACTAACTAGGCAGCGTACATATTCGTGATCATTTTCATTTTAGTATACTTTTCGGGCTTTTGTCCTTTATCAATATAATTCCTTGTCAAAGGTAATCAGTAACATATTTTATTACCTTTGCTAAAGGGCAAAAGCTCGAAAATTCAGAGAACAGAGTTATTATTCTTCAATTATACTATCATGACTTCTTTTTTTGGAAGATTTTATTGAGATATTTTCTTTTAAATTTGTAATGAATATGTTTTAATAGGATCCAAAAAATCTTATTACTCAGTTCATTTCACGAACCAACATCCTTAAAATTCCATACGTACGCACGCACGCACGCACCGCTAGTTTTCACAAGGAATTAATAATAATCAAGTTTATTTTGAACAGATTATTGTTTAATACTGGAGACGTGCCAACTTTTAATGATACGTGGAGAGACTGTGATTAGCCGCATGTCAACGTCTCGGTGCTTTTCTTTTTACATTTCTGAGCGACTTTGGTAACATTTGTAGTGTGTGTTGGGGCCTGAATCTTCAGCTAAAAAAACAAACAACAACAACAATAAACACACAAAGCCTCGAACTACAGACATACATCATTGTTACATGTGTTGTTTTTTTCTTATATGACCATGGGCCTGGGCAAAGGGAAACGTAACACAAAATCCTATTTATTTTACATTTAGCAAGGACTTGTATAGCGAGGACTTGTCTATTTAGTTCCTTGCATTTAGTAAAATGTAAATTACAGAGGATTTGTTTGTTACATTTCCCTGTGGACATGAGCATGTTGTTGTTGTTTTTTTGTCGGTACGAAATCACGGTAAATTTGATTCATAATAACAATACTGGTTGTTAACATAATATGATGATAGAAATATGTTTGATGAAAATGTTTCTAGTCGAATGCGCGTGTACCTGTGTTCGGGACATAGCAAATGTTTACGTCGGTCAGTTGATCTGGTTTGCACCTGTAGTGTATTGAATTGAACGAGGAAGATAATTTTGTTAGCTGTTTTTAAACTTTATAAAAATAATTTCATCATTTATTTTAAAGATGATTAAATGAATCTTCAATATTTTAACTATATCCACACACATACACATATTTATTTTAATTTTCAAGCTGGGCGGATTTATATTATTATTTTATTACCTCAGACGGCTTGTAATTGTCAAGGACATATTTAAATGTCGTTGTAATATTTCGTATCAAAGTTTAAAATAGGTGTTCGTGTATCTGATTCGATATTTATAAATTATTGTCAAACAAGCAGTTAGAAATATTATTATTTTATGAAAATAAAAAAGATACAGTGGCGTAAAGCGCATGAAAATAAGGGAGAGAAAACTAAACATTATATAGAAACAGACTATAAAATGTGGCGTCCCCAATTACTGCCCATTCGAAACTACGGATTGTTTTGGCAAGATAGCTTTGTCGAGAAATTGACCAATCAGCGCGCGAGGTTGTTTACAATGTTTTTCAGCTTGCTTGGTGGAATATGTGAAGTGTATCACAAAAATATACCAATTTTAGTTAAGAATTAATGTATTTTTTGAATATTTGATTGTGCCAGGAGTCTGAAAAAAGAGTTAAGGATATATTAATCTTAAAGAATACACCGATCAAACTTTCCAGTCTGCCGTCATACGTAATGATAAGCTGACATTTTTGTTGTTTAGGATTGACATTTTATAATCGAGTTCAAGGCTATTCGGATATTTGTGTAACAGTTAACTTAAACACACGGGATAAATGTTTTTCTACGCCAGAAATGTATCATTTTGTTACTATGTGACAGCTATGTTGTTGGATGTACCTTAGAAATGGATTGAAATGATGTGACCGCAGTTTTAACTCCGTTTCTAGTCGAGTTTTATCTGTTTAAAGAATGTGCGTAGTGCCAGATTACCTTTCATTGATAAAGGCCGCCATTGAAACCGTCATTTATGTGTAAACAATCTAAGGATGGCTGGGTCGCAGTGTCATTAAATCTTAAAAACATAATTCAGTGTTTTAATTATCAATCATACATACTATGAGTGAAATGATTGCGAACGTACAACCGATATTTTTGTGTCTAGCTCTACTTTGTTTTTTGACCCCAGGCTCGGGTCAGGCACAGACTTCACGTGCTTTTGAATACAAGAAGTCATCACAGACAACATATCGACCAAAGGGAGGTGAGTAAAGAGGTCAAAGGTTAACCATCAGGTCATTAACTTGTTATTGTTGTGATGGGAAATAAAGTATTTTAAAGCTATTCGCAAGAAGAAATTTCATCATCTTGTCTAACTGGGTGTCTCTGTTCTGACAAGAAAAGCATGAGTTGACTTTATTCTTTCTTCACCCAAATAGGCATGTAAAGTTAATTATTTTCCTTGTTTGTTTGATTGCCTGATATGTTATTCACAATATTTTTACACAACAAGAATCAATTTTTATATTGATACAGTGATTTACATCGCTCATGAATCTGCTTAATGGAACATTAACATTAGAAAACTCTCACATCAAGTAATTTTGCAGCGGGTGCCATGTCCAGCTTGAGTATAATCTTTCATGTTTTCTTTAAAAAGTATAATTATTCTATGTAAAATGGAATGTTCTATTTTGAAAAATCTGAGTGGTTTTATTGGTTGAAAAAGTGGGACAACATCGAAATAAATAATAGACTTTTTTGATATTATAGACAGATTAAGAATAAAATGTAGTAGCAAGAGTGGTGTTGACATCGTCAGGGATTTCAATAGACGCATACCCTTGGATTTTGACACATGGAAATTATGGCCAAATAGGCCAATACATAATTTTGACACACAGCAATTAAGGCTTAAACTTCAGTCCAATACAAAATCGAGTAGCTTCCGACTTAATCACAAGTTGATTTGTCTGCTAATACTATTTTAAAGACTGGCATATTTCTGACACACTGAAGCATCTGGACATCTCCAGGTGGTTGATGAAACTATTTACTACTTGTGCATAATTGACACTGGGTAAATATGCCAGCCAATCACAGCAGGCTTCTCCACAGGCCATTCAAGCACAAGGCGCCCCAGCACTGGACTATAGGAAATGGCATTCCCCTAGCGCTTGAATTATTTAACAAAAATTTGCAAAAGCTGAGTTTCCTCTAAATCATTATATTTCTTTTCATATCTTTTCTCATTTTAATGCCTAAAATGAAACATACTAAATATGATGACTTTAACTGATAAATGCAAGTTTTACTAATGAAATATATTTCAATGAGTGTCTTCCACCGCGCTTGAAAATGTGTTGAAGGTGTTGATGCGCTCTTACTCAAGCGTTTGCATTTTTTCCTGCGGAGAACCCTGCACAGTGGCATAAAAATAAAGTAGACGGAGCTGGGTGGAGTTGTCTCGAGTTGAGGTCACACATTATGGCAGACTGATTAGATAATTGATTGAATCACTGACTATTGGTGATGATTGATTTGTTAGAATTTGATTAAATAAATAATTAACTAAATACTTGCGAGTTTCGAAACTATAAAATATTTGATAGCAAAAAGCGATTAATCAGAGGTAAATAGACGGTTCATCATGTGCATTAAATATATTTTAAAATTTTACTCAACAGGTGCTTAGTCACCATACAAACACATGTATTTGGAAACCCGATTTTTTGTGTACAAGAAGACATGATTCCAACATTATGTATCCAGTGGACGTTATAAAAACACAATTTATACACCTTGTCCTATTAATTAACTCTTTCTATAGTTAAGTAGTATTATTTTACTAGATATCTGATTGCACTGTCATAAAATTGTAAATCAGAAATCAGCATATAAGACTCAGTGTTTTCTCCAGAACGTGTTTCTATCTATTTGATGCAATCATGTTTGTTCAGTGCGTCCACTTTGACGCAACCTTAAAAATACACAAATTCAAATTATGCATATTCATTTCGGCAAGCTGGTTTCAGAGTTATTTTTACAATGCTAACTGTTTTGACAGATCACATGGTCTGATCAGGGAAATCCCGGTCACGCGGTTCTACTAAGTTATGTAAACACTTTTATTGGTTATCAACGCTATTTTGGTGCAATTGCATAAATGATTATGATCACATACATAATTTTCCGCGAAGCTATAGTAGATTTTGAAGACAACATCTGTGAAAACAAAGGTACGCTGCAACAATAGCACTGACATATATCCAGTTTTAGGTTGTTTGTATATAAAGATGAAATGTGGAAAGCGTGAAACTTTTCAAAAAAGTTGTTTAGCTCAGCCGAAATAAAAAATAATGAAAGTATTTTAGTATTTTTCAATAAAAACAGTTAGGGCCATGGTGATTGAGCTGTGGCCATGACATTTAAAAAGTTTTAAAAGGGCCATGATCATAAAAACAACTACCGGTACTAAGTTTTTAGCTGTTGTAACTTGTTGCCAGAATTGAAACATTCGTTTTAAATTGTTTTGAAGTTGTTAAATTAAGTTGCAGTTTTGACGGAGAAATTTATGTGAAACAGGAAGTAAAACTGTTTTAGTAAAATATGTATTTTTTTTAACTCCATTTATTCATGTTGATTAAGTTTAAAACTAGTCAACTGATGACCCTGAGATTTTGAAAATGACCCCCCGATTTTTAGTCAGTGGGTAATCAATGACCCCTAAAAAATTGGAGCTGGAGAAAACACTGTAAGACTTATTGTTAAAATTGGGTAAGATTATCTAAAAATTTAATTCTGGTGGAAGACATTTACTCAAATTTGGGTGCTATATCGCTGCAAGGCCATTACATTAACTTTTTAATTTCACTTACAAGTCCAGTCAGACAAGTATTTCTAAAATCTACTTGTCCTGACCAAAAACAACTTTCCCTTACTTTTAACCTAGAATTGTACTAGTCTATGGACATCTAACATTTGAACCTCCAACAAAACTAGAACTACTATTGTCAGCATATTTCTGATATTTTAGTGATACAAAACATCATTCCTTTCTCTTACAACAGTAGTCATCCTCTATACTCTTCTAACAACTTTGTTATTATCCTCTTTTTGTTACCTTTTAATTATGCTCTTTCTTCATTACTGCTTGGCACTACATCTTTTTGTCATTTTCTGATTTAATTTTATCTTTTTATGTAAAAAATCCGAAAGAAAACAAGTTTGCCATGGTTGTTGATGTAAACAGACAAACAACGATCTCTGAATCATAGGCGTATGAGCAAGGGGGACGCCCCCCCCCCCCCCCAATATTTGGGTTTGGGGCGGGCAGCATATAAAGACAGTATACAGAAATCTTCATACACTCTCTCCTCAGGTTGCCCCCCCCCCCCACCTTCCAATAATTTAAACTCTCCTACGCCTATGTAAATGTCATAAAGGCAGAGACATATATTGATATAAACAAAGCAATTAAGACACTGGTAAAGAGAAGGAAATTAAAAGTAAACACATACACACAAATATTTCATATTTTGCAATTGAAAGAATGACATAACAATCGTTTAAAACAAATACAATGCTGTTAAGTACAATTATAAACAAGAGTTGTCAGAAGACAACAAAGCTCGCCAATGGGATAAAACTCACCACCAATGCAAAGATTGAGATTGGAGGCAAACACCAAAACTTAAACGCATCTGAACGCAAAAGTTTAACCAGGGTGTCTACAGATAAAAAAATAAGTCTTAAAGGGCCATTACTCTGCCAAAATGCAACCCAGAGTTATGGTTCTTGTCTCTGTGTGTTTCAGTGATGATGGTGAACACACATGCGAAGTTTCATTCATATCCAATGAGTGGTTGCATAGATATCTTATGTGATAAAAAACTTTAACCTGAAAAATTAAGTAAAAAAAAAAGGGCCATAATTGTGCCAAAATGCAACCCATAGTTATGATGTTTGTCTCTGTGTGTTCCATTGATGATGGTAAACACACATGTGAAGTTTCATTCACTTCCAATGAGTGGTTGCATAGATATCTTAAACTTAAACGTAAAGTTTAACCTGGATGTCAAAGTCCAAAAAGGGCCATAACTGTGCCAATCCAAAGTTATGGTTCTTGTCTCTGTGTGTTCCATTGATGATGATAAACACACATGCAAAGTTTCATTTACATCCAATAAGTGGTTGCATAGATATCTTAAACTTAACCCAATTAAACGCAAAGTTTAACCTTGGTGTCTAAGTCCAAAAAGGGCCATAACTGTGCCAAAATGCAATCCAGAGTTATGGTTCTTGTCTCTGTGTGTTCCATTGATGATGGTGAACACACATGTGAAGTTTCATTCACATCCAATGAGTGGTTGCTTAGATATCTTAAACTTAAACACAACTAAATGCAAAGTTTAACCTGGGTGTCTAAGTCCAAAAAGGCCCATAATTATGCCAAAATGCAATCCAGAGTTATGGTTCTTATCTCTGTGTGTTCCATTGATGATGGTAAACACACATGCAAAGTTTCATTGACATCCAATGAGTGGTTGCATCTATAGATATCTGAAAATTAAACGCAAAAAGTTAACCTGGGTGTCTACAGATGCAGCCGCCGCCGGGGTCATGACAATAGCTCTCCTTGGACTTCGTCAATTACTCAAAAACAATAAATCTTTCTTGCCGTATAAAAAATGGACCATTCAACGTTTTGCCAATGTTTTTTACATGTTGACGCAACCGCAATAAATCGGCTTTTCGTAAAGAGGGAAGTACCCAAAACAGCCCAAAAGCTTCTCAACATTTACCAACGTTTTAACAGGTGGAGGCATTTACTACACAATTGTCTAAAAGTAATGCATGCCCATTACGTGGGTTCTGTAATATATTTAGTAGGGGAATACTGGCATGCTGAGAAACCAAGAAGGGTGCTGTTTAGTTGATGTTTGTTAATGAGAAAAAAATATAATAAAATGACATACACTAAAAATGGTGCTATTTAAACCTAGAAAATGACATAAAAAATCAAATCAAATTTCTTTTTTTTTGTTTTGTTTATCAGCAATATTAAGTCCATAAACAATTTTAAATGGCATCATGTTAAGTTAAAAAATGACCAAAAAATGTCAACTTCAAGGCGTGCTTTATTCTATTAACCCTTTACTTCATATAGACACCTTTGGACACCTAATATAGATGCCTTTGGACACCTCTAATATAGAAGGCTTTTGAATTATTGGGTGAATTATGTTTAAATTAACTGACAGAGGTCATTCAAGCAATCTGAACTCTTCCTGCACTGTTTTCAAAGACCTTCTGTGATTGGTGTGGGAAAACACGTATCTATGGAGTAAAGGGTTAAAGTGCAATATTTAGTACTGTGTACACCTAAAATGGCTCTATTTTAAGTTAAAAAATATTGAAGCAGAAGGGGGTACATCCCCCCTCCTCTCATCCCCTCATTCTTACCCCAGCGTCTGAAACAAGTCCCGGGGAAGGGCCTGTATATGTAAAAAATGTGATATCAAAAGTAAATAGTATTGACTACTAACCACAAAATCCGGATTTATTTTGCAAAATAACACATACAAACTATTCGTTCAGATGGATTCCCAATATTTCAGTTTTGAATCTCCAGATTTTGGGGTCAGGGATCAAATGACACCGCTTTTGAGGTCTATTGAGAACCCTGATCTTTTGTATGCTATTTATTCTGAAATGCATTTTTCTATTAGAATTTCATTAATCTTTTTTGCCATCTTGAGGGGTTTTACATCCATGTGCCAGGGATGATTCTGCATTTTTCCTAGTTACTGGTTTACTAGAGACGAAACTTCCAAATATGGCACTATAATTCCTGGGGCCAATCTTGAAGCGTCACGTATATTCCATCATCTATGTCATATACTAGCAGTGTTTTCCCACACACTTTGAAATTGGGGTGGCAAATTGATATGGACTCCCATAGGTGTGAAATAATATACTGCTTGTTTGCCCTTTACCCTACCTACCAACAATAATTGCCCCTACTCTAATAACAGTTTTTTTTCCTTCTTTAGCAGACGCCGCTTAACCCTCACTGATTTGTTTCTCCTAAGGCTAAAAAATCCACTCTCAAGTCATTTCCCCTTTCGCTAAAAAAAGACCTTTCTGGTAAAGAACGGAAGAATTCAGTCTGCGAAAAAATGGATATAGTCTGAGTCCCAGGTTATAACATTTTTTTATTGGGCTACAAACGTTTTTCAAACATATAGATGGATCAGACTATTAATATCGCAAGAGACCAATTTCTGGAAATTTCGGGTCTTAAAATAGATAACACCTAGAAGGATACTCTTATTGTTTGAATTGCTAGGGTATTGAGTTTTTGCAACTAATCAGAACGCGCTATTTCCTTCAGCCTGGGTTGCGATAGTTTCCGTTACGAATAATTTAATATCGCTTAAATCTGTAGAATACAGTTATAATGATGCCGAAAATAACCGAATTTGACGTAAATTATCAAACACCAAATATCATTGTGACCTTGAAATAGGCGCATTGCACCAAATTGCACAAAAAAAACAACAGAAAAAAACTATCTCTATCGTAATTGTACGACAAGGACAGAAAGAAAGTGTATTTATAAACATGAACGAGTTTGTACTTTCAAGAAGAACTGGGTCACCTATAAAATTCGAAACTGACTGAAGTATGAAAAAAGTAAAATGAGTTAACGAAGATTTCTCTTCACTGTATGTCCACATGTGACCTATTAAATAAACAAATAACAAATTTAGACAGTTAGCGAGTAGATTTATTAAACTTGCAAATAATCAGGATCGTAGCTTGGATGAATACGATATGTAGGCACAGTTGTAGGGAGGTCCAGGGGCAAGGTCTTCTGAAAAAACAATCAGCTATATTGTGCGTTTTGGTGAATATTATGTTTTTCAGGGGCCTGCTTATCCTTAATATTATTGATTTCATTGTTTTATAACCAAATAAATTGATATTAAATATAATGTTTTAATGTTTGTTCATTTTAATAAAGGGAAAATGAAGAAGCCTTCCTAGGGGTCGGATTATTATTGCATTTTGGCATTTTTATTTATTTATTTTTTAAATGTGTATATATGAGCGATGATCAAATCAAAACATGGCGACGATATATTGTTTGGGTATGATTTGATCATTCGCGCAGATTTTCAAGTTTTATATCATGACCCCCCCCCCCCCCCCCCCCCCCCGCCGAAAAATGGGAGCCAAGCAAAAACCGCGTTATAACGGAATTCGCGTTATATCAGACCGCGTTATAACGGGACCCGAGTGTATATATATATATATAATATGGAGGCACACAGGGAAGATCCAGCATGTTGGACTGTGTAACCTCTTGAAATAAAGTCTTTATTATTATCATTGTTATTATTAGAGCTAGTGGTGAACTTGTTATAAATGAAATAATAAAACTATCTACATAATTTTGCTTAAAATATAAAATCGAATAATGCCTGAGTATTCCGGTGAGATATAGTTGTTTTAAAGGAAAAACCCAAGGCAATCCAACTGTTATTTATTAACATTATTCAAATGAACTACAGTTTGTATGACAACACATACAGTTTTATATAGATACAATTCATTAAAATATTCTATAGACAACAATTTCAATTTAGTATAAAATTTTCGGACAAGTAAATTTTCCATTCGGATGAGTACTTTTTACCAGTTCACAAAAGTCTTGCCCGATGGATGAGCGGTTTTAAAAGTTTTTCCTGACCCCCGAGCATGATTGTGTCCGGATTATCAAAACACAGCAGTGTTTTTTTTCCACCATTTTGGGAAGATGACCCATACAGCAGCGTCTCATTAACATTGGGAAAATTTTTGCATTAAATATATTTGTCCAAGTTTTCCCAATGCTAATGAAAATGCCGCTAAATTCCCAATTTCAAGGGTATGGGTCATCTTCCCAAAATGGTGAGAGAAAAACACCGCAAGGTTGTTGGTCAAAAATGGCCTGTGTGACATAAAATATAAGCTAAAAAACAAAGGACCATAACGCAATAAAAAAACGTTGACTCGGAACACAAAGACCACAGGCTTGCATTCAGATCACCATGATTGTATAGATCCCATTTTCAGTAAGTTTCAGTTTACAATAAGTTTCATTGGAATTGGGCTAAAACTGGGAGAAGCTGGATTCACACGGTTTTTGGTGCAGAGTGTGGTGTAAAATTTAAGTTCAAAGAACAAAGGGCTTTAACAAAAAAAGGTGATTAAATTGGAACACCAAGACCGCAGGTTAATGACCAGAATATGCACGTGCTGTACTGCAAGTTTCATTTGAATCAACATAAAACTGTGTGAGGAGTTGTAGCAGCAAGGTTAATGGTCCAAAGTGTGATTTAAAGTTTAAGTTTAGGGTTGGAACTAAAAATCTTTGAATTTAAATGCTTAGACCACAAGGTTTTTTGTCCAAAATGTCACAGATGTACAAATGTACAGACAGACAGACAGACTTCATTGAATTATCCCCCAGTTTTCTTCAAAAAGTAGTGGGATAAAAACTGCCTTCTCCATTGTCTCCTACCACATGTGAGCGATAAAGTGCCAGAGTGGCTGGCCCTCTTGTTTAAATATTGTCAGTCTAATTTAAAAAAATCGTGCTTTTTCTCAAATAACAAATTTAAAAAAAATCAGGAATAACCACTATAAAAGCCTACAAAATTCGAAATTTTCTTTTTGGATTTTCTTAAAGCTGAAATACCTACTTGAAAAAGAATCTACCCCAAAACCAAAAATAATTCTTTGTTTCCCGAAAAATGTATATATTCAGCTGTTCTTCAATTGAAGATTTTAAAGGGTTTTAAGAAAAGCGATAAAAAAATTAAAGAATTTTTATTCAGTTTTGTTTCTTTCAGAATATAGCTTCTTCCTTCAAAAACAAATTTGAATAACAACTCAGGAATGTCCACTATGTAAGCCATACTGTGGATATACACAAATGTTTTTCACGCCTGGTTAAACATCCCGAATAGCTTCGTGTTGACTTTACCTCAGTTAATATTTTGTTATATGTTGGTAGTATTATCATATTTGTAAAGGAGCAATATATATATTTGATAGCTATTAGAGTTAGATATTCTGAAAAGATTTGTAGTTGATTATGGGCCATACAAGTTGTTTGTTTGTACTTTTGGCTTTGTGCGCATTTAAAAATACCCATAACCTTGGGAAAGTTAATACATGATTTTATATTGCCTATCTGATATTGTAATCTTCAGAATGTTTTGTTTTTTTTCAACCCCATTGGCAGAATATCAGTGAGGATATCTAGTGTTGCACTTATTTGTGTGTGGGTAGTGTTGGATATATTATTTGTATATATTCTGGGCCACCCTTAAAGGGAATTTATCAGGATTTTTCAGAATTGGCTAAAATCATTTTTCCAATATGTCATGCCTATATAAAAATTATACTCTCTGACCCCCATACTGCCCAAGGGATGTCTATTTAAACATGCCAAAATAATATATTAAAACGGGATTTCCTAACTTGGGCTACACTCCTATGTTAGACATATTTTGTGACGTATTGAATGAGTCGCAGGAGTTCATTTGTATTTTAATTTGACTGGTTATACAGGTTAACACATAGTAAATTTGTTTCATCAAGACATTTTATAGCGTTTTTTTCCCCTAATATACTCCCTTAATAATTGTTTGTTTGCCACTTTCGACCCATAGCATTTATTTTATTTTTTAATTAATCAGAGAACCTTTTTACCACCCCTCAAATGGATGCAGAATATAAGGTTTTACCTGGCATTCATGAATTTTGTGTGTATATCTGTAAATTAGTTTTTGGTGTACAAACATAGATAGTGATATTACTGTTGATAAACCGGTACCAGTACATTATTAAATGGGCATTAATCGCACTCCTTTATAGCTGCACGGAGATGGCATCATATCGCACTCCTGTATAGCTGCATGGAGATGGCATCATATCACACTCCTGTATAGCTGCACGGAGATGGCATCATATCGCACTCCTGTATAGCTGCATGGAGATGGCATCATATCGCACTCCTGTATAGCTGCACGGAGATGGCATCATATTGCACTCCTGTATAGCTGCCCGGAGATGGCATCATATCGCACTCCTGTATAGCTGCACGGAGATGGCATCATGTCGCACTCTTGTATAGCTGCACGGAGATGGCATCATATCGCACTCCTGTATAGCTGCACGGAGATGGCATCATATCGCACTCCTGTATAGCTGCACGGAGATGGCATCATATTGCACTCCTGTATCGCTGCACGGAGAATGCATCATAACGCACTCCTGTATAGCTGCACAGAGATGACATCATATCGCACTCATGTATAGCAGCATGGAGATGGCATCATATCGAACTCCTGTATAGCTGCACGTAGATGGCATCATATCGCACTCCTGTATAGCTGCACGGGGATGGCATCATATCGCACTCCTGTATAGCGGCACGGAGATGGCATCATGTCGCACTCCTGTATAGCTGCGCGGAGATGGCATTTAAATGTCCAAACATATTGGAGAATATTAATTAATGCAAGGTAAAACATTACGGACAATGATCAACATTTTCTAAAGTTTGCCAATATTCCCTCGGTAACATATATTCAATATAGCCTTAAATTTTTGGTGATGTTAAAAATATATTTCACTGTATGATAGTTTTTAGGAACTAATAAAGTCAACTTAAAAGGGAATATTTCTTGAAAAAATGCTTTAAATGTCTTATAAAATATAATTATTATTTTATTATTATCAATAAAATCCAAATGGTTGGTATATCAAATCCACAAAAACATGACAAAATAGATGTTTCAATCCCCATTCTAAAAATAGACCAAACTTAAATACTACTTGACAGTCTTCACATCATCATTCAGACTCTTTCAGACTATTTCATAGATTAAACATATTTCACGTGTTAACCTATGTAACGAATCCAATTGAAATCAAAATAAAATCATGTGATTCATTTAATACGTCACAAAATATGTTGCAATTTTAAGAGGGAAATCTGTTTTAGTCTTAACCTAGGCCCATAGTCCAAGTTAAGAAACCCCTTTTTAATATTATTATTATAGCATGTTGAAATAGATATTATTTTGGCAATATGGTGTCAATGGGTACATATAGGCATGATATTTTGGAAAAAAATGTTTTTAACCAATTTTAAAATTTTGAAAAATCATGATTATATTCCCTTGAAATTGACCGTGACGTAAGAGTATATTTCAATGTATAATTTTTTTAGGAACTAATCAAGTCAACTTAATCTTCTGAAGGTAGACAATCAGAGTCTGAGGTCGTCCTTAAAAAATAAATTATTTGCCGTGCTTCTACCTACTCACTGAAAATTGCAGCTACCCAAACTTTTTTATTGACTTTCAAAGCGTTAATTTTTTTTTCATGTTTAGCTTACCTGATCAAAGCTCAAGGTGAGCTATTCTGATTGCCGATTGTCCATCATCCGTCTGTTAACTTTTTTGTTGTGTGCACTGCAGCACCCGCGTTTTTCATTGGATTTTCACTAAACTTATATAGTAGTTATATAACCATTATATTTCGGACAAGTTCTTGAACTGGCCAAATCAGATTATTGTGTCTTGAGGTTTGGTCCTTGAAACATTAAAAATGGACTTTTTGACTTTGTGTGCACTCTAGCACCCACATTTTTCATTTGATCCTCACCAAATGTGCACAGTAGTTATATAATCATAATATCTTGGATAAGTTCTTGAACTGGCCAAATCGGATGATTAATGTCTTGAGTTATGGCCCCTGGATCACATTAAATTTGACCTTGTGTGCATCCAGCACTTAAGTTTTAATCTTTGACATACTTACACAGTTATTGTGTAACCATAATATTATTGAATGAGTTCTTGAACCGGCCAATCGGATAAATATTGTTAGAGTTATGGCCCTTGAATTGTCAAAAATAGTGTTAATTTGATGTTGTGTGCATTCTAACACTCACAGTTTATATTTGATCTTCATAAACCTTACACACGTTTTATGATTGTGCCCTTACAATCTTGGACAAGCCACAGATGAGCAATTTAGTGACATTCTGGCCCTCCTGTTCTTTAAAATGACAAAATCAAAATTAAAGAGAAAAAAAATAGCTAACTACCTACCCACACCAAAAATACTGGGTCAGAGCACAGCAAACAAATATTTTTTAAGGATGGTCTGAATGGTCTAAAATACTGTCTTAAGGCCATCCTTAAAAAATAAACTTTTTTATTGACTTTTAAACATTTAATTTTTTTTTATAATTTCTTGTCCATTTTTCTTTAAAATGACTATGCAAAATCAAAATTTGGCCAAAAAAATTAGTTGCTTACCTTCCCACATGAAAATACTGGGTCGGAGCACAGCAAACAAATATTTTTTTAAGGATGGCCTAAAGATAACATATACCTGTCAATACTTTATGTGATAAAATTTGCTTGTTACTTGTTGATGGGTTGTTGTCCTGGAAAGAGCACATGGAGGCCAAATTGTGTGCAAGACCAATCCCCCACCATCTAATTTTTAGATAATCCAGTTGAGTTCACTATCTAGAACATTGAATGTAAAATAGAACAGTAAACAAGTAAACAAACTAATTCTCAGAAAAAAACTTTTTATAAACCCTTTTTCGGTGAATGGGCGAGGTGGTATCAGTTGACCATTTATTTAATGCATGTGTTAACTTTTCTCGCTACACAAAATCTTGAATGATAAAATCTATAATTGAGAAACTTTACACAAAAACTTCCTAGTTTGTCATAATGACTGTATTGATTTATAGTGTTAAGTTATAATCTTTGAGGTAAATTAAATGAAATATCAGATAACCTTAAACAAAACAAAACAAATTCTCAAATTCAGAGAAACTATATGCAGTAGAGATGATTACCAGTTTATTCAGCCTTTTTTTTTCATACAGAAGTTTTCATACTATTAATATGTAGAAATGAAAGCATCTAGACTTAGACAAAATGTCAAAGTGAGAATGAGAATCTCAGCTTTTAAGGGAAAGACGTGTTCTAACCCTTATCAAAGTACAATTTTCTGTTTATTTTGTCCCATCACCAGTTTCTATAACAAGTAGTTTTAAAACAATAAAATTTAACATTGTCAAAGATGTATTAAACCAGAAATTATGCAAAGAGAGACTAGTTTGTTCAGTGACTTTTGATACAATACTGATAATGCAAATCAAAAGTTGCAGGCAGCAACAATTTTTGCAATACTCTGCATTCAGTATTATAAAATAGTTAAATCAAGTAAAGGCATTTGAATTACTTACATTTAGACAATTCTTAATGTTTCACTCAGTTATTGTAAACTTACTGAGTGAAAATCAGCCAATTTAATCTTTGATTAAAGGGTTCCTACCATGTGATAAACTACTATACACACAAAGCCTTTAATACACACAAAGCCTTCCTACCATGTGATAATCTACTATACACAGAAAGCCTTCCTACCATGTGATAATCTACTATACACACAAAGCCTTCCTACCATCTGATAATCTACTATACACACAAAGCCTTTAATACACACAAAGCTTTCCTACCATGTGATAATCTACTATACACAGAAAGCCTTCCTACCATGTGATAATCTACTATACACACAAAGCCTTCCTACCATCTGATAATCTACTATACACAGAAAGCCTTCCTGCCACGTGGTAATCTATTATGTACACAAAGTCTTCCTGCCATGTGATAATCTACTAAACACACAAAGCCTTCATTCCATGTTATAATCTATTTCGTACACAAAGCCTTCCTGCCAAGTGATAATCTACTATACACACAAAGCCTTCCTACCATGTGATAATCTACTATACACACAAAGATTTCCTACCATGTGATAATCTACTATACACACACACATGGCTTTCTTCCATGTGATAATCTACTATATACACAAAGCCTTTCTACCATGTGATAATCTGCTATGTACACAGAGCCTTCCTACCACATGATAAGGAATTCTACACACATATCAGCCTTCCTACCATTTGACTGTTATATATACACACATATAGGCCTTCCTGCCATGTGTGATCTGCAATACACACAAAGACTAATGGTCTCCCAAACAACATCTAGTACTGGTTCTACCCAGAAAATGGACTCTTGGAGCTATTCATTAAAGCTAAGGTTGGGATTCAACCCTTAGATCCTGGCCAGGTTTCTACCACTGGACCACACATTCCACAACTTGAGATACAGAGTCCTCCTGGGGCGGGTGGTTTACATCTCTGCCTCGTGTGTTGAAGCCAAGCTTGCTCAAAACACACTAAAACGCAATGATACAGCTGTGGTGAAGACGGACAGCACTAAAAAGGGGCTTAAAATAGAGGATTTTACTGGGAGGTTCAGGGCCATCTGACCCAATTTTTGAAAGGTCTGCAAGTATTTTAAAAAAATCCAAATTTTGCATTGTTTTAATTTTGATAGGTTCCATTAGCGCAAGGGCCTTTGAAATGACGTTAATCAAGCTAGTACAACCATAGGCATGGATATAATTTTCACCCAAATGTTCTTTTTTTTCATCTGTGATGGCTCATAAATTCAAAATTTGAGAACAGTTTTCCAGCTCTGGCCACAGCATAAATTATACTGCATTGAATAAATTACTTAATGTTCTTTTTAATCACTGCTAAACTGGTCAATGGTTTCACCAATGGATGGTGTCTTAACTGCATGCTTGTACTAGTTGGAGGGAGGATAATTAATGGTATAAAAACTACAAAAACAGAATAAATTTTGAATGGTCCACTGACCATTACAATGGTAAGACAGCATAAGGCAAAGGTCCCTGGACTTCTATTTTTAGCACCTTACTGGAGCAAGGCATCTGTGTTCATTGGATGCTCTCTCAAAGCCATGACTTTTGTCTTAATGATTGCCATATAATGTTATGACCATTGCACTATTGTGTAATGGTTTATCCATAGTGTGTGTACAATCAATAGTATGACAGAATACCTAAGTAGAAATAAATCTAAGATCTGGCAAATGTGCAATAGCAATAACTTGTAAACTATTGGAAATAGCATGCATGCAAGTCTATTCAAGGCCTTGATATTTTTATTGATTAATGAACAAAGTTGAGTTTCATGTTTATCATAAAATAAATATTTTGCGAATTTTCTGCAAAGCTGACCTTGAAAGCTTGAGAGATTGAGTACAAAAATTGCAGTGATTTCTCAAATTATGGTGAAGAGTCGAGTCTCTTTTATGTTTAAAGTTTTATATTCGTGAAAAAAAGAATCACAATCATTGTTGTTGTTTTTGTAAGTTGTTTTCTACAGTTCATGATGACCTGTTTATATAATTATGTAATCAGACATTTTAAAAATATCAAATCCATTACTAAAAAAAAACTATTTATTTTTAGCACCTTGGCCTCATTTAATAAAGTTAACCTGTGATATGGTTTCTTGTATAATGATAACTTCAATCAGCATAGTCAACAACGGTCAAACTGGGTTGTCTTGGAAACTTAAACCGGGAAAAATTTTAACCATTCAGTCCCATCATTCCTAAAGCACTTGTTTATTTCAAGGTGAAAATACTCCAGCAATTAATTTCCTAAAACTGATTATCTCTCCTATTTTATTGTGATGCACTTCAGAGAATACTGTGAAGAGGAAGAAAAACAAGCTGCGACCTTGAGTCACTTTTGTGTACTCTAGACTCCAGTCTAAATATAGCCTCACTGTGTATCTGCTAATGTTTGATGAATAAAGCAGCAGGCAGACGATTCTCTGCTCATGCAAAAGCTTTATTGATTTTCTGTCGGTAAAAAAAGCAAGTGCTTTAACAGAGAACATTATCTGTTTTTCCATTTGGTAAATAACAGAATTTTGGTGCAAGGTCAGTCACCGACTTACTATATCGGAGCACAGCTTGGTGACAGTGTTTTGTTGTCAACATGAATCATGTAGTGTGCATAAAGTTTGTCCGTCTGCTTTGTTCCCATGTACAGGGTTTAAAGCCATTTTCAACACATGACAGATTATATGGCATCCAGTTTAATTGGTGGTTGAAGACCTCAAAATGTATCTGAGTAGAAAATGTTTTTTCTACAAATAAATGGCAAGCTTTATCACATAAAGGTTTTGAACCAGGCAGGTTTCGAACCTATGACCTCAGCAGAGCAGTGAATGGTCCATCTGCTTAATGAACATACATGAACCCATTACGTTAAACAACTTGAGTTTCCGTTAAAGGCAGTTAGTCAGTTTTTTCAGCTCATCGGAGCCAAAGGCTCTTAGTTGATTTTTCTGTGACCGCCCTGTGTCCATCTGTTGTACGCTTGTTGTTAACTTTTGCTTCGAATAACTTCTCTGTAACCACTAGACAGATTTTTACCAAAGTTGATATGAAATATCCTTGCGTGAAGCTTTCTCATGAAATCCGTTGCAACAAATTTCAGTATCAAAACCAAAATAATAGATACTCAGATGAAGAGAAAAGGAAGTGTAGTGAATAATTGGGGTGTTGGCCATTCATGCCAGAGATTTGCTCAACCCACTAGCCTGTCATGAGCAACACCCCACCCAGTACCGGTTCTACGCAAGGGTGATTCATAAAAGTCTTGGCTTTTTTTAGTAATAGACTTAATAGAGGTTAATAATTTGTATAATCATGAAAAGAAAGTTAGTAATAAATTTATTTTGATCAAAATTGGGTGATTGTGCTAAAAATATAATATACAGTAGAACTCCATGGTTCGGGCCCGATGGGACTAGACAAAATAGTTCAAGTCAAGAGTAGTTCGAGCCAAGTATTTTGTTCAATATCATACCACTCGTACACAATCATGTATTTATACACATTGAAATAGGAATTCGGGAGGTACCAGATAAGTGGTTCAAGCTATATATAGAGCTCCAGCCATCCATGTTCGAACCAACGAAGTTCTTCTGTAATGTAGCTGATACTTACTCTTTTTACTTTTCAGCATGTGGAAGTATCGATATTCGTAACAATGTGAAGAACTTGGAGCGTATCACCAACTGCACCGTGATAGAGGGCTCCCTGCACATTCTCCTCATTGACTATGCTGAACCGGAACAGTACTTGGAATACAGCTTTCCAGATCTTGTAGAGATCACAGACCACCTCCTGCTCTATCGAGTCAAAGGAATGAAGAGTTTACGCAACTTATTTCCCAACCTTGCCGTTATTCGGGGTCAAGAGCTATTTAATGATTTTGCACTGATTGTGTACGAGATGCAGGAATTAGTGAATCTGGGGCTGGTCAGTCTGACGTCGATACCGAGAGGTGCAGTCCGACTAGAAAGTAATCCCGAACTTTGTTACATTGAAACCATCGACTGGGGAAGAATTGCTACAGGTGTTCCATTGGAGGAAAACTTCTTCAGAAAGAATAAGGACATCAAGGAATGTGTGAATCGGTGTCCCGAACATTGCGTCACCACGATGGGTTATGATAAGATAGTACCACGTTGTTGGACGATAGATGACTGCCAATCCATGCTTTGTAAGTGTGTATTAATAATATATGGCTATGAAGGCTATGCAGTTGAAAAAAAAAATTAATATTTGTAAACTGGTCAATTAATATTAACCATTTAGACTCCCTGATAGATGACTACCAATCTATGCTTTGCAAGTGTATTGAACACTATATTGCTATTCCTTTTTTTTAAAAATAAACTACAGTCTAGCATACCCACACCACCTTTTCCCTTCCCCCATGCAGCTGAAACAATTTTTTTGAACTGGTCTATTAACAGTAATCATTTGGACTGGTCACTCTCTGAGAGTCATGTTTAACTATATCAGTGATTGGGAAGAGTAGGGGCCATTTTAGTCACATTTTTATAAAAATATCCCATTTATAATATTGGGAAAATATAGATCTACCATGTACAGTCAAACCTGTGTAAGTGGTCACCTCTATTAAGCAGTCACCTGTCTTAAGCAACCATATTTTTTATTTCCCATGTTTATTCTTTCAGAGTAAATTAACCATTATTAAGCAACAACCTGTCTTAAAAGGCCACCTTTGCTCCTTCCCTCAACTGGCTGCTTAAGACAGGTTTGACTGTATCCCATTTTTAAGAAATGGTCTATGAATAAAAGCAAATGTGATAAACAACAGAAAAACGAGTCATTTAAATGATTCCTTGCCGACACTGCCATATATTGGCTTGTTTTCTCAGCTTGAACATTGCTGAAGCTTCTGTCTAATAAAGGTGTCTAATTTTCTACTTTGGATAAACAATAAACTGCAGTGTTGACAACTGACTGACAAATGCTAGTTATAGAAGTATTCTTGCTTGCTAAGGATTTTTATGCAGTCATTTTGGCCTTAGGGTAGTAGATATTGTTGTAAACAAATACCTGGTGATCAGTATTATATTAGATATACAACCAGTCCGATAGCACTAAACCGTAACTTGTCAGTGCACAGTAGTCATTTGTTGTATCATTGTTACTGCTGCAAATTGGGCTGTAGCAGGATTGATGAAAAGGGTTTGAGGAAGGAAATGTATAAGATGAAACAAGTGTGGGGGAGTGTGGCAGGGATGAGGAAGCCTTATTCATGTAAGGTGATTATGATGTTGATGATGATGAAGATGATTATAATACCTGCAAAATGTGCATTGTTTCCAATTGTAGGAAAACAATAAACCAATTAAAATAGAATAGTTTGCTCCGTGAGGAAACTTAAGCTATGTCCAGGGAAATTGGTTTGAAAAATTGATTGTATGATCAAAAAATTGTCTAATTGCCAGACAACCAGTTTGAGGACTATATCACAGAAAATGCAGCACTAGTCTAATAAACAGATGAAGGCATGCAGAAATTGCAATTTTTTATTATTTTAAACTTCCGAAACGACCGATATTCCAGTCTTTTTTACCATTCCAGTTCATAGTTTACATGTTTATTTGACCTCTGAGAAATTATGCAAACAAAGATATAAATGAAAGATGCATTATTTTCAACAATAACTAATGGGCGTTTGTTTTCAAATCAATGATAATGTTTCTTAATGATAAACAATTTCGTCATAAAACGGGTAACCATCATAGTCCTTCCAAAGTGCTGTAAAACATTTTATTAGCAAGAACTTAATTTTTGCTATTATTCACGAGGTTCGTCCATTCCGATCGTGGTCTTGTCCGAATGTTTACTATATCTGAAAGCGTGTCAATCCATCGAAAACTCATTGCAAATGATTATAAATTCTTTTTAGAATATAGTGACTTTATGCGAAAGGTTCACTCAAGTTCATAAACCAGTATTAGTGTGGATTGTGTTACAGAAGACAATTTTTTCGTTTCACTTTTTGAACATCGCAAACTCAACGTTTCGCGAATAAATAAAATGGGACAAATCAGAGCAAGTTTGCGAAATGAAATTCATGCAAATTCAGAGTGTTTACAGTAATCAGTTTTATAACGAAAACATAGGTAAATTGAGCATGAAACAAAATGTGATTTCATCATATCTTTAAAATTAATTGTGTCTTTAATCGTCTGCTTTAATTGCATGTCTGACAAGGGGCACAATTTGTTAGAGCGAATAACTGTAACACAATAGGGAATATGTCTATGCCCCCCCCCCCCCCCCATTTTTATTAATGGGTTTTCTTTAACTATTAGTGTTTGAGGTGGGGGACACCAAATAAACAGGTACAAAATTAATGCATTATTCTGAAGACTGTACTGGGACCCAATAATAGTATGTTATTTTAAATACTAATTATTTAAGTACATGACTGTGTAGTGCGAAAAATTGGACTTATTGCTACTTAACAGGTGTTGAAAATTCAATTCAGTAGAGTTCCATTCAATTCTACTTCAGCTTGTCCGGAAAACTGTGAGTCTGGTTTCTGTAATGGTACAATATGTTGCAACAATAACTGCCTTGGTGGATGTCGTGGACCCTCGCACAAGGACTGCACCGCCTGTAAGGATGTCATTCAGTATGGACCCAACGATGAGCACATATGCGCAGCCCGTTGTTCCAGTGGAACGTACAAGGTAACAACAGGAATTGTTTGAATCCCCACCTGGATGGCCACCAAAGTCTCTGTAATGATTGGTCATGGACTTTGTTTGACAGACATTTATAAGTCTCCCACCTCTGATTATATGGTGAAGTAATCAAGTAGAAGTAAGGTTTGTCTAGTTCTGGTTAACCTCCCAACTGATCCGTGGAAAGACGGTTTGATGCCCTGATCCCATGCTAAATAACTTAAATACTGTTAAAAAAAGGCGTAAAACCCCAAACACACAAATACGAACAACTTGTACATACAAACAAAATTGACACTGGCGTAAAATAAGAGGTTTATGAGAAGAAATGAAAAAGGATCATCATAAAGTGATGTCTTGAAAATTGTTTTCCTATTTTTTGAATGGGGTTTAATGGTATTTTCAACTTATTTCAGTCTTGAAAAAGAAGTTTAAAAGTTTATATCTAGTCAAAGTTTGAAGTTTTGTTTCTAGGGATAAATTAATGTCATAAGAAAATATGAACAAGGTCACTTCAACTATAAATAGAAAATCCATGTTACAGGTGAGTGTGTTTAATACCTTCCTTCTCCATCTCTCTAACTAGGATAAACTTACTTGAGCCAAAGAATATTTTGTGAAAATGCCTGTGCAAAAGTGATATTCCCATGGTGCAGGTGTTGCCAGTGCAGGTTGGTGTTATTGGCAATGTGGTACAAATTTTGGTTAGGAGAAAACAAGCTAAAGGTCCCATAAAATAATAAATATCCCCCTGTTTTGTTTCCATTTTAGTGCACAGGGGTTGATATTTAGTATGATTACAGTATATCAATAAAATGTTTTTAATTCACTGTTGCAGTTTAAAGATCGCCGCTGCATTCTTGATACCGAGTGTACGAATTTCAGCGACTATAACTTGGGAGAACAGTTGAAGCTTGTCACTTCCAGCGACATTAGCTTTCCCGGTGAATGTGTTCTAGAATGTCCTGCTGGTTACCAAGAGGAACCCAACGACAAGAGCAGATGTGTAGTTTGTCGAGGAAAGTGTCCCAACAGTAAGTGATCTTTAATCTGAGTTTCACATTGATGACTTTTTTTATTTTTAGTTAAATTAGAAACTATTCTCTCTTTTTGTCTCCATTTCCATAGCAGAAGTGGGATATAGGAATGGTCATGTCTGTCTGTCTGTCTGTCTGTAGTTCGATCCTTCTGTTCTTCCGTGATCTCCTTGGGTCAGGTGTTCACTTCTTTGAGATAACATGCAGAACCCACATTCCAACTTTGTTAGTTCAAGGCCAATGGGTCACAGTTCATATTGTTTTTTAAGCTTTGATTTAGATATGATTTCATGTCTGCTCCGTGTGTTCTAAACCCCTTGAAATATTTTCATAAAACTTGGATCAGACATTGACCTTGAGACAGCAAATAAAACATATATTCCACCCATTATGATTCAAGCTGAACAGTTCAATGTCTGTGGTTTGCAACCTTCATTTTGTGTATGACGTAAAAACCTCTTGAAAGTTTTTCATGAAACTCGAGTTAAGTCTGTAAGATTTTCTACAGCAAGAGACATTCTAGAAGTTGTTGTCAAACATCTTTTGTAAATTTTGTATTTATGATTGTTTTTAGTGAAACCTATATCAAATGCACATCTCTTATTACTGGAAATACAATAGTTTGTTGTGTCTCTGTACATTTAGTTTGTTATGTCTCTGTACATTTATTCAGTTATAATTTGTTGAGACCTTATAGCAAGCCTCCATAAAGTACACTAAATATTTAAAACAAATAAGTTTGTAAAATTTCACCTTCAGATGACCCATATTACAGAAGCAGAAAGCAGATATATAATATATGTCTCCAAATTAACAGTTCATTAAATACCATTATTTATAGGATTGCATTATGATATCAGCATTATAAAACATTTTGTCCTAAAAGTCTCTTCAACTTGAAGCATTAGAAAACAAGTAGGCTAAGTAAAATGTTGCTTTAATTCTATTTTTTTTTCATTTATAATCAAACACACTAATGCAAAGTAGAATATTTAAGAGATAAATAATAAACACAGAAGATAATATATGGGTTATTTCCACTTTTATAATGTTAGTGTTGCTATAATGGGTATGTAAAGTACATTGCATGCATGTCACATTTCATGTATTGGTATTGGACACGTTTAAAAACATTTAAAGAATTTGAAAATACTGCAGGTTGCATCAGAACCTGACCTAGCTGCACTGAAAAGTGTGTTTTTATATTCACGAGTAGAAGGCTTATTGAAAAAAGAACCAACGCTCATTTCCAATTGTTAGGGTTTAGGTCCACATATACTGAACAAAATAAGTAACTTTCGCTGTGTTTAAGTGCAGATATATGTAAATATGAAAACAAGGGTTAAATTTTTATTATATGTATTGCAAGAGTATTTCAATGTGAATTTGTGTGGAAAATTTTATCGCTCTACGTTTACGGAAAACTGATGAAATGGTTGATTAAATGTGTAGGGGGTCATACACCAAAATCACACATTAATACCGGGTATTGCCACCTTGGTAAACGAGGACTACGTGGCATCGGTGGCGCATAGAACCGACTAGCGTGTTGATTTTGGCCTGTGGAATGTTGTTCCACTCCTGAATTAAGGCTTGTGTTAATTCATAAACGTTCGACGGCAGAATTGGGCGACGTCTAACACGCTTGTCCAAATTATCCCACATGTGTTCGATGGGATTCAGATCTGGGCTTTTGGCGGGCCAGTCATCAATCAATGCAATGTTATTCGTCCTGGGGAAATTCACAGTATCTCTAGCTGTATGGCTTGTGGCATTATCCTGTTGAAACAGAGTGATATTGGCATTATTTTGAAACAGTGGGATGACGTGCCTCGCAAGAATCTCATCTTGGTAGAGTTGGGCAATCAAATTCCCATCGATCATGACGAGAGGTGTGTGATAACCATGCTCAATGCCTGCCCAAACCATGACGGAACCTCCACTCCCAAATCAATCTTGTTCAAGTACACAGCAGTCGGCATAACATTCATTTCTTCTACGATATACTCAAACCCTGCCATCACTTTGATGAATGGAAAATCTCGACTCATCGGAGACGAGAAGGCTATTCCATTGTTGCCTTACCCAGCGATGGTGTGTACGTGTCCAATTAACACGATTTATGTGGTGACACAGCCAAAGTAAGACTGAAGTCCAAGTAGACCACCCTCGCGCAGACGATTGGGTACAGTTTGGTCAGATATTCAGTTGTTATGTGTACCAGGGGTGTTAGCAGCAGTGGCAGTTTGGAAACGATTGGGTGGTAATGATATAGTGATCTTGCCCATGCGTCGTGACGCACAGATGTCCGCTACATGGTAAATCTTCCGTACGTCCTGTTGCTTGAAAACGTTGCCTAAGGTTCCGAGTAGCATGGCTGGAACTGCCAACAACCCTAGCAACCTCATTCATCGCAATACCAGCATTAAGCATGCCAACGGCACGTTCACATAAATTTGGTGGAATTCTAGGCATATCAGAAAGAAAGAAAACTGAATAAATTTCAATTTTTTTCAAAGTCATTTTGTTATTGACAACAAAGTCGATAAAATCAGACTGAAAGGCTTGATTTCATACACACAGATCATGCTGGTGCGTGCATGCACGAGGAAATTGACATAAACGTTTTCTTTTTTGTATAATACGTACAATCCATGATAGATGTATCACATGATTGATGTATCACATGATAAATTTATCACATGATTGATGTATCACATGATAGATGTATCACATGATTGATGTATCACATGATAAAATTATCACATGATTGATGTATCACATGATTAATAAGTCACATGATTGATGTATCACATTATAGATGTGTCACATGATTCTTTATGGAAGAATTTTGGGCAGTTACAGTTGATTTTGTATATATCAAACAAATCACCAGGTAGAACTGTAACGTTGCAGTGTTCCTGTCTTCTGGTATTTGATCCCATTTGGATTTGCAATGCCAACAAAGTTATTCTTTCTCAAGTGACCTTTTAAGAGAATTTGAGTAAATTATAAAGTTACTTTAATATAAAGATGCATACAAATTACACATATGTGTATATTATATTCCAGTTTGTGTTGGCAAGATAGTGGACAGTATAACGTCCTCTCAAGAACTCAAGTCCTGCACTATTGTGACAGGACCACTCGTGATCAATATCATGGGAGGAAGTAAGTACACTTTTTTTATGGTTGTTCATACCATTTTCAATATATTACAGGCTATAACATAATGACATTTGGTTTTATAGGTGGAAGGACCCCTAATATTGATTCCGAGTAGAACCATTATCCTTAAGCAAGTAACTGGCAAATTTTCTCAGGTTCTGGACCCGAGTCTGTCTCAAACTCACAATATCAGTGAAAGGTTAGTGATCTTGAGATTTATTGCACTAAAGTCTTGTAAATATGAGTTCGAAGTCTCAAAGTGAATACCAAACTTTGTAAGAAGTAAGCATATAGCCAGTCACTTTATAAATGTTTACAGTCTTTATATAACCCTTTACTCCATAGCGGGGCCCGATTAGCTCAGTCGGTTATGCGTCTGACTATCAATCCAAGGGTCGTGAGTTCGAATCCCCGCCTAGCAACAGTCTCCGTGATGATTGATATACAACATTGTGTCTCATTGTCATTCGTCACTCACCACTGATTCATGTGGGAAATTATCAGTTACTTGCGGAGAATGGGTGTGCTCGAGTACTGGTTTATCCCAGGAAACAGTGGTTAGGTTAATTGATCGTCTGTTAGCCCTCGATGGCATAAAAATGATGCTAAATATATACCCAGTCTCGATATAAGCTTAAACTAAGTCCCTATATAAGCTTAAACTCAGTCTATATATAAGCTTATACCCAGTCTCTATATAAGCATAAACTCAGTCTCTATATAAGCATAAACCCAGTCTCTATATAAGCTTATACCCAGTCTATATATAAGCTTATACCCAGTCTCTATATAAGCATAAACTCAGTCTCTATATAAGCATATATCTTTGTAAGCAAATACCCAGTCTCTATATAAGCATGTGTCCAGTTTTTTAAGTGTTGGAATAACCAGTATTGTTAGTGAGTGTCTTCATTCTTTTAAGTAAGAAACGAGTGTAATAGGATTGCAGAGTCTGCCAATCCTGGCAATGACCTCTGTTAAGCAGCCACATCTACCATTTCTCATTTAAACATATTTGGTGTATGTATTATATGTACAAAGTTACAACCCTCAAGTTTTCTTCTCTCATTGAGTTGCTGCCATCGACAGGACTTATTACTTGTAGTGCATTTAAACTTTAAACTAAAAAATCAAATCAGGACTAATGAATACTTCCTTTTTATTTATAAAACTGTCAATTATGATTATATGTTAACACTTTATTTTAGGTTCAGTTGGACAAGAACTTGAAGATAACCTGTCCCAGATTGAAGAAGTCACAGACTATATTCGCATCTACCATTCATATGCACTTCTTTCTCTGCATTTCTTCAAAAGCTTAAAAATAATCCGCGGAGAAAAGAAATATCAAAACAGGTAAAGACATGTTGATGTATTAATTTATACAATAAGATTGCAGAATAGTCTCTGCTACCGGACAGGAATTTCTGGGCACATTGTGTTGTGAAATGGTCTTGCCTGCACCAACTGTCTGTCGGGTAAAAAGATAAGAAATCATATGTTGATATCATTATTCTGACGGGGATCCCGTACACCAAGTTTTAGAGAAGGATTATAGGAATTGCTGTCTGCCAGTACGTCTGATTAGTCTGCCAACTTGCGGAGAAAACTACTTCCACAGTTTCCAAGCGATTGTGTTTTAACTTTACATACATGAACATCAAGTGTAGATATTGGTGTTAAAACTTTGTTACACTATATCTATAACAACTTGTAGAAAAAACAGCATTATTTCTTTCTTTACATGTATCTTTAACCCTTGAGTGGGAGTTCTTTATCCACATCAGTATAGATTCACTATGTCTATTTCCAATAAAATATCTTGCCGCAAACACATGGTATGATACCTCACCAAGTCATTTGACACCGGAGTGACCAGACCCCTAGTACTTTCATCTAATGCTGAGCTCCAAACGAGGAAGCTTCTAGTATCATTTTTCAAGTATTTGGGTATGACTTGATCGGGGAGTTAACCCACGACCTTCCACATGCAAAGAGGACACGATCAACCCAGGACTTTCTCCAGGCCAATAAGTCATAGTGATGCCCGATCCCTTAATTTCAAATACACACATGCCATGATGCTTTTATATAGCAGGTGGTTGCTATCAAATTGGATAAATACTATTGGTCATCTAATTAAAGAATTACTGTTGATAATAATGATTAGGAAGTATTGGTAATGATTTAAAAAAAAGTGTAATGGGGTGGTGGTTGGGACTGTTTTTTTTTTCTTCAATTGCGCAAAAATGCCTTTACGCCTTAGTTTGTTTCTGGGGAAAGCCCTACTACCCCTAGACCATTGCTGCAGTATTTGTTATTTCAGAAAGTGCTATTTAAAAGAAATGCATGGTAATTGTTCACATATGTTACACATAAAGTATCCAAGTATTTAAACTTTTTCAATTCTTTTGACACAGTTGATGTTCTTGTTTGATTTAATCTTCAGAAAGCTTTGATGAATAATTATTTTTGCTTTCAGATACTCGCTTGTGTTGTTTGACAATCTGAACTTACAAGAGCTGTTCTTAGATTCGGTGGTCAAGAACCTTCAATTGCCCAATACCACAGTGTTGTTCCAATATAACAGAAAGCTCTGCTACAATAAGATAAACACGTTTCTAACTGAGACTGGCCTGAGTGTTGAAAAGGAGGACATCTCCAGGGATACAAATGGCGACCAGATGCCGTGTAAGTGATTGTGGCACATGTAAAAATGGAAGTTTAATCATGTGTAAAAGGATGCACTTGTTACCGTTTAAACTGAAATTTGTGATTCTACCATTGAGTCATATTTGTACAGTCATGTTTCAATGTTTACAACATACATTTGTTTTTAGGTTAGTTTTGTTTCAAGTCATGCTAAAAAAAAATCAAAACTATTTTTAGAAATAACTATTAATAGGTTTGAAAAATGATTAGATGCGTGTAAGATAAACACAAAATTTAGAAACATTTAATATTTCCATCCAGGAATAGTTTTATAAGTTTTAATAACTTAAGTCTCTTTTAGTTGCATAGGCTGCTAACAGGAAAAGGAAGCATGAGATTGATTTTTAGCTTTTCTTTCTGAAAAAAAAATAAATTGAAGAGCTAATGAAATGACCCTGGCATTTTCATCTGCCGGTTAAAGTTTTATGTTTAGCTCAGCCTTTTCTCTGCTTTTGAACAAACTGCTCATGTTATGGTGACTAAACAATATATTTAGCTTACTTACCTAAATTTTCATATTTTGGGCTCTAAAGTTTTTTTTAACTCGGGTTTGACTTTTCTTTTTTTTTTTATAGATAATAATATGACTCAAAACATGACTTATCAGGGGCATGCATGTCTCATGGATGTGTTTCTAGTTAATATCATTTCTTAGTCTGTAATACAGACCCAGCTCTCGATTGGGTCCATTAAATAGCAATGTTGGGAGTCGCATTTGAGCACGTTGATTGGTCAATTGAAAGTTTGAATGATGTCAGCGTTTAGTATGCGTTCAATTTATAGCTCACCTGAGCCAAAGGCTCACAGGTGAGCTTTTGTGATCGCCTGCTGTCTGTCGTCCGTCGTTAACTTTTAGCTTTTAACAACTTCTCCTCTGAAACCACTGGGCCAATTTTGATATAATTTCACAGAAATGTTCCTTGGGTGACCCTCTACCAAGTTTGTTCAAGCCATCTTGATTCGTCAAAAAAGATGGCGGCCAGGGGGTGGGGTTAGTTTACTATATAAGCTATAGTAATAACTTAAAAAAAATTCTTATCAGAAACTTTTGGCTCAATTTTAAAATGATTTCACAGAAATGTTCCTTGGGCGACTCTCTACCAAGTTTGTTCAAGACATCTTGATTTGCCAAAAAACATAGCAGTCAGGGGGTGGGGTTAGTTTTATGTCAAATTTATTCGCTTGTTTTATAGCATAAATGTCTGTATATAGCAATTATTATAAGAAGAGGTAATAAACACTTTAAATAAACTTTTTTTTTACTTTTATTATACAATATTATACCAGATATAAGTTTTAAAAGATAATTCATCATAAAAAGATGAATGATACAATTATAATTAATGATTAAAGATTGAAATATTATTCATATATCATGAACCATTTTAAAATAGGTGTTTTCTGAATATAAAAGTCAGAGTTTTTATGGTTCAGACAGGGATGGTTTACTGCTTCATAATAAAGTAATACCAAATTTTTAGCTAGTTTCATCACAGCAAGAAGTCTGCTTGAGATTTTCACTGTCAAAGTGTACTTGAAATCTTGGAGGAGTAGCTTAATTGTTTTTGAGGGAGAGTGCACTGCGACAAAGATTCTTTCAAGTGATAGAATTTGGGAAGGCTTGTGTTTGAAACTCATAGGAATATTTATTGTGCTGGAACTGTGGATGTTTCATGCACAATAGTGATGCTTTAGTTTGAAACCGTTCTCAAACATAACAGGTTAGTTTTGTGCTGGAACTCGATTTTTATCTAAGTTCGAAGACTTAGCAGCTATAGTAAAAACTTCAAAAGCCTTCTTGTCAGAATCTTCTGACCTGATTTTGATGTAATTTCACTGACATTTACCATGGGTGAACCTTTACCAAGTTTGAACTCTTCTACGCATCTGTTACATCTTCAAAACAATTCAAAATTCTGACTACTTGCCCATCTCGTCTTTCTGGAATTTTGAGTGTACATGTATTATATAAGCTACTTATGTCGGGTGACTCAAGGTCAGTCAGGTGAGCGATATAGGGCTGTCTTGGCCCTCTTGTTATGAATTGTGGGACAGGCATAGAATTCCCTGCTTTTTCATTGATGGTTAATAGGCCTAATTGGGGAGATATCATATTCTGCTATAGACCAATTGTTTCTTTATTCTGTTCACAGGTGAGATTAAGAAGCTTAAGTTTGGTGTGGTCAAGTTAACGCCGCACATCGCCATCTTAAAATGGGACAATTTCAACATCACAGACATTCGCCATCTCATCAGTTATACCATCAACTACAAGGAAGCGTAAGTATATCTAGTCATGTTTGTTTCTACTATGCTCCGTCAATGTTTGTTCGGTCTAGGGACGTCGATCTTCCTGTTGTTGATTATGATAGAATATAATGAAGGAATTATTGATGATAGCTATTAGCATTGCTAATGCAGTCAATGCTAGCATACCCTTTTTTATAAAGAACTACAATTATTAAATTAAACATTGGAATAAATTTGAAATATCATATTTAAAAAAACTACATTTTGCATGTTGCCCAACTTACCCACCAAAATGCACTCTCCTCATATATATTTTTATCGTTGTTTCTTGCATTTTTTTTGGGGGGGGGGGCTTTAAAGGGATTATATTGGCATATTACCGTCAATTCCCTGTCCTAAATAAACATGCCCAGCATGAAGATACACTTATAACTTAGAGATATACGTGTCTAAAGTGTCTAATTGCATAACCTCTTTATTACTAACATCGGGTTCCTGAAGCCACATTTTTGTTTTTGTTTACATTCACCATTTTCAACGAACCCCTTTTGGATTTCCGATCAATCATCGGATAACACGTGAAGACTTGCTCCCGATCTCATTTTCGAGGCTTTGTTTTGGAATTTTACGGAGTTCGATGAAAACATTGCGCAATACTTTATTGCGGGACGTATATAAGTTTTGGCCAATATTCAATTACTGTTAATTTGATATTTTTCAAGTAAATAAAGGTTATACGTCAATGCATAAGCATTATTTTGTGCACACTGCTTACAGGAAAAGTCTGGATTAACAGTGTGTTTTTGTTACTTGCCAATACAATCCCTTTAAACAAATGTAAAACAATTGTTTACATCATATGGTATCAATAATGTCATACTTAATATTTAACAAAGTCTTTGTTTTATTTTACTTCTACTTATTTTTATTTACTTATGCTGCAAATTTTAATTGGGTTCTCTACATAATTTTCCTTACCTAAAAAAAAAACCACAAGAAAAAAAATCTGGCAGGCTGCCCAAATTTAAGAGGAGAGTCCTCCATGGCTGAGTGGTCTAAGGCGCCATCTCAAGATCACTAACCTCTGATTGCTAAAGTTGTAGGTTTGAGTCTAGCTCAATCCAAAAACTTTATAAGGGAAAAATTTGCCTGTTACTTGCGGAAGGATGGTGGTTCCACTCTTATTAATTCTGAGGTCTTCCTCCACCAATAAAACTGGATATTTCATATATAACCTGAAATGTGTTGAAAATGGTGTTGATGTGAATATTTCAGGTTTTTTCAAAATTTTATTATTGGCTAAACATTTTTTGCAATATATAATGCATATTCACTCACTGACCCCGTATTGCAAAAATAATATCTATTAAAACATGCCAAAACAATGAATTGAAAAGGGATTTCTTAACTTGGGCTGCATGTCTAGGTTAGACTAAAATAGATTTCCCGCTTAAAACATATTTAGCTTTTCCCTTAAAAACAAGTTTTATTTTTTTGTAGGAACAGTTGCTAATTTGGTTAATTATGTATTTTTTATGTAAAATACATTATTAATAGCAACAACAGATATTATACACCAACCACTTCAGAATCTGATAAATGATAATCAACAGTGACTCATGGATTTTCAGCTTTTTCAGACATTCTCTTTATGGATATATGTGTGCTATAACGATTTGTATTCTTATCTTCAGGCCAGAGAAAAATGTATCTATCTACCAGGGAAGAGATGCCTGCTCAGATGATCTGTAAGTGCACAATATTTTATACAGTTACGTCTTGCTGAAAGACCCCCCCCCCTATATAACAACTTCCTGTGTGATATTCACCAACCATTCTTAAGAATATTCTTTAATTCTGGAATAAATTTTAAAAAACTAAGAGATCATTTTTTGAGATAAAAATTTGCAAGCATGTATGGACACCTAATATAGAGTTAAACCAACTCCCACAATTATCTTATATGTCAAGTTTCAAAGTCAAGTTTAAAAATATTCTTAAAAATAGTTTGTGAATACGACCCCTGGTCTTATGCAACTGTGACTTTTCCTTCAAATAATTTTTACTGTATAATTGGTCTGTACATAACTTCATCTGCTTTACATGTGTAGAGAAGTGACCATAAACTCTGTTTCTATAAAACAGAAGTCGTTGTTTAATCTGTTGCCATTATGTATATATGTTCAAGATTTCACAGTAAATTGTATAATAAAACATATTCAAACTTCAGTTGGAAAACTGTGGAAGTTCAACCGGACTCAAATGAAAATGCCACAGTCATTCACAATTTTATCACTGGACTGAGACCATGGACCCAGTATGCTGCATATATACAGACCCTTACAATATCTAAGGCTGATCAGGGAGCCATTAGTGATGTCATCTATTTCAGGACAGCTGCTGAAGGTAAAATAAACTTAAACTGAAGTATCATAATAGCTATTTTTAGAAACCAAAAAATAAGTTAATAACTGTTGTTGTTTTTTTGTGTCTTTAAAGGGATTATATCAGAAAAAATGCTTTATTTGTCTTATAAAATAATTATTTTAAAAATGATTAAAAAGCATCTCATTATCTTTATTTGATAAGTAAAATCTGAATGGTTTGGTATGTTGAATCCACCAAAATGTGACAAATCAATATTTAAATTTGAGTGGCAAATTTGAAATGAAATACCCATTCTAAAAATGGATATCACTTGAATACTCCTTGACAACCTGAGCATCGTCATTCAGACTCTTTCAAAATGAAACAAGTTTTGCTACCTGTAAACCTGTATAAGGGATCAAATAAAAATCAAAGTAGAATCATGTTATTAATTTAATACAATACGTCACAAAATATGTTATAGTTTTAAGCGGGAAATCTATTTTAGTCTAACCTAGGTGTGTAGACCAAATGTGGGAAATCCCTTTTCAATATATTATTTTTGCTTGTTTAGATAGTTGTTGTATATATGTGGATAGAGAGAGAGCAAGTTCTGATGGTTAAAAACTTTGTTCTATGCTCAACTCCTAAACAAATTGTCTTGTTATAACTAATTATAAATAATTGTACATACCTGTACTGTATTTAGCTCGCCAGGATGAATGTCCAGGAGAGCTATTGCCATGACCCGGTGGCGTTGACTAGACACCCAGGTTAAACTTTTGCGTTTAAGTTTGGGTGTTTACCACAAATATTAATCTTTGCATGGGTGGTGAGTTTTATCCCATCGGTAAGCTTTGTTGATCTTCTGACAACTCTCGTTTTACTTTAATCTGCATTTCAGAGCTAAGTGTTTGTTTTATATGACAGTGTGTTTTAAATGCCCAGATAGTTGTCTTTGGTGTTTTTTTATTTTAAGATTTTTATTGTATAATTGTCCAGTTCCTACGAGCCCAACAAATCTACAGGTGAAAGCAAAGGATCCTAAAGAGCTATATATTACATGGGACCCTCCCAACGAGCCCAATGGCAATGTGACACATTACGAAGTTTACTGGCAACTGCGTGATCTCAACATCAGTGAATATGAGCTCAGGGACTACTGCAATAATCGTAAGTGGTTTTATTCTTAATAACCTACATCTATATCTGTCTGTCTCCCTGTCCTCTGAAATTTATCAAAATTATCGTGTTTTTATAAAAGGTGAGTGACAGTTCACTAAGGGCAAATATGTTTTATTTGTTTATTTGTCACTAGTTTTACAGGACGAATAATGTCAGCCTTTAATATCGTACTTAATTCTTAATGAAGATAATTTATTTGATTACTAATTGCAGATCTTTGCCTAAATACCAAATAATGCTAGATCATTAAACAACGTCAGTGTATCAAAGTCAGTGCCAGGTTAACATACTGATTTTGAAAAATATATAATCCTCAATTCCAATTAGGATGTCTCCAGCGTGCAAATTAGAGGCTTGAGAGATTTGTTTGCTGGACCTGGCTATTTAAGTAGGGAATGCTTCTGACTGTCAGTCCAGGGATGCTGGACCTGGCTATTTAAGTAGGGAATGCTTCTGACTGTCAGTCCAGGGATGCTGGACCTGGCTATTTAAGTAGGGAATGCTTCTGACTGTCAGTCCAGGGATGCTGGACCTGGCTATTTAGGTAGGGAATGCTTCTGACTGTCAGTCCAGGGATGCTGGACCTGGCTATTTAAGTAGGGAATGCTTCTGACTGTCAGTCCAGGGATGCTGGACCTGGCTATTTAAGTAGGGAATGCTTCTGACTGTCAGTCCAGGGATGCTGGACCTGGCTATTTAAGTAGGGAATGCTTCTGACTGTCAGTCCAGGGATGCTGGACCTGGCCATTTAAGTAGGGAATGCTTCTGACTGTCAGTCCAGGGATGCTGGACCTGGCCATTTAAGTAGGGAATGCTTCTGACTGTCAGTCCAGGGATGCTGGACCTGGCTATTTAAGTAGGGAATGCTTTTGACTGACAGTCCAGGGGATGTGTATTTATCTCCCCACACAGTCACAACCTCTGTAATGATTGGTCATAACTTTATTTTTACAGTCACAAATCTCCCACTTGTATATGTGGGGAAGTAGTCAGTGGCTTGCAGTGATAACATGTGCCTGGTTAAACACCATGTAGCGGATCCCAGTAACAATGATAAGATGCTCTGACCACTGTTATATAACTGAAATATTGTTGAAAAGAGGAGAGAAAAAAAACAACAACAGCTTTACAAACATAACAATCAGAATGATTTTCTTCATAGCATTCAAACTGTAGGCCATAGCCAAATAGAATTGAATGTAATATTGTGATAAAGGGTAGTTAATAAAAAAAGGTTAATTGAACAATAGTATTTAATTTAGAACTATATATCGAAGAAAGCAAAATTGTTTTGTTTGTTTGTACATGTTTAGTGTCATGTTTATGCCATCGAGAGCTAAGAGACGATCAGCTAACCTAACCACTCGTTCCTTGGATCCCGGAAGGTTAATCACTACTTGGGCACTCTCATGTCTGCAAGTAATTGATCATTTTCCAACCTTTGAATCAGCAGTGAGAGACGAAGGACAACTAGATGCAATGTTGTATATCAGTCATCATGGAGACTGACTCGGCGGGGATTCAAACTCGCGACCCATGGATTAGATAGTCAGATACGTTACCATCTGAGCTAACAGTGCTTGGAAAGTTGAAGTATTGTTAGAATTAATAGGACTTTTGTGCCATGGAAAACAGTATTTTTACCCTTTTATGAACATATTTCATTCATGGTGCATTGGAAATAACATGATTTATTGACTAGATAATGAAAAGTAGATATTAAAAGTGAAGAGTTAGGTTGCTGTTCACTGGTCTGACAAGTAGTCTGGCTACCTGTGTTGCTGTTCAATGGTCTGACAAGTATTCTGGCAACCTGTGTTGCTGTTCACTGGTCTGGCAAGTAGTCTGGCTACCTGTGTTGCTGTTCACTGGTCTGGCAAGTAGTCTGGCTACCTGTGTTGCTGTTCACTGGTCTGACAAGTAGTCTGGCTACCTGTGTTGCTGTTCACTGGTCTGACAAGTAGTCTGGCTACCTGTGTTGCTGTTCACTGGTCTGGCAAGTAGTCTGGCTACCTGTGTTGCTGTTCACTGGTCTGGCAAGTAGTCAGGCTACCTGTGTTGTTGTTCACTGGTCTGGCAAGTAGTCAGGCTACCTGTATTGTTGTTCACTGGTCTTTGTTCACTGGTCTGACAAGTAGTCTGGCTACCTGTGTTGCTGTTCACTGGTCTGGCAAGTAGTCTGGCTACCTGTGTTGCTGTTCACTGGTCTGGCAAGTAGTCAGGCTACCTGTGTTGTTGTTCACTGGTCTGGCAAGTAGTCAGGCTACCTGTATTGTTGTTCACTGGTCTTTGTTCACTGGTCTGGCAAGTAGTCTGGCAACCTGTGTTGTTGTTCACTGGTCTGGCAAGTAGTCTGGCTACCTGTGTTGTTGTTCACTGGTCTGGCAAGTAGTCTGGCTACCTGTGTTGCTGTTCACTGGTCTAGCAAGTAGTCTGGCTACCTGTGTTGCCGTTCACTGGTCTGGCAAGTAGTCTGGCTACCTGTGTTTAATGATAAGAAGTACTGCTAATGCATGGTTATACTTTCAGCTTTAACTTTGGCTATCAGTCATAGAAGCCAAAATAGAGAGGACGAAGATGAGAAAAATATTACCAGCAGTGAATTCTGTTGCCAATGTCCCCCATCGGTCAAACAAATTGCTCTGAAGGAACGGGAGTCTAACATGGCAATACAGTTTCAAGACTTTTTACAGAATGAAGTATATTTGAAAAGGTAGGTTCATAGAGATAAACTTAATATTGTGTCTGCACGTACAGTTAATGTGTCTCAAAAAAAAACTGCAGATGCAATATGTTGATGAATTAAAGCAGAAGTTGAGTAATCATTAATTGGATATCAGAAAAACTGTTTACAAATATTTCTATGGGTCTCTTGACCTCAGCCTTATAGTAAATATCAGGTTAAATTCTTTCGACCTGGTGCATAAAAATCGTGCATATATTTAAACTCTACTTATACTAGCGTCCATCATGGCCGAGTGGTCTAAGGCACCTTCTTCAGATCACTTACCTCTCACCTCCAACGTCCCATTTGCTCCAAAATATTGTGTGTGAAAAAGTTTGCCAGTTACTTCAGGAAGACCAGTGGTCCTTCCCTACAATATAATTGGATATGCCATATATAACCTGATAAGTGTTGAAAATAGAGTTAAATCCCAAAAAAAGTGTTAAAAAAAATAAAGAACACTACAGTCAAACCTGTGTAAGTGGTCACCTCTATTAAGCAGCCAACTGTCTTAAACAGCCACATTTGTTATTCCCATTTCTATACTTTTTGAGCAAATTAACTTGTATTAAGCAACAACCTGTCTTAAAATGCTACTTTTGCTCCTTCCCTTGGCTCGCTGCTTAAGACTGAGGACTTGACTTCATTACACCAGTCCTTAAGTGCTATTAACTTTATTTTGATCAGAGATAATTTTTATCGGTATGGTTTATGTCAGCTTTTATCAGCATGGTCCAAGTCGTGACTACTGTGTCATGTTTACAATATTTATGTAATGTATGCTTTCATTCAAGTTAAATTGGTCAAGGCCAAAATGCTACTCTTGCTTAAAATAGAAAATTGGACTTTTCTTTAAAATATATTTCGTTGAACCTGGTGGTCTTTGTCATTAATTATTAAATAAAGAAAATGGTTTCTGCTTGATAAATTAGTTTATCAGATATTTTGATGAAATTTTACAAGTGAAAAGGAAGCTTTGCATTGTTTTTTACTTAAATTTGGTCAAGGATTAATCACTAAGGTCACTGTTATGAAATGTATGGGGAAAAAAAGCAGTTTCTACTTGATAACTTTAGTTTCCTTGAAGATATTAAGACAAAGTTATTTACCCTATTTAAAGACGCCAGTTTTTAAATATTGAGTAAATTCCAGAAATAAAATAACATGAAATGGTATAGAAATGTCACTTGCATAACCGTTCTATTATATTTTATACAATACAAATACACATTATGATCTGTCCGATTGTCAGTAAAGCTTCCTGGCAAATGATGGCTATCTGTATCATATAGTATCGTGAGTATTTTTCTGAAGCTCTTGACCTGCCATGTCTAAATAAATCTTGCTTCCTTCGCAGACTTGATCGTCCTGCTACAACCCTTCAGCCAGGAAGGAACAACCGGACGGGTAAACGAAACAAACGTGATAATTTTGGCTCCAATCCGCACGAGGTGAACAAGTATACATACGATCCATCAGGAGCTGGTAATCCTTCGATGAAACTGACAACCGCCCCGACAACCAACATCACCACAACCACGACAGGTGAAGTGAAGTTTAAGAAGAATATTACGAAGATGCGTAGTGAACACCCATATTTCAAGGCCCTGGTTTACGAAGTGCTAGAACTGTACATACTAAATCTTGGACATTTCCAAGATTACAATATTGAGGTAGGCATTTCTTTGTACATGTTGATTATCTGCATGATGCTTACACTCTTTATTTTGTTATTTTTGAATTGTTAACATAACTATAGAAGTGTTAACATGTTTATCAGTTCACACTAAGGTGAGCTTTTTCTGATTAACTGTTGTCCGTCATCTGTCCATATTCCTTTGTTAACTTCACGCATTAAGTAAGTCGAGGCCAACTACTATTTAACAACATGGTGATTAGTTTACATAATCAATATTATTACTGAAAAAACAAAATAAATTAAAAAACAACAACATTCAAACCTGAGCTAAACAAAAAACTTTAACCTAAAGTTTAAGAGATTAAACTTTGAAAAGTTTGGTAACATATCTATAAAAATTGTTTGTATTACATAATAATTATGAATGTTTATGAAAAAATTAGTTTGTTGAGAAACATAGAAAAAAGTTTTCAATATATAATTTTGGCATGTTTAAATAGATATCATTTGACAGTACGCAGCCATTGAGTATATATAGGCATATATTGGGTGGGGGGAAAAAATGTTTTTAACCAATTTTAAAAGTTTGACAAATCCTTATAAATTCCCTTTAACTTTTGCAGGGGTTAGCATGTCATGTGATATAGACATTATTCTTAAAAATTGTAGGTGGTAGCATGCTGCACACAATATGATAGATATTGCAGATGGCAATATGTCATATATAATATGGATGGTATTTTTAACTATTGCAGGTGATAGCTTGTCAGGAAAGAGACCCAAGGGATCCGCAGGCGGATTTACTTTGCAGTAATCGAGCTCTTGGCCTTGGACGAACCATGGCCAATGGTGAGTTTGAATGTATGATTTGTCCAAATTTTTAATGAGGTGCCTATATATACAGGCAAATTGGAAAAACAAATAACTATATTTCAATAGGTTTTTAGAAAAAAATCTCAACCAAAGATTGATTTCAGTTAATTGATACCCTAATTCCCTCAAATTTAAACACATCCACCTATTTCTGTTTAAACATTTGTTTTTGTAAATGCCATCACAAGTTAAGCTTGATATCTTTCTGGGTAACAACACTACATTGTATATTATGTCATAAATCTCACTTTGCTCTTGTGTTTTCAATTTAAATGAAGTGTTTATGTACATAGGCCATATGTGTGTGAAAGTCTTGGACAATTGTGTTGTCAACAGTCAGATCGTTAAAACACACAGCAACAGCATATTTGAAACCAGGCTCATTTGAATATACACATTGCTGAATGAAGTATCGTTTATTAATTTCAGAAAAAGCCGATACAATAAATGCCTCGTTCATTACTGTAACCACACCTCAAAACAAGTCCGGGGCCGTAATGATTAAATGGGAAGACCCACCCCATCCAAATGGACTGATCGTCACTTACGAAATAGAATACATGCATTCAAATATTCAAAATGTAAGTAACTGTTATGCAGGTTTCATGATTCTTGGTAAGTATTTAGTAAAAATTGTAAGTGGAGAGAGAAATACTTCATCAATCAGGTAATAAATATAAATTTCTTTATATTGGTATTGTCCAGTTAGTACATAAAGCTACCAATTTATCCAGGTAAGTAATTATTTTCACTTTTCCAAACCAATAAATGTTATAAATAAGTTATGCATTTATCCAGATAATTTCTTAATCATCCAGTGGCACAGAAAAATGAAAGTAAATGTTTGCAGTACTTTCTTTAATAATTCCCTAATCCAGGTGTTTACATATACCCAGAAATTATCTTTTAATAATTCCTGGTCATTGTGTTAACATATATCCACATATATTTCTTTTAATGGTTCAGTGCACCAGATATATAAATATAATTCATCATTTAAATATTGTTCTTTTAGGATGCATTGTGCGCAAAGTTTATATTTGCATCTTGCATGGTGCGTATCTTGAAGCGTTTGTTGCTTGTGGCTCTTCTGTATGTTACTTAATATGACTTTCAGGTGAAACCATCAGTGATCTGCATAACGTACAAGAAGTATCGTGACGAAGGTAAGGGTGGATACATGCTGGACAAGTTGGAACCAGGCAACTACACTTTCAGGATTCGGGCTACGTCTCTCGCTGGCAACGGATCCTGGACAGAAAGCATGTTCTTCAACATTGAAGATAAATTCAGTGAGCAAAATCTGGTGTTCTTTAAGAATTATAGTTCATTTATGAATTTGCTATTACTTTATAGGAGAGGATGCAAATGTTTATCTTAAGGTCAAAATTTTTTTTCTGTCCTTGAGTTAAAATTTCTTTTTTTTGCTCTCCTCCTATCTGCTCATCATATAAGGGACCACGTACCTGCAACATTTACCAACATGATATAATACAGGCCAAGTTCAATATAAGTTATCATTGGTCACATGTAATGGAGTTTGGGCCACTTCAGACTTAATTGCTGGTAAAATAATGATCCCGATGACCGACTACTGAAATGATCAATATATTTCATGTTTAATTCAAAAATGAGAAAACGTTGAGTAGATTCAAGAAAAGATGCTTGTAGCTTTTGGAAATTAATTAAACAAAATGAAACATATAAAACTTCAAGTAACCTATTGAACCCGAAGAATGGATGCTTTATTTTAAGAATTTATTCTCAGGTGAGAGTATTGCACTTTGATATTACTTTTTTTGATAACATTAAATATAATATCAATTGTGATGAATTAAATATACCAATTTCACCTGAAGAGATTCACCTGAAGAGATTGCTATCAAATTTTCATGAAAAATATCTTGAATTAAATGCTTTACAAACAATAAAAATTTATTGTGTCGAAACATGATCAGGTTTAAATTTTGAAGGCTATGGTGACTGTTCTATTGTCGATACAGTCATTTAAAAGAGTTAAAAATTTAATTAAATTTTGTCTTCTTTATTTTTCAGAGGATGATTTGTCTCAAGGGGTCGTAATTGGTATTGTGTGTGCTGTTCTATTCTTAGTTATCATTTTGACCGGTGTTGCAGTCTGGGTAATTGCCAAGAAAAGGTAAATCTTTCTCATTTAACTGCTCAGATTTTCATGAGAGCAATATTAAGCTTCTTTTGTTTGTAATTACAAATAAATTGTGTGGTAAGCTCAACTTTAAAGAACTGAAGTGGTCACCTTCTGCCAGCATTTATCTCTCCGGATGACAATTTTGTGTACTGTGGAAATAAATTGTGATGACCTGTATATTTTTTGCAGTATAACAGTTAATCAAGACTTCACAGTTTCGTTTGTATTAAGTGGCCCTCAAACTACAGTTACAGTTTAGGATATGCCATGGTAATTGTCTAGGGCTAGGCTCGTGATTGCGCCATGGTAGAGTGGTCTAGGGCGCTGTCTTGTGATCACGCCACGGTAGAGTGATCCAGGGCACCGTCTTGTGATCCCGCCACGGTAGAGTGATCTAGGGCACCGTCTTGTGATCACGCCACGGTAAAGTGATCTAGGGCGCTGTCTTGTGATCACGCCACGGTAGAGTGGTCTAGGGCGCTGTCTTGTGATCACGCCACAGTACAGTGGTCTAGGGTGCCGTCTCATGGTCTCTTATCTCACACAGCTGAGGTGGGTTTGATCCCAGCTCTGTGCAAAAACTTAATGTAAGAGATGCATTAAAACTGAATGTTGAAAATGGTTTTTAAATCACTTCGTTATGTCAAAATCACTTTGGCTGAATAGTTTAGTTGTGTCTATGTTTTTCTTTCTTTCTTTATTTGTTAATTCTTTGATTTATTTTCAGTCAAAATACGGCTGTGTTGAAGTTTTTTTCTTTTTAATTATATAGAGAAGTGTTGTAGTTTTTTTGTGTGTTTGTTTTCTTTGTGCATTTTTTTCCAAAATAAATTACTATAATACTAGGTCAAATACCAGATAGAGAGCGTACCCATTATGGGACTTCAGAGCACCATCAGATTAATGAAAGTTAATGATAAACTTCATACTATTCCATGTCATTAGATGCTTGTTTCATGCTTTTATTCAGATTTGGATCCAAGCATCCGGATGGCGTATTTTCACAGAATCCAGATTATGTGCTTGACTATGGAGGTAGGTCATAAGCTTTGATTATTTGTATAACATAAAATTTAAATTGAGCTTATATTTACTCTTTTAAAGGTTTCACCGAATTCTGCGTGACACGATATACACATCAGCCAACCCCGATTATGCACCCGACTATGGTGGTAAGACCACGATATTGTGTTGTAAAAGTGATGTGTGCTCACAGTGCATTGTTGTGGTCGCTAAATACATACAAACACATGCCTACTTTAAAGTTTCTGACTGCTTCACATACTTTTATAAAGTTAAGACTGTATGACAGTAGCTTCACATACTTTTATAGAGGTAAGACTGTATGACAGTAGATTCACATACTTTTATAAAGGTAAGACTGTACGACAATAACTTCGCATACTTTTATAAAGGTAAGACTGTATGACAGTAGCTTCACATACTTTTGTAAAGGTAAGACTGTATGGCAGTAGATTCACATACTTTTATAAAGGTAAGACTGTACGACAGTAGCTTCGCATACTTTTATAAAGGTAAGACTGTATGACAGTAGCTTCACATACTTTTATAAAGGTAAGACTGTATGGCAGTAGATTCACATACTTTTATAAAGGTAAGACTGTACGACAGTAGATTCACATATTTTTATAAAGGTAAGACTGTATGACAGTAGCTTCACATACTTTATATGACAGTAGCTTCACATACTTTTATAAAGGTAAGACTGTATGACAGTAGATTCACATACTTTTATAAAGGTAAGACTGTATGACAGTAGCTTCACATACTTTATATGACAGTAGCTTCACATACTTTTATAAAGTTAAGACTGTAGGACAAGTTAAGACTGTAGGACAGTATCTTCACATACTTTTATAAAGTTAAGACTGTATGACAGTAGCTTCACATACTTTTATAAAGTTAAGACTGTATGACAGTAGCTTCACATACTTGTATAAAGCTAAGACTGTAGGACAGTAGCTTCACATACTTTTATAAAGTTAAGACTGTAGGACAGTAGATTCACATACTTTATATGACAGTAGCTTCACATACTTTTATAAAGCTAAGACTGTATGACAGTAGCTTCACATACTTTTATAAAGCTAAGACTATGACAGTAGCTTCACATACTTTTATAAAGTTAAGACTGTATGACAGAAGCTTCACATACTTTTATAAAGTTAAGACTGTATGACAGTAGCTTCACATACTTTCAATTTCTTTTTCTCTAAAAGCACTTACCTATTGTCTATTGGAGACACTCACCCAGGTCTGTTTAAAGATTGTTCGAATCATGGCCTATCATATTTGGTCCTGCTGGAATTTGGGGCATCTTTTACATAGATTTACACTTACATAAAGAAACTATTAAAAAATTTCTTCTGAAACTACAAATGCTAGAACCTAGATATTAACCAAGTTTGCTCAAAATGTGACCCATTCTAACTTTTAATAAAAGACGTCTCCAGACAGGTGCTTTAGCATTTATATTTGGCAATAAATTGACTTTTATTTGGCAATAAACAAATTTGTAACATGTCAGTAATTATAAAATAAGTTCATTACATATAATTAGGTACTTTCCAAGCATGTAAATGTTGTAAACTCGGTACATGTAAGTTAACCAAGAACGAGGATATAAAGATATCAGTTTGTACATAAAATGATATACTAGTACATGAACTGAATATTCTGAAATTCAATAATTTGACCACCCAGCTATTAAGACATCTTTGCCTGCTGCTCAAGCTGATCGTATTATGGGAGTTTGGCTGCCGGTTACTTTGGATAATGATTTTATCGACCACCAACAATGGTGGGATAGAGATACAAGTTTTGCCTGTCCTCCATAACCAACATCCGCATTTTGACAGAAGTTGCTGCGAATCATTGATGTGAAGCCAGGATGAACACATCTACCCTGCTTTTCACTGCTGTTGTAGTTTTTTCTTACAGCCCCAATCACAAGTCTGTAAATTCCCAGTTTTAAACATTAAACTAGCAATTAAGATAATTGTCACAATTATTCGTGGGGGGTAGGGGACATAGCTTTTCCCAAAAATTTAGTTAAACAGTAGAACTTTGTTGACTCGGACACAGATGACTGGAACACTACATATAGCTTGAACCACTCATCTTATCCTGGCCGAATTCCTATTTTGATGTATATACAAGTGCATATATGGTATGATGTTGAACAATACTTGGCTTGAACTATTTTATCAAGTTCCGTTGCATTCAAGCCATTGAAATTCTACTGTACTTGTGAATATTGATGAATAATGAAATTCTATATTCAAAAACACTTCCATTGTACAAAATAGATGTTACATATCGCTCTAACTTGTCTCCCTGTTGCATAGTGATATAACTATTTATATACACATATAAAATATCCATCTTTACTCTGATTGTACAGTAGCAGAATTGTACAGTAGCAGATTGTGGTGTTTTGCACTTCTATCATAATTTAAGTATTCCAAAATGTGCAGTGCTTTAAGGAATGCATGGATGCAGTTTTATTTTATACCAAAACATTGTGGGTTAAATGATGTCAACAGGAATGAAGATTCCAGGGTCACCCTCCATGTACAAAAATAACATGTTAACTAACATACAAAAAAAAAAACATCCACAAAAAACTATCAGCAGATGAATATGCAAAATGAACTTTGATACCTGCAGATTGCAGAGAAGTGTTTTATGGAATTAGGCTTTTTGATCATTCGACCATAAAATCTGAGGTTATGAAATGGTGTGTTGTAAAGTGTGCCAGTTACTTGCGAAAGGACAAGAGAGGTTCTACTCAGATTAACACCAAGATCTGACTCACTCAACAAAATTGTATGCCATATATAACATGAAATGTGTTGAAAATAGTGTTTACCCAAATTTAGCTAAGCAAGTAAACTCTCTTGTCTAATGGACTATTGCTTGTTACACAATGTAGACCCAGACTAACCTCTGATTGACATGATGAACATCCATTCAAAAACATAATGTCATTTTCCGATAACTAAGTAAACAGCTTTGCACAATATCTCCTACACATATTTGTATGTTGATGTGCATTGATACAGTTATTTATAGCAATTCATCCAATTAATGGTGATCGTAGAGATTATATTTGACAAATGTCCCCCATCTCTGGCTTTAAGTAGGTTTGTTTTAAATGAAATGTATTTATTTGAATAAAAAACAAATGTTTGCCACAATGTCTTCACTACTCCTGCTCAGTGTCTATTTGCATGCATTTATTGATATTTCTTAGAGCAGCCTATTTCCATTCTATTATTTGTACTTTATTAAGTGTGCGCTGGGCACTGCTCATCCCATCTAGCAAAAGTGGTTTAAAAGTTATTGCAGTATTAGAAAAAAGACAGTATGCCTCATGAATATTTGCCTGTATATATTTGACGTTGGTTCGAAATCGGTAGGACCATGATTTTATTTTCATTGTTCAAAGTGGGTCAAAGTATTTCACTGTCGAAATCGTGCATTTATAAGATATATCTCACTGTTGACATCTTTTCTTCAAATACATGCATGATATAGCAAATACTTATAAATTTTATGTCTGTTTTGTAGAGATAATCTTGTACAAAATTTGTGTTCTGCAATCTGTTATCTCCTTGTTAATGCTTTGATATAGACGCAAATCAACGGCCCTCATTTTCAATTGCAGAAATATCACACTATGACTGCCATTTGCTAGATCGGATGTTGATTCTCATGTAGAAGGTCAAATCCTAAATAAAGTTACACATTACATCAAAGTTTTACTATTTTAAAGTTTTTATAAAAATAGCACCCAATTGTAAATAGGGTCAAACATGATCAGCGCTGCCAGGCGAATAGTGCATCTGAAGTGCTGAAATTTCCTGGACATAACATTGAGAACATAACAAAGAAAAGGTAGAATGCCATATTTTGAAAACCAAAGCAGTCTGATCTTGTGTTTTTGGAAATCTACATCCTGTGATACTAAGGAGTAATAACTTATTTAATGTGTTTGGTCAGTGATTACTACAAGAGTTACTTGGGGGCTGAACTATTGTGTGTTACTTTTGAAGGTACAACTTAAAAAGCTTCATAAAATAATTGCCAATCACAGTTTATTTTTGTGAATAAGGAAAATTAAATAAGTAAAATTATTAATTAGTTCAATGAACAAGTCAAATACACGCTTATAATTCCTATGCCCGTCACCGTTAATAAGCATACATGTACATGTACACTAATTGTCATTGCAATTGTGATGCCTAATCGGGTTCGTTACACTTGGTTTTTAGAAGCCAGGTGTTAAAACACATTTTTCGTATTGATCAAGTCCCAAAACTATGGAAATATGGCTTTGGAGACCAAATAATAATTTTGTATAATTGAATTTTTCGAACCATTGGAATTTGTACTAGAGAATCTAAAATGCATTGAGTGTGCAGGGAGTAATTTAAGGACTGACCTAGTATTTCGTACCACTGCATTATGTACCAATGCAAAGTCACTGTGTTTTGATAATATATTTTTTATATTGACTACAGTAAGATGATATGCAGAAAAATAGAGACCTTCCAAATCGTATTTTTATCACTTGGTTATGTTTCAGTTTCTGACCGATAAATTGACTTGAGGTCAACTAAATTTTTGCTTTTCAGTATATCATATGATTGAAACGGGACAACATTATATTTTGGTTGCTGTCTTTATATATCGATAAATCAATAGACATACCTGATTATTTGTTTATAATTTCATGTAAAAAACATTTTATTAGAATAAATGTAATAAATAAAAAATAAGTGAAATACAGATATTGACCAAAAATTATAAGATTGTTTTTAATTTTAATTTTCTTCATTGATCTTCATCATTATACAGTCCAATAAATTAAAAAAATCACCCCCCGTTTTGTTTTTAAAAACAAAATCAAAATTATCTATAAACATTTTTTTTTCAATATACCAGTAACATGTCTTTATATACACACTGTCCCCATATTGCCAAGAGGATTTCTATTTAAACATGCAAAAATTATAAATTGAAAAGGGATTACCTATCTTTGATCAGTTATACAGCTTTACACATAGTCATAATTGTTTCATCTTGGAGAGAGTTGAAATGACGAGGCGAAGGTTGGAAAACGGTATTAAAATGCTGTCTATTTAGAGAATGGGGATTTCCTTTTATGTTCACCACTTCAATTTAAATATTGATTATGTCAGGTTTTGGTGGATTTGACATAACAAACTATTTAATTTATATTTATTTATCATGATGAGATTTTTTTGAATTATTTTATTTTTTAAGACATTTATGGCGTTTTATCCTGATACACTCCCTTTAAATGGGGATTTAAGAATAATATCAAAATATTGGAATGTAAAATAATAGTACATGTAGTTGGATACAGCAAAGTATCCAATATGATAGATAAAATCCATGCATTGATGCCATTATTTTGTAGTGTACGAGCCCGATGAATGGGAAGTGGATCGCGACAAAGTGGAGCTTCTCAAGGAACTGGGACAGGGATCGTTTGGCATGGTGTACGAGGGCCTGGTTAAGAATCTTGTGTCTGGAGTTAATGACTTCCCGATAGCCGTGAAGACGACCAACAACAACAGCAACGACCATGATCGTTATATGTTCCTGCAAGAGGCCTCCATCATGAAGTAAGTGAATAGTCTGTAGTATGGACCCAGCTCTCGTAGTCTGTAGTACGGACCCAGCTCTCCTGATTGGGTCCGTTAAATAGCAAATGTCACAGTTTAGTAGTCATTCCATTGCTATGAATTGTGGGACAGGCATAGAATTCCCTGCTTTACATTGGTGGTTAATAGACCTGATTCTGGAGATATCAGGTTCTGGGATACTGAGTAAGTGTAACTTGTCCCATCGTGTATTATAAAGAAACAGAATGTTAGGGTAAGGTTTGTCAGTTTGTCCATCTGTCTGTTGAGCACATGATCAAGTGGTAGAGCATAGAACCTAGGATCTGAGGGTCGTGGGTTTGATGCTCTACCACAGCTGTGTGTGGTGTCTTTGAGCAAGACATTTTTTCTGTATATGTTTACTACTGGTTCTACCCAGGAAGACTGAGAGTGATTTGATTAAGTCAAAATAACTTGTTTCATAATTGATGTAATTACGAAAAAGTTTATAATCTAAATCTGCCAACAATTTGTATTTGAGTCAGTTTCTTGGTGGCTATGGATGGAAATGGAATAAAACTGGAATAAACAAATATTATGAGTATGTTAAAAATACAAATTTGTTATCCGAGCAAATATCGGAGGTAAACATTGACCAGTTAAAAATGTGAATTTGTTATACAAGCAAACATCAGACACAAATATTGACCAGTTGGCAATGTGAATTTTTTATACAAGCAAACATCAGACACAAACATTGACCAGTTGGCAATGTGAATTTGTTATATAAGCAAACATCAGACACAAACATTGACCAGTTGGCAATGTGAATTTGTTATACAAGCAAACATTGGACACAAACTTTGACCAGTTGGCAATGTGAATTTGTTATACAAGCAAACATTGGACACAAACATTGACCAGTTGGCAATGTGAATTTGTTATACAAGCAAACATCGGACACAAACATTGACCAGTTGGCAATGTGAATTTGTTATACAAGCAAACATCGGACATAAACTTTGACCAGCTGGCAATGTGAATTTGTTATACAAGCGAACATTGGACACAAACATTGACCAGTTAACAATGTGAATTTGTTATACAAGCAAACATTGGACATAAACATTGACCAGTTGGCAATGTGAATTTGTTATACAAGCAAACATTGGACATAAACATTAACCAGTTATCAATGTGAATTTGTTATACAAGCGAACATTGGACACAAACATTGACCAGTTAACAATGTGAATTTGTTATACAAGCAAACATTGGACATAAACATTGACCTGTTAACAATATGAATTTGTTATACAAGCGAACATTGGACACAAACATTGACCAGTTAGCAATATGAATATGTTATACAAGCAAACATCGGACACAAACATTGGCCAGTTATCAATATGAATTTGTTATCAAAGCAAATATGGGACACATATATAAACCATTGAGTTGTTCTGTGTGTATTTATTGTCAGCAATTCATTTGGGAACATTTAAAACAAGAACGTGATTGATTGCATTGTATACCATGATTTGATTTAAGTGATTTATCCCTTACTTGAATGTCTTTAGAGGATAGATGAAAGTAACAGAAGGAGCTTTATTACAAACTTAAGAATGTTAGAGTTCAGTCATTTAAAATTTTTGATATATATTTTATATGTATGTGCTATGTTACACTATATTCAAAATTTCATGCTATCTTTTTCCAGGGCATTTCACTGTCATCATGTAGTTCGACTGATGGGTGTAGTTTCCAAAGGACAGCCAGCTCTAGTGTTAATGGAACTTATGGCCAAAGGGGATCTAAAAAACTTTCTTAGGATGCATCGCCCAGATGAGGAGGTTGGTTGTCTTTCATGTGATATTATTTTCTCTCATTTCTGTTCGTAGAAGGGAAGGGTTTCCCCAGTGGAGGAAACTGCTTCTCTTTCATGTCATGTGACAGCTTTCTCACATGACCTAACAGAAATCTGGGACTAAAACAATTTTTGTCATCTATTTCCTAATCCGCAAATCGTAATCATAAATATTTTCATTTTCACTCCTACAACACTATTTTAAAACTTGATTTTGTTGTAGGAAACCATAAAAATGAGATGGCCATTATGTGTAAAAATTATATTTGAAGTGAATTATTCAAACAAACGAAGATTAACAGGTGTACTTTTGGGTTCTTACATTTATTATGTACTTTAAAATGTAATTTCTTTATATATCTTTGAAATTTTCGGCTTTAAACACGCATTTAAAAAGAAGGACATTTTTGTGATGGTGGCCATTATCTAATGTCTATCATTGACTGAGATGAATGGGAGAAAAAAAATCATCATGAGTTCATCTTTATGGGACCGTCTGGGCGGGGAACTCGGCAGCGTCTCGTCCTTGCATGTAATTTTTGACTGCTCTGGTGAGATTTTTCTATCCCATCTGAATTCTACTGATGTATTTTTATAATCTCCTGTATACTAGATATGGCTGAAGTTTGAATTGTAACTTTCTACAGCAGATTAATAGGAAATAACCAAAACAACAAATTGTTTCTCTATTAACAAATTATAATATGTTTGATTATTTTTATACACAGTATTAAACATGGTAATGACAATAGATTGAAAACACCATTATCAAACTTTTCTTAAGCAGCCAATTAAGGGAAGGAACAAAACTGGCCTTTTAAGACAAATTGTTGCTCAATACAAGGTTAATTTGCTACGAATGCATGGAAATGGGGAAAATAGCAAATGTGGCTGCTTGAGACAAGTGGCTGCTTAATAGAGGTGACAGCTTACGCAGATTTGACTGTACTTGAATGCAGATGAATGTAAAGAAAATCATCAATTGCATTTACTAACAATTGTGTTTATAAACTTTCCTTAGGATAATGATGGGAGAACTCCACCGACGCTAAAACAAATTCTGCAAATATCTGGTGAGATAACAGATGGTATGGCTTACTTAGCAGATAAGAAGTACGTTCACAGGGACCTGGCTGCCAGAAACTGTATGGTGGGTGAAGATATGACCGTTAAAATAGGAGGTAAGTTTTTTATATTATTAACTTCAAATTTTGTTTACGGAATGGTACTAGAAGCTACCTTCTTTGGCGCCATGTGTTTAAGAGGATAGTTCTAGGTCTAGTTGGCTTGGTGCCAGTATAATGTGACTAATGTATCTGCGGCATGATACTTTAGTGTAGCAGTGCTTAGAATACTGTCACAAGTAGACACCGTCTCGATATCAATGAATTAGTGTAGAAAGCGAGGCTAAACATCATACATCTACAACTTGTTTTATGGTCATGAGTCTCCCACCTCTGAACATGTTAGAAGTAGTCAATTGGAATACTGAATCCCAGGAATGATGAGTAGGTTTGCTTACTGCCTTCTTATAAAACAAACCTAGAAATGTGCTATTGAAAGATAAATATCACCAGTCTTGGCCCAATATAACAATGGGTTTTATATATTAAAACTAGAAAATATTTGTTGAAATTCTTTTAAGATAACCAGATTTGATGTGTACTGATATGTCCAGGATTGTGCCTCCTATAGAATCAAACTATTGCTACAGCCCTTTTTGTCTTGCTATATGAATTTCTTGTGTGAATATAAAAATGAAGAATGATATTTACACCTGAAATATGATCAAATGTGATATAGTGAATAGATTGATGGATCCTATGATTAATTCGATAGCCTCTCAAAATTAACACTCGGTACTGGTCTACTCAGAAAACAGGCTCGAGATGAAGCAGACTCGAGCAGAACCTCTAGGCTAACTATAAAATCAAGCTAAAGTAATTAGTAAAACTTACACATGAAAACCTATTCATGTCCTCTGTATTGCAGATTTTGGTATGACACGTGATATATACGAGACAGATTACTACAGGAAGGGCAATCGAGGATTGCTACCAGTGAGATGGATGGCGCCTGAGTCGCTCAAAGATGGCGTGTTTACTAGCATGTCAGACGTGTGGTGAGTAACATTATCTGTCCATCATTGTCGATAAGGGTTCGCTCAAGAAGAATTTTTGCATTAATTGCAAATTACCTCACAATTTGTATAAATGGTGGAACTACCTTTCCGATTATCTTGATAATGACAAATCTATATCCATCCACTAAACATGAAACACATATTCACATATATTTACATTTCTACTGTGATCAGTCTAAATGAACTGTATTAAATAGATTAATTTAATTACCAATGAAAATCATTTCCTCTAAAGGACAAGTTTTTATTTCGAGGCATGCTCTTGTTTTGCTGGTGTGACGTCACATTGGCGTGAGTTTCACCTGACGTTTGCCATATAAATGTGCACTCATTCAGCGTGTTGCCAATGTGGCTGTTCCAATGATGACATTGGCTTTGTGGTTTTAATGTGTATTATCTGCTATTTTAAAATCAAAGTGAAAAAAAACCTGATAGTTTTGTTTAAGACTCAAAATTGTGTTTTTTTAATCCTTAAAAATAAAAAAAAAACTTGTCAGAAGAAAAAAAAAGCATAACATTTGTCATGAGCCCAAAAATATTGGTTTAAAGTTTCCATTTCTTTCACTTTTAATAATGAATTTATATTAATATTTCTTTCCAAACATTGATAAGATGAACTTACTAAATTTAAGAATTGAGTAATCTCTCTTCTTTTTCAGGTCATTTGGTGTAGTTTTATGGGAGATGGCTACCCTGGCTGCCCAACCCTACCAGGGGCTCGCGAATGAGGAGGTCTTAAGATATGTGGGCTCGGGTAAAATAATGGACACTCCAGAGAGATGTCCACCTAAATTGTAAGTTTGTTGTATTATACGGGATGCTTCATAGTGTATGCACTGCAGCATTGGTCATCGATGTAATACAAATTTCACTTTACATTGATCAGGAAACAAGATCCATAGCCAGTACAACAGTATCATTTTGATATTGTCGATTGTAAAATTTACCTTTATTTTAGTGTAGTAGTTCATAAAATATACAGTCAAAAATTTTGGTGTTTTAAGCTAGAATTTTTTTACCATCGAAACCTTATTTGCAGGTGTGGATCTAGGGGGAAGGTGCAACAAAATCTGAATTGGCACATGTTTTTCAGTAGAAATATAGTGAATTTGAATAAAATATGGGAATTTAGGGGGGGCGTGCACCGTTTGTTTTTTTAAAGAGTAGATCAGCCATTGATTTGATGCAAATAACTATTTGATAAAATCAAAAATAAATGACTTACCTTTTGCAAAAAATAGCAACAACAACAATATGACTAAATGCATGTTACCAATTTTAAACAAGACTTTCAAAGTTGTCTGTTTAGTTATCAATCATCAACTGCTGCAACTATAGCAGCACTGCTGCGTTTTAAATCAGAGAAATTGTTATTTTATTAAGATGGCTTCTGTTTTCTCTCTACTATTTTTTCATTTATTTATATATAATTTATATATACTTCTTTTTTTACCACAGATATGACTTAATGGTCAAATGTTGGCGCTATCGACCAAAACAGAGACCAACATTTAAGGAAATTATTGAAATTTTATTACCCGACTTGGACAAGAAGTTTATGGAAGTGTCATATTTCTTTAGTGAGGAAAATGCAAAATACGAGGAGGCAAAGCAAATCGCTGCCGCGAATAATCATGTAGGAGCTAATCTAGAAGAAATAGATGACGATGAGGAAGATGAACATGCGCATTGCCCCATGAACGATTACGTCGATGAGGCAAATTTACCCATGTTGGGGGTAGGTGCCTCCAATGGGCACAGTGTTGAGTTGCAGGATATATTTACTGACAATGGATCTTACCCACACTTTAGTAACTCCCATAAGCATGTGGGTTCAGCGGAAGTTTGTGATTGCACGTCATTCAGAGAAGTGGATGAAGGGGCGGCAGCTCAATCGATGGAATTTCATCGACAAAGTGTTTGTTCGAGTCCTAACAGTGCAATTGGTGGGTCAAGTGATGGGAGTAAAGACAGTAGCAAAAGCTCGAGCAGTAGTTATGCTCATATGAATGGACTAAGTGTTGCAAATGGGCACGTGCCTGTACACGTGCGGACTACTCCCTGCTAGCACCAACAACCCCTTTCTCAATACATTGGGCAGGACACTCCTTATACTTTGTATACCTTTACATAAAAGGAAGTTTTGTTGCCAGCTGAATTTGTCTTGTAAAAGCATGTTTTTTATATATATTTATACAAAATTCAGCCGTCCTTTTTAACATATTTTTTTTTTTTTGCTATAAATTGTTATTTGATATTAATTAACTCCAGCTTTAAATCAAAACAAGCTTCCATAATGACCCGAGATAGAACTAGAAATGTTATATCAAAACAAGGTTCCATAAGAAGTAATTTTATTTATGTTGTTATTTATTTTTTAACTTAAAATTGGAATAGGCTTTTCTTGATAAAAGCAAGTTACAGTCAGTTCTTTCCAAAACATAACACGCTTCCATAATTATTACATATTTGTGAAGAAATGATTGTTTTAAGATATGTTTTGCCCAACAAGGAGGGAGGGGTGGGTTGCTGTGTAAGTTGCAACAGTTAATGCTTTCAACATTGTGATAAACTGACAATCAGCTTCTCCACCATGCTGGACCTTCGTTAATCTTAAGTTTGAGACCTGTCATGAGATGACATGTCAATAAAGGCAACCAAAATAAAAAACAAAAACAACCAGACACGAAGCTTCAGTTGATGTTTTTTATAGAAGTGATATCTCTTGTATTAAATAAAATGAAAGTGTGCAGTGAACAGATTAGACGGGAAGCAACAAGCGGAATTCAGCAGATTGTACTGGAGTGAATTCAAGAAACTTTCCGTAATAACTGCGGATATATGTGAAATAAGTAAAGAAAAAAAATGGGTAAGGAATTTAATATGTATTAATAAGATGTCCCTTTTTATTGAAAATGAAAAAAAAGGTTCAACTGATAATAAAGGTTTTAAGAGATTTGACATTTAGTGTTAACAGCAAATTTGAAGACTCGAGTTCGAATTCTAGTTCATTGTTTTCTTATTTTTGTTCTTCATTATCAGTTAATTTATGGTACAAGTATGTTTTCTCATGACATGGTCTGTTATTTTTTAGTGAATGTATGAAATAATTATGTGCTTTATACATACTGTTCTCGGATAAAATTTTGAAGTGATTGTTGTTTGTTGAGATGTGGTTTCACATGCCTTCATGTATGATGTTATATGGTTTTATACCTCGTTGCATTAATATGATGTATATAGAGGGTTGAATACTACACTAGTAATTCTGTATTTGTATGTTTGCAGTTGACACTATTTTAGTATTCAACTCGCAATATATGTTGCTAGTACATTATAGTACATACCATAACCTTATTTGGTTTAACCCTTTACTCCATAGATACGCTTTTTCCCGCACCAATCGCAGAAGTAACGAGCAATCTGAACACTTCCTGAACTGTTTTCCACTCTGTCAGTTAATATAAACATAATTCTCCCATTGCTGATATGTGATGAATTAATGCTTTCAATATTAGAGATGTCCAAAGGTGTTTATATGAAGTAAAGGGTTAAATAATAATTAATTTATATAATATAACAAATAAATATTGCAAGTATATATGAAAATGATGAAGCTGTATCGATGTGATCCCTGTATTAAGAGTTAATGTCTGGCTTTTCCCCATGTAGTCCATTTGGTTTTAGAAGAGAAAATTTCAGTTGCTGTTGTAGCAAGAATAGGGTTATGATTTTGAGCTGCTCAATTAAAAAGACTGTAGTGGTGGTCGGTTGGTATCTATCAGAATTACCCGTTAGAGTGTCGATTTCAATTTTAAATAATTAAATATATGCATGTAGTGTTACACTTGTCTGAGCGATTCTTTTGTATCTTGATAGAACATAATTTCAGTAAATTAGCTAAGGGCTGTTCCATTTAAACATACATCCTACCCGTGGACGGCAAAATAATAAACTTCTAAGGTGGGAGGGTTTTTCAAAATGGGGGGCCTGATAAAATGTATTAAAAATATAAAGGAGGCGGGTCCAATTTCAAAGTGCCTTCCATGGGTGGGTTGTATATTTAATTGAAATAGCCCTTATAATTAATAATGTAAAGTTGACTTATTTGTTTTATCCTGGATTTATTCTGGGTTTTTTTCAATATATAGTGCAACTTATCTTGAAATGATAAAAATACCTTTGTTTAACAACAAAATCATTCTTTGTTGGCCATCTTTAACGCACTTTACATCACATGATCAACACATGATCTACCTAGTAAGACACCTAGTGAGAAGTCTATATTAAGCTCCCGATTTGCAGCTATTTTTCTGGTAAATTGTAAACAAATGGGCCAATTGTATTAACAAAAAACATGACAATTAACGTGTGATCAATAAGACAGACCATTGTAGGCATTAATCAATTAAATCAATGTTGTGTATAATAACCATAAGTGATTATCATTGTGTCAGTCTGGATTAAGGTGTAATTGATGCCCAAATTTGATGAGATCACAGTTGGAAAAGACATAACCTCGCGATTTAGTTTATTAGATTTTTCAATTAATTCATCAATTGTTAATGTATTTTTTCATGAATCTGGTCGAAAATATAAATTTTAAATTTGGAAGCCATAGAAAAAACACATTATAATGAGTTTCGCTTTGTATCGGACTGCGCTATATTGGGATCCGTTTGGAGTTTGAGAAAATGGAAATCTGAAAGCAGTTAACAATTTGCCTTTTAAATCAGTTTAATCTAAAGGGAAAGTTGAATACATAAATGTTGGTTCTTCAATTTTGCCTGTTTAAAAACATTTTTTACCATGTGTAAATCATCATCGTCATTTCATAATTCAGTTTCCCATATGATAACTAATATGTTTAAATCAGTAATCATGCATTTGTTTTAATTGTTCCATTAATATAATTTTGGGTGCTTGTCTGATGCATTTGTTTTGTAAAGTCTATTTTTTTCTGTATATCAACAAAACTGGTATTATGAATTAAAAGATATTCAATTTACTTCAATTTTATGAACCAACATCCGTACATGTAACTGTTTCAAATTGACTACATTAAATCCAAGTTGAATGTCACTAGCTTAACATGTTTTTTTTTTTATTTATTTATTCAGCAATTTCAGATTTCTTTTTCATGTTAAATCGCCATCCATGATAACTAGAAATTATACTTTGTTACAAAGTTTGTTTGTTAACAAAACTAAGGAAGTGGTTATAATGTTAAAATTATTTTGTTCTTTGTTTCCTCAGTGGCTAAAGGTCAAATTTGTGTCAAGATCCTTAATTCTTACTGCCAAGGTCATGAGTTTGATAAAATGCGATAAAATTCATATACTCATAAAATGCATGCACTACACGTAGTACCACATTACGCTTTTCTCATAGTATGGTTAAACAATGGATTTAGTTTAGTTCTTGAAAAAAATACACTCATTGACTTTGAAAACACACCTCATGCATACAGGTAATTTTAGTGCAGAAAATGTTGTCCAATTTCAAAGAAAGTTTACATACTTTCACGGGCATCATATTCAGGAGAATGGTTCATACACAAGTTATTGATGCCTGTGAATTTTCACTTTTGAGGGTAGCTTTGAAAAATGGAAAAACATTCATTAAAAATTCAAGTCTCAGTCAAGAAACGTTGACAGTAGAAGACAGAGATGGCACCCGTTACATATATACACTTTCTTTGAATCTGGATGACATATTCTGAACTAAAATAACCTGTATATAGGTGGTGAGTTTTCAAAGTTTTGTGAGTGTATATAAAAATTTAGTGATGTGCATAAAAAAAGAAGCAGTCATGAGTATTCTTGAGATCATTAGATCCCAACCTACGGTATCGCTGTTCTGATATGAACTTTGGCAGAGCCACGATTCATATAAAAACAGTGAATCTTTGGGTCAGAATACCTGTCTCAACCTTATACCCATGAAAGATTATTTTATAATTTTGACCACCACCAGCATCTTTGTAAAGCAGCTCCCATAACAGAATTTTAAATGGAAAATTACTACAAACGTATCAATACATTTCTATTCATGTTTCACAAGGGTAAACTACATTCAGTATAATAAGAAAAATAGAATAAATCGGAACAAATCTTGATGATGATTTTAAGATTTGGCAATCATGTCATTTTTTGTAAAATTAAAATGCTTGCATCATTATTATCATTGTAATACATTGATTGTATTTATTTTTTATATTTTATCCGAGAACAGGTAATAATTATGTCATTTGATCATGTACATATATAAGTATTTAAACCATTGTTACATACTTCACCATACCATTATGTATAAAGTCATCTCATTCATTATGACTGTCTATAGAATGTTAAAATGTTTAAACTAAATTTTTTACTTGTGAAAATAGAATACTGGTATTGTTGACAGAAGTTATTACTAGTTGCCTGCTCAGTGTTTTTATTGAAATTGTATTATTGTTGAATGAAAAGATTTATCATAGTTTCAGACTGTTCAGCTTGAAATTCTGTTTTATATGCTTAAAAAAAGACTTCTGGAATGAGTTTCACCATTCACGTAGGTAAGCTAATACGTAAAAACTAAAAACATTCAGAAATGCAAACTGATTTTATGCAAAAGAAATTAAAATGCCTATATAAACATTAACACTTTTAATTAAGTTTTTTAGTATCTGCTTACTTTTGTTAGTATTGCAGAAACTCAACCCTGGAGTAAATTATTTAACACCATAGAAGTTGATTATTTTTCAATCTGTGAGAAGAGTGCGTTTCTGCTGTGGGAAAACTAGAAGTTGCATGATTAATCTATTGCCACACTGTTAGTCAAGCTATTAGGGTAAGAAAGCTGTAGCATTAACTCATTGAAGAGTGAGACCTTTTCAAAATGGACAAACGCTGGGAACTTAAAAAAAAAAATGAAGCTAAATTTAGTAGTATTTCCATTTTAATGACAACTTCACAAATACAAATTCACATGTTGACTTTTTTCTTGAAATTGAGTTACATAATTATCTTCATCAAAACAATAAATGGACAGCTGATGGACCATGTATGACCAAATTATGTCAGTTTTACACAATATTCAATGATTTGTAGTTTTATCACCTTCAGTGAGCTGAAAACTAGAGTGGCTATCTGATAAACAGTCCCGACTTTTTGTCCGTTCAATGTCATATTTTTAATCTAAAGAGTATTTGAGTTACTGTTTGATAGCTTTATAACATAGTACATTCACTCTGTCTTTCGGAGGACAGTAAAAAATATAAAGGAATCAGTTACTTGTGCCCTGCTCCCATTATTAGAGCTTACTTGTGCCCTGCTCCCATTATTACAGTTTACTTTTGCCCTGCTCCCATTATTAGAGTTTACTTTTGTCCAGCTCCCATTATTGCAGTTTACTTGTGCCCTGCTCCCATTATTAGAGTTTACTTTTGTCCAGATCCCATTATTACAGTTTACTTGTGCCCTGCTCCCATTATTAGAGATTACTTTTGCCCTGCTTCCATTATTAGAGTTTTCTTTTGTCCAGCTCCCATTATTGCAGTTTACTTGTGCCCTGCTCCCATTATTACAGTTTACTTGTGCCCTGCTCCTCCCATTATTACAGTTTACTTGTGCTCTGCTCCCATTATTACAGTTTACTTGTGCCTTGCTCCCATTATTAGAGTTTACTTTTGTCCAGCTCCCATTACTAGAGTTTACTTGTGCCCTGCTCCCATTACTAGTCTTCTGTGGTTAGAGTGATGTAAGGCTTCATCTCACAATCACTTATCACGACTAAGGTCATGAGTTCGAGCCCAGCTCGGCCAAAGACTTTTTTTGAAAAGTTTGTCTGTTACAGTAAGTTATGGAAAAATGGTGGTGTTACTCAAGTTTATTACAACCAATGATATTTGGTGCCGTATGAGAGATGTTCAATAAGTATTGTTATATTTGTTATGAAATAAAATCAACAAATATCTCGATAATGTTTGGTTCTTACCTTCAAAGTACCGGTAAACTCCTTTAACAGAAAACGCTTTTTCAATATTTTTAACAACTTGTGAAATCTGTCTTCATAGTCTGTTTTGTTTATACCAATCTGATACTGAAATATCACACTTTGGTTGGTGATGCAAGACCTTCGTCTGTCTTTGGTGGCTATAATTTGCTGCGATTCTTTCTAAGGGGCTCAAAATAATATCCTCTCATAATATAATAGACTCATATGCTTTAAATTATAACATGCTATAAACACTTACTCTGATAAATTGTTTGACTTGATGTACATTCTCAGCAAAGAAAGGTTTTTAAGGGATGAAGTAGAGGGCAAGTGGAATATTGTTTTGATAGCAGAAGGTTATTGATTTAACTTTTTCATAGACACTGGCCATGCATGGACGTTTCCTCAGTAACAATTGTTATGTCTGCATTTGTTATGGTACTTCTTCTATCCCTTCATATATTGGCACAATTGTTATGCCTGCATATGTTATGGTACTAATGCTACTGCTGCATAATTGTGTAATGGTTTGATGTTACCCCTACATAGTTATGTTGAGGTTCTAATGATCTGTTACCCTACATAGTTATGTTGAGGTTCTAATGATCTGTTACCCCACATAGTTATGTTGAGGTTCTAATGATCTGTTACCCCACATAGTTATGTTGAGGTTCTAATGATCTGTTACCCCACATAAAGTTTCGTATTATTTCACCCTATATGTATTATGTGGTATTTATTTTACCATGACATATATCTTGTGTGATTCTACCCTTTCATAGATACGGGTAGTAATTTTACACCAACATATACTATGGTATTATTTTTAACCCCCATATATGTTAACCAATATGTGTTATAATGCTTTTGCTGTTCTCTGAAGTTAACTGATACAGTATTAGTCTTCGATATATATTATGGTATTCGTTTGTTACATTTGAAAATTAGGGTAATGTATGCCAACATCGAAATCGGCTTTTCATCTTTATTCTTAAATGGAACAAATGAACTGGAGGGTTTTATGACGTCCTAATACATAGTAGTTGTACGACACTAATAGGTTTTTAGTTTGCTCTTCATATAAAAAAACAACAAATTGAAATGTAGATTAAAAAGACACACACATAATATTGAATATGCAGGATGAACCTGGGACCTTGATAGCTACAGAACTTGCAGTTGCAATAAATTCTATTCAGAACTCTATTCGGTTTAGAAAAGTGATAGTAGTAGAAACTACGATATGTGAGTAACTGTTTCAGTGTTAGACTAGTTACTGTTTCAGTTCTGTACAAATAACTGTTTCAGCACTAGAGTAACTGTTTCAGCACTAGACTAGTAATTGTTTCAGTGTTAGACCAGTAACTGTTCCAGTGCTAGACAAATAACTATTTCAGTGTTAGACAAGCAAATGTTTCAGCACTAGACAAATACAACTATTTCAGTGCTAGACAAGAAACTTTCAATGAAAGACAAATAACTGTTTCAGCACTAGACAAATAAAACTATTTCAGTGCTAGACAAGAAACTTTCAATGATAGACAAATAACTGTTTCAGCAATAGACAAGTCAATCTCTCAGACAAATAACTGTTTCAGCAATAGACAAGTCAATCTTTCAGCACTGGACAAATAACTGTTTCAGCAATAGACAAGTCAATCTTTCAGCACTGGACAACTAACTGTTTCAGTTATAGAAAAGTCAATCTTTTAGCGCTGGACAACTTACTGTTTCAGCAATGGACAAGTCTATCTATCAGCACTGGACAAATAACTGTTTCAGCAATAGACAAGTCAATCTTTCAGTGCTGGACAACTTACTGTTTCAGCAATTGACAAGTCTATCTATCAGCACTGGACAAATAACTGTTTCAGCAGTAGACAAGTCAATCTTTCAGCGCTGGATAACTAACTGTTTCATTGATAGACAAGTCAATCAGCAGTGGATAGATGGCATAATGCGACTATTGAATCATGATAAAGCTTAACAGATAAATGATGATGAAAATAGAAACAGCTCATTGAAAGGTGTTGAGGGTCTCAGATATGACAAAAGTCTTCCATTTCCCCCAATATCAAAAACTTCTATTATTAACTTGCTACCATGGGTTCTGTTCTGAACTGGCAAATGTATTCAAATTTTCTCTAAAGGAGTAGGCAGGATTTGTCAATTTTCCAATGATCATCATATCTGTGCATTTTTGTTTGTGCTTCACATGGCAGCTTTTACAGTTATGGAATGGAATGCTGATTGATGTGATACAACCAGTCTGTAATTGATTAAAACGTGCATTGTGTATTGTGTGCTGTGTCAAACAATGTCCCCCATGTTGTTAATAGTTTACAAGTGTAACTTGGTTATATCTGTAACAGTAAGCATAGGTATAACATATAAGCTAGTGTTACAGTTTCGCATTAGTTTATCTGGGGCATCATATAAAAATGAAGACTTCTCAGAAACCTTCTTTCTATCTTTGACAAAGATGGCAATCAACATACATTGTATCTTGTGTCCATTCTTAACTGCACCTCCTCTTTCAAATCGATGTTTCTTAATTTGATTCAAGAATATGTTTACTCCCATTATAGTAAAATAGTCCATGTTCATCTTTACTGCACCGACTGCCAGTTCCAATGTATGCGGTCACTTCTCATTAAGTTTGTGTTTGACATCCTCAAACATTTTAAACCATACTGTGGGGGGGAGATTTCTGTTCTGGAAGCAACCTATAATTATGTTTATTATACTCAACATGGTATTTTCTTCCCTAGACAAGTTAAGGACCTTGTTGTGTATAACAATATAGTTTGGCCACATTATGGAATGAACAATGGGAACACTTCAACACTATACTCCTGCTTACACGGACCAACTTCTCTGAAGAGTATTTCATGCATACAACATCCTGTAAACCTTTTTCAAATATTAACCCATGACCCTGGACACTTTTTTTTTAAAATAATTTTTTGACAAGCAATATTCGTCCATAAAAGATTTGTTGCTATGCATTAGCTCCGCTGGTCACGATACAAGCCAAAGGATAACATAACTCATTCAATATTTCTCCCGATTTTATCTGTGATCTGATATACAGGTGTTTCAGCTATGACCAGAACCTAATACTGCCTTGTCTGTTTTTGATGGAGAATGTATTGCTTCTTAATTCTTTTTATTATTATAGTTTTTTTAACATCAGAAAATTGTATTTTATGCCGAAAAGCTTTATTTCTTAAATTCTCAGTATTGTTACATGTTGCGCAGTTCAGGTATATTTGGAGTGATGGTTCTCTCTCAAAAAGGAAAGGAACTGATTACATATTATATTTGACTTGATTACCTCATAAAAACAGGTAAAAAAAGTACAGGCAAACGGGTTGACAAATCTATTTAATATTTTTATTATAGTTTACCTCTATGCTTAAGTTTTTATCAGGAATACTTCACATAGCTTGATAACCTCAGGAGATACATTTCTTCTCAGATCTTTATTGTTGAAAAGTTTTGGTTTGTATTTAAGAATATTTTGTTTACGCCCATTTCTTATTTTTGTCAATTGATAGCAATAAAATGCAATGTGTTGTTTACCTGAAACCTTGCCTCAGCTATGCTTTTATTTGTTTTATACTGATGTGAATAAAGTGCTTGTATTACTGTTACATGTACTTTTATTTTAACCGCTATAACGGGGCTTGTATTTTGCTGGGAAAAAAAAAAGGATTTTGCTTCACAATGATAGACCTTTACAGTTGAGGCTTCTCCTTTTCTCAGGCACTGTTTAGGTAATTGAATGTGTTTAATTACGAGAGACTACTACATGTATATCAAACAGTGTTTAGATATTTTAGGAAAACATTTGTTTTCAGTACAATGTACTATTTTTACGGAGACTACCATATTATGCCATAAAAAAAGAACTACATGTAGTTGTCAAGTTATATTTTTAACTGATTTTCAGTTGGTCTGATGTTTCAGAAAAATCATTTCTGAACTTCTGATTTCAGTACAATCTACTGTTTGTACAGAAGTGTCGTTATCTGCTGCCAACAGATTGTTTTCTATATTTTAATGGGAGCATACATTTACCACATATAAGTTAAAATTATATCATCAATCATTCAACAATCATGATCTACAGGTCCATAATACAGTAGAAAGAAAATCATTTTTTTCCACCGAATTGCATTTTTAAATGTACTGAATATTTACAGAGTCTACCGTAATCAGTTGTTGTTTTCCGAGAATGAAATACAATTTCACGCATGAATCAATGTATGTGAGGTGTTACGTGTGACGCATCTCAAAGATGCATGTTTATGAGGCATGATTTATTTATTTATATGTACATGTATGTCTTGTGCTTGTAAATATGTGAAATGTTCCTGCAAGTTTGTTACATTTGGAAATCAATTGCACAGAGGCGGTGTTTTATTTAAAGCACAGGTATAAGTTGGGAAAAAAAGGTATTTTTTTATGACTTTTAAAAATTGTTTTTTATTTCCATTACAAGTACAAAAGATTCAAATATTTTTTTTAATAGTAATGAAAATATATCTTTTAAAATATGTATCTGACTGTGGTTAAAATTTATTTGTCCATTTAAAGAAGACGGGCAAATCTACCTTTAATGGGAGACGGGTACATGTGGCTTGTAAGAACAAGCATGGTAGCCGGGTAAAGCCATAAAAGTCGAGTCACAAGTTTTCAAATTTAATCATGCGTGTTCAAATAACTGTATAGCCGCCTTCATCTGTATGTTCAGAATTGCGAGAACGTGGAGTTAACTCTTTAAATATGTGATAAATGACACTGTGCGGACACCGCATACACCCTTCATACCTGTAATTACTGCATCAGTTTTAATTACAACATTTATAATTGCTTTCTTTACATGTATCATTTATTAGATATATCAAGCGTAAATAAACTATCATTGAGAAAATTGTTTACTTTTGTATTTTTTTCCAATCAACCTGTGCCAGTTATCCGGGATATCGGAGTTCGACTTTGGTTTAGACGTAGGATTAGTTTATACTAATTTATTTTAACTCGATTGCGATGAAAGCTGAGAGCTAATATGAATTGCTCTGGAGTCCGCTTCCTGTGTAGAACCAATACTGAGTGTTGTTTATATGGGAGGCATCAGGTTGAGGTGAGGATCTGACCAGCAGCCTCTAGCCTGAGCTGCCATCACTATCCAGTAGACCACCGCCCCACTTGCAGGCGTAGGATAGATAAGAGTTACATGACCATTAATGTATATCAACTCCAAAAGAAACCTGACACTTTTTATTTCACTTGTTTGTCAGAGGTTAATAAAGGCAAATTCTACACATAACAAGATCATTTCACTTCTTATATACTGTCAAAACATAACAAAAGTTCATTTAAAGTGTTTTCACTTACTTGTCCATTTTTAGCTCTATTAGCCAGAGGCGTGAAGTGCTTATGCGATGGCACATTGTCCATCGTCTGTCGTCTCCAAAGTGTGTTAGCAGCACTTTCTCTGAAACCACTAGGCCAATTAAACTGAAACTTCACATGGATGTTTCTATTGCATAGGAGACTATACAGAATTTTTTTTTTTTATATTTGAAATTCAAGATGGCCACCGTTACTAAAAATATTCTAAATCTCGAAAAATCTTCTTCTCATGAACAGCCCAACAAATTTTCAAAATGTTAATGTAGTAATGATAACCAACTATAGTTTTGTTAGATTTATCCAAATGATGTCCCTGGGGTTAAAAATGACACCAAACCCCCCCCACCCCAGGGTTCAATTGGAGGACACGTGTCGTATATATATATATTTTTAAATGGAAATGATTTTGCCTATATATTCACAGAAGCATTGTTTGGTGAAGGAGGTTCAGATTTGTAAAAATGACTAGGTTCCACCATCTTAAGGGGTCAAGAAGGGCCCCAAAAGGGTAAAATTGGGGAATTACAAAAATCGTTATCGAAACGGTATGTCAGATTTGTTCATATTTGGCATGAATTATCCCTATGTATATTTTTTTATCTTTTCTGAAACAACAAGGCCAATTAAACTGTTTCTATTGCATAGGAGATTTTACAGACCATTTTTTTCTATCTGAAATTCAAGATGGCTGCTGTTACTAAAAATACTCCAAAACTTAAAAAAATCTTCTTTTCATGAACGGTCCAACAGATTTTCAAAATGTTTATGTAGTTATGATAACCAACAATAGTTTTGTTAGATTTGTTCAAATGGTGTCCCTAGGGTTAAAAATGACCCCGTCCTGAGGGTTCAATTAGGGGACACATGTCATTATAATAAATATCGTCTGTTAAAAACCAGAACCTGGTATCTACGTTTTTTGAAATTGTTCAGGAACGTGAAAAAACGTTGTCAAATGTTTAAAAATCCATATTTACACAAAATTCTTAGCAATTTGACTCATCAATACATGCTTTAGTAATATACATATGTTTCAAATTATTTATTCTTCAAATGATGACATATAAGACTATTTAGGTTTTGGCAGAATAAAAATAGTTAAAAAGCAGTATTTATGAATAGGTTAAACATCTTATCTACCGATAAGAGGTTCTGGTTTTGAGCAAAATGAAAAGTGTTCTTTATTTCAGCCAACCATACCCTGGTATCTATAGATGCATGTATTTAGCATATGTGAATAACAGATATTTCTGAAAATATTTTATGCCAGAACCTAGTATATAACTATACCAGTCTTTAGCTTTAAGGACATGATAACAAATTGTATATAAATGGAGAGGCAGAATGTTGTATTAACCAAAACAATATTTTGGCATTAACAAAAGCAAGAGTTAAGTACTGTTTTTATTTTGCTATATAAGAGTATACATGAATACGATGGTATGGCAGTACAACTTGATAACCAAAATCTAATAAGATAAAGACATAACACTGTAAATTGCCATATGCTGTTCTGGTTGTAACATAAGTCGCAGAAATACTGATACTTTTTAAAACAAAACATGTTATCTGGTGGGTTGATAACATTTATAATCATGATAAAGTCATATAGATGCATTAGCAATTAAGATTTTTTTTATCACACACAATGTGATTATATTTCTCGTAATCTACAGACATGCAATTCAGGTATATAAGGCTGTAATTATGTTTTCTTTTAATGATGAAAGAAACATTTACACAATTTTTATACACACATTTGACATACTATTACATAGCATTACTATCAGACCTAAAATCGTGCCTTTTTGCAATTCATGGTTCTGATATCATTATAATCATTTTTCCTATACACCCTTGATATTTCTAGTTTCAAACAGTTTAAATACTAAGACATTGAGTTGAGAATTTTTAAGTACATGAACACTGAATATTTAAATGAATGTTTCTTATCACCGTTCATCTGTCTTGTCTTCTACCATTACATGTATATAGATCTATGCTGTTACATGGGACATGTTTAAGTTTTAGTACTCGTTGAATTTGGATGGTATTCCACCATTCTTTCACAAAGCAATCTTGTCCTTTTTCTTGGCACTTGATATTTGTAATTTTGCTTTGTACAAATACAGCAGTTGTTCTTTTGACTATTTACTAAACATCATCTTCACTTTCTGATATTCCCTTAATTCGTCAAAATCATATTTGAAGTGGCACGTATCTGGATAATCTTTAATGATTCGCTCCACTATTTGCTGGTTTATTTCGTTTTTGCCCATTTTCCGTGTTGTTGTTCTGGGTGTTTTATATCTGACATTCTTTGAAATCCATATGTTTCGGGGTCACTATGTAGTAAGGACTTTTTTTTGCAGTGTCATAGATATCACAGTGTCCCACTAGCTTGTTAAAAAGATATTTGATTTTGACTTTTTTACTTCAATAGCTGCGTACATACAATTGCATATCATGTGCATTATGCCCACTCTCAAGACATTGATGGTCATTTATTTTGATGTTAGGTATTGTTTTTACAGAAATATAGATACGTGTGACCATGATCTGATTTCTGTTTTGCCTAGGTTATACACCTGAGTATAGAATTACGTGTTCAACTGAAGATTCCAAACTTGAAAGATTGAAATGTTTGATTTCTGATCAAAGATAATATGCTACCCTTTTGTCACCTGTACCATGTATAGGCAAGATATAACAACACCATTTGTTTATGCAATACATCACATTTACTAGTGAACATGGTGTGTACACGACTGATTGTAAGGTACAGGTGTGAACTTTGCTTCTCTGCCTTGCAATCTTGCTATCCTTGTGTTTTTGTTCGGGGCAAATGTTACAGCATCACTATCATTATTTGGGATGTACCGGTTGGTATGTACACTTAATTAAAATTTGAAATGTATTTTAATATTTTTCTTGTAGGCATTCGCTTTGGATTTTAGTGTTTCTTACTATCACTTTTATCTCCAAGTTCACTTTCCATTGTCTTTCTAGCAGTTTTGTTTACTTCTGTGATATACTTCTCTTTTATGGTTGTTGTATTGTTACATTAGTTTTCCTTTGTGACAGCACTTACATTATGCGACTTCTCTTTTATGGTTATTGTATCATCAAGTTTGTTTTCCTCTGTGACAGCCTTTAATTACCCATCTTCTCTTTCATGGTTGTTGCATCGTTACATTTATTTTCCTCTGTGGCAGTACTTACATTTTCCGATTTCTTTTTTACGGCTGTTGTATCATCACGTTCATTTTCCTCTGTGATAGCACTTAACCCGACTTCTTTTTAATAGCTGCAATATCGTTACACTCATTTTCCTCTGTGACAACACTTACAATGTCCTTTTCTTTTATGGTTGTTATATTGTTACACTCATTTCCTCTGTGACAACACTTATAATATCCAACTTCTCGTTTATGGTTGTTATATCGTTACACTCATTTCCTCTGTGACAACACTTACAATATCCAACTTCTCGTTTATGGTTGTTATAGCGTTACACTCATTTTCCTCTGTGACAGCACTTACAATATCCAACAACTCGTTTATGGTTGTTATATCATTACATTCATTTTCTTCTGTTACAACACTTATAATATCCATCTTCTCTTTTATTGTTATTTTATCGTTACACTCATTTTCCTCATAACAGCATTTACAATATCCAACTTCTCTTTAAGGATTGTTATATCATTACACTCATTTTCCTCCGTGACAGCACTTACACAATCCAACTTCTCTTTTAGGGTTGTTATATCATTACACTCATTTTCCTCTCTGACGACACTTGCAATATCCAACTTATCTTTTATGGTTGTTATATCATTACACTCATTTTTCTCTGTGACAATACTTGCATTATCAAACTTCTCTTTTATGGTTGTTATATTGTTACACTCATTTTCCTGTATGACAGCACTGACAATATCCAAACTTTCTCTTTTATGTTTGTTATATCGTTACACTCATTTTCCTTGGTTACATCAATTAAAATATCAAACATTTCTTTTATGGTTGTTATTTCGTTACGTTCATTTTTTTTGTTACAGCAATTATTTCATTTCCAGATATGTTTTCATTTTCAACCATAAACTGTTCTATCTGTGTGGCAAAGGTATAAAGGTTGTTATCATTATCATATGGCTACATCTAGAAAATTATTTACTGATGATAATTCTGTATTTTAAACTAACCATTTATCATGTTACTATAATTTGAGCAAATGCACGATAACCACAAAAAGTGTTACGGTGACCATAGTAATAATTGATATAATTATTCAGTATTAGTACAATTTTAATTAATGAATTAACTAATTGGTTGACATATACAGGAATAATTATTGAAATTTTGGTATTTATTTATAATATCTATTTTTAGTACAATAAATACTTATCTTATTGCATTTATGTATAATATTGAGTGATGCATAAAATTACATACTTTTAAAATTCATAATTTTGTGTCACTTTTTAAATTTTTCTAGATTGTGTTCATACTATTGCTTATCATCAACACATTAACAATTAGATGAAATCTGATATACCAGGTTATCAACACCAATTTGCACCTCTTTGGTCAAATACTTGCTTTTAAAATGTTTCATTTACAAATGATATGGACTGGTTTTTACCACACCAGGCATTGTCACTATTTCTCACACAGCCATACAATTGTATTGTTTAATACCAGGGTATGGCTGAATATTGTTTGTATTTATTTACTAGTAGACATGTGTATCCCCAGATGCTAGGTTTTGGCAAAATGGTACAGATGATTATAGTTGTCACATGTTAAAGCTGTAACCTGTCATAGTCATATACTTTGTTCTGGCTCTGGGGATTTTACCGATTTTTTCCTGGTAGTTAAAAACCAAAATATTGTATGCACAGGTGATATACTCTGGCATGCAAATGAGTTGCATAAATGACAAATATACATAGTATCTTCATCTACAAGATTTTGGCAGGTGAAAATCAGATTGATTTCAGATACAAGGTTTGATCTGTAATCAATATCTTCAAAACTAATTAAGATATAAGGCTGAAATTTTGAGACAAAATGTGTTTACAAGATATCATACTAATAATTTGAAAACCCTATTTTCGGAAATTTGGGTAGATACCAGGTTCTGGTTTTTAATAGACGATATATATATATATTTATTTTTTTTAAATGGAAATGGTTTTGCCTATTTCTTCACAGAAGCACTGTTCAGTTTTGTAAAAATGACTGGGTTCCACTGTCTTAAGGGGTCAGGAGGGGCCCCAAAAGCGTAAAAATTGGGAATTACAAAAATCGAAATCGTTTTCTTAAGAACCAATATGTCAGATTTGTTCATATTTGGCATAAATTATCCTTATGTGTAAGGGTTTCATTGCAAATAAGAATTTAGTGGCTTAAGTTTATAGGGTCCCTGTAAGGGGATTTAGAATTTTACATAGGAATACTATGGGAAAACAGAAAATTCTCTTTTTTTTTATCTATTTAAGCAAAATTATTATTCAGCTGGAGTTGTTAAGTATCATCTAGTCATAGGAAACATGATTTGGCTCGATAAGGAGAAATGACTTTCCATAAGGGGCCAGGGTGGGTCAAAAAAGGGTTAAAAAAGAAAATTTTCAAAAATCTTCTTCTCAACAGCTGGTCAGTCAAATTTGTTAATATTAATAATGGATTATCCCAATGAGTATGGGTTTAAAGTTTGAACAAATCAAGGGTCTTGTTTTTATAGGGCTCTGTAAGGGGACTTCGAGTTTTATATAGGAATACTATTGGAAAACGGAAAGTTCTCTTTTTTATCATTCATTTATGACTTTTTTTTTATTCAGTTAGAGTTTTGAAGCATTTCTTGTCAAAACAAATATGATTTTGTTTGATACGAAGGATTGACTTTCTAAAAGGGGCCAGGTGGGGTCACAAAATAATTAAAATTGAGCATTGTCATAAATTTTATTTTCAACAACAGGTCAGTCAAATTTGTCCATGTTTGATATAAATTATCCCTATGATTAAGAAATCTAAGTTTGTACAAATCAAGGGACACTGGGATGTATAGAGGCCCTGTAAGGGTCTTTGAGTTTTACATAGGAATACTATGGGAAAATGGAAAATTCTCATTTTTTTTGTCCATTTGGGTAAATACGTTGTTAATTTGATCTAAAGCATTGTCACTAGACAATAAATTTGATTTTGTTCAATAAAGAGGATTGAATTTCCACAAGTGGCCAGTGGGCAATAAGGTTAAAATTTGGAATTTTCACAAATTTCCTCTCAATAACCTTTCAGTCAAACTAGTTCATATTTGATATAAATTATTCTTACATCAGCAAGGATTGAAGATTCTGCATATCAAGGGGCTGGGATATATTTGGGCCCTGTAATGTGACTTTTACATAGGAATATTATAGGGAAAACTGATTTTTTTCATTTTGCATCCATGTGTACAAAAAAACTTCTTTTTAAAATTTGAATCATTTCTGCTCATAACAAATCGCTAAGAGTGGGTGATTGAAGTTCTGACAAATTAAGGGACTGGGTTGTATAAGGGTTCTGTACAGGGGACTATATTTTTTTTACAGATGAATGGTTTGGGAATTTAAAGTATATCCTTTTCATAGCAATTAAGTTTTTATTCAGTATGTGTGTGGTGGGGGTATTTATCCATTAGTTGTTATGAAGACCCCTCAAAGAGGGTAAATATTGTGGAATTTCAAACAGTGCTATGGCCGCTATGGGTCAGTAGAGCGTCCTCAGGCACTCTTGTTAAAGTCAATATCGCGTGTGGCCACGGGGGCTGCTATTCATTGCATGATGCATGGAATGGATCACTGATCTTATTCTATGTTTCAGTAAAGCATTCCTCTCTTGCGTGAGCCTATCCATCTGTAAGTTGTTGCTGGTCAACTTGTCTTGTGATTTTTTTTATACTGAACATTATGTTGTAACCATGAATGCAACATTTTTTCACATGCAATTCATGATGGGCCGAAAGTGGGCGAATTGTGTTTCGTAATATTCTTGAATGTAACAAATATTTAGGAAACAAAGCTGTAAGGTTTCTTTTGGAGTTTAGTTATCATTGATAATGTTGGTGATAATGGCGGCATAAATAATAGTAAATATTAAATAATTAATTTGGGTGAACCACACGTTTTAAGCTCATGGAGTCTGAATTATAGCTTTTGTGATCACTCTGTGTTGTCCATCGGTTAGGGCTTGTATATGATGTATAGGCTGATGGTGATTGTTCTCCACCAGATTTATTCAATTCATAAACTTTTGTTTGCAAGAGATACCCCTCAGAAGCTACTGGAGATCTGTCCATACATTTGAAAGTTACAGGGCAGACACAATCAACAATGCAGTACACAGTCTACGTATGTCAAAGTCTTGTATTCAGCCTTGATCTTTGTTGTAGCTCTTGTCAGTCTGTACATTTGAAAGTAACAGGACAGGCATTACCAACAATGCAGTATATGTCTTGAGCATGACCTTGACCTTTAAGGTAGCTGGCCAGTTGTTGTGTACAACATGCGAGCATGCTATGCTGAACGCTTCTGTAATATTCTTTAAAAATTGGTCCATGTATATGGAAGATACAAAGCAGATATGAAGGTGTGTGACTGTAGGACTGACAGACTGATGGACAGGCAGAATTGAGCAAACCTGTAATCCCCCCAAAAAAACAGTTATCAACCAGTAGGGGACTTATAACTCTTGAGTTACAGGGGTGAACAGGCAGTTTATTTTATCACATCAATGCATTATTTCTGTTGATAAACTTCCTGCCTGATAAACACAGATGTATCACGTCATTGCAAGTTTATCAGGCACATGACGTCATTATGCATACTTCATGATGTCATAATGTATACTTATACATTTTGACCAGGAAGGAACTACTTAAAATGAATACAAAATGAACTAGAATTATTGACATGATAAATAGAATACCATGTAAATGACTAATATTATCAATTTCACTAGGTTCGGAACAAAAAAAAACAACAAGGACTCAGCAAAACCTCGTCCTGGGTTTTTTCTAAGTCTCACATAAAGTTGATAATATCAGACACTTACATTGTATTCTCTATGTATCAGACCTACCCATTGTTCATATAAATAGTCTGAACAAGTTTAGTAAAGATTGTATAAAATGACTAAAGTTAGAGAGGGAACATCAACAGTTTTTGCAAATTGTCGAACAATCCAAGTGACAAAACTCTGAAGCAACTGGGGCTATTAGGATGACGAATGAACATGATAAAATTATAGGCATTCTGAAAAAAAACCAGTCTGACCTAGTTTGGAAAAGATTGGATTAAGAGTAGCCTACGCAAATTACAAAAGGGCTGTAGCTCCAGTGTGACTCCAGAAATCTAGCAGGTTAAAGAACTCAATATAGACATTCTGCCAATAAACATTTTAAACATGTTTTGAAGATTGAATTTAAATTATTCTAGTTTACATGGATAGAACATTGATGTTACTGGTTGGTTATCACAGTCGGCTGACATATTTTGCCAATTATATATAAATGATATCATTATATGCCAGATCTGCCATAGAAAATATTGGATTGGGCATAAAAATTGTCTAGTCCAGTCTTTACTTTCTTTTAGTTTACTGTGTAATATTATCATCTTATATGTATATATGTACAGGTTTATTGTGACAGTAACGTTACTGGCGATAGATCTATAATCGAAAAAAATAGACAAGAGACGTGGAAATTCCCCGAAAACCATGTTTTTCAAACATTTTAGCTATTCTGTAACTATAATTCTATTTCATGCCAGGATTTATGTACATTGAAGCAGAAAATAAAAAAGCATACAATTCAAATTTTGTTTTTTTATTTGTAAAACATTGATGCAATAGTTTTGTTAAAAAAGCATGAAATGAAGTTTTTCTCTTGTTTCTGTGCTATTTACTGGTTGTTTGGCTAAAATATTACTTCAACTTTGAAAAACCGGGTTAAAAATGTTTTAATTTTTATTTCTCTTTGTTATCCAAGAAAACTAAAGGGGAAGAATTATTGTTTACTAAGAAAGACAACTTGTGCAATCCTAACAAATATAATATCAATCAAGTTGTCTCCCTTCGATAACTCATTTTCTCTCATCAATACAGACGAAATGATTTGTGTCCAGTAAAGATGTATTACCATACATATATATATATTTTCATGATTAAACAGACGGATTGATGACAGAGCTTGTTATGAACCTTTCAACTCAGAAATGAGAAAAAACAATAACAATATACTGCATCTCCCATAGTTAGGGAGAAATACTAAAATGCGAACAAGATGTATTACCATACATATATATATATTTTCATGATTAAACAGACGGATTGATGGCAGAGCTTGTTATGAACCTTTCAACTCAGAAATGAGAAAAAACAATAACAATATACTGTATCTCCCATAGTTAGGGAGAAATACTAAAATGCGAACAAATGAATTGCACTTTGAAAGAAGTACTGAGGTGTCAGCGATTCTTAAAAGCTATACCCCAGTGAACCACATGACATGCAATCTTAACTCATATTTTCTGAAAGCTTTTTTCTATTGTGCATATAAATATGATGTAAAACACTAACAAGAGGTCTATGGGCCTTATATCCATGATGACATAAAGCTATATGAATCTATGACCCACCCTAAGACCTCATGGGGATGGGGACCATGAAATTCACATAGGTATTAACTGTTATATCATCAACAACAAATCACATCTTAAAACATTCACATAAATCTATTAAGTCATAAGAAATAAAGTTTTTTGTCATTTTATTTATACAGATTTAGTAAAGTAGGCCTCACCCCGAGGGTGCTTCCTACAATAAGAGGGAGATTTTTGAAGTTTACTTTAATTTAATTTTTTGAGGCTCCATCCACAGAGCCAAACCCTGAAACACAGAGACATGCAATTCACAATTTTTATAAAGGATGCATATGCATCCATAATCATGGTCACCATTTCTTTCCCAGTGCTTCCGATAGTAAAAAGATTTCCAAAGCTTGTCTTGAATTTGACTGTTGTTTTTTTTATGCTGGGCCTGATTAGCTCAGTTGGTTATGTGTCTGACTATCAATCCAGGGTCGTGAGTTCGAATCCCCTGCCCGGCAACAGCTTCACTGAAGACTGATATACGACATTGTGTCTCATTATCATTCGTCTCTCACCACTGATTCAAGTGGGAAAGTTATCAGTTACTTGCGGAGATAAGGTGTGCTCGAATACAAGTTAATCCCAGGATACAGTAGTTAGGTCAACTGATTGTCTGTTAGCCCTCGATGGCATAAAAATGACACTAAATATTCAATCAATTGACTGTTTTGGCCCCGCCCCAAGGCCCAAGGGGAGGTGGGGACCATTCAATTCACAATTTTGATTCACCCTTAGGTACAAATGCTGTATACAGCATTTCATTACGACTGAGCTGACAGTTTTTGAGAAGAAGTAAAAAATGTCAATTGTTTATTGACGCACTATTTTTAGGCCCCACCCCGAGGGCCAAACTGTGAGACCTAAGGACATGCAATTCACAATTTTTATAAAGGTCCCATATTCATCCATAATCATGGTCACCATTTGCTTCCCAGTGCTGCCTATAGTAAGAAGAAGATTTTCAAAGTTTGCCTTGAATTTGACTATTTTGGCCCTGCCCCCAAGGCCCCAGGGGGGTGGGGACCGTGCAATTCACAATTTTGATTTATCCTTACGTACCAAATATGCATACAACATTTCATTACAATTGAGCTAACGGTTTTTGAGAAGAAGTCTAAAATTTCAATTGTTTATGGACACACTATTTGTATTTTGGCCCCAACCCCTAAACCCAATCGTGAGATCCAGGGACTTGCAATTCACAAATTTTATAAAGGACCCATATACGTCCATAGTCATGCTCACCATTTTTTTTCCGGGTGTTTCTTATAGTAAGAATAATTGCAATTCACAATTTTGATTCACCCTTAGGTACCAAACCTGCATACATTTCATTATGATTGAGCTTACAGTTTTTGAGAAGAAATCGAAAATGTCAATTGTTTATAGACACACAATGACGGACAAAAGGCGATTGCAAAAGATCCCTTGAGACAAAGTCTCAGGTGACCTAAAAATACTGGCGTGATTGTATTTTACTTTATTTCCATAGGTTTTAGAATTGCATTTTAACACTGAATGTATATTGGAAAGTAGCATGGAATTCAACAATTTAATTGTGAGCGTGAAGAATAACTGACTGTAAACCCAAATTAATTCCTGTTAAATCTTTATTTCCTCCTTTAAATCTGGATTATCTAAAACTAGCATATAAGTTTTGGTAGGTTACACAAACATTTGGTATATAAGTAATATTGCACTATTAATCCATCTGCTGGCGGTATATTTCCTTCATTTTCTCTTCCAAGTTTGTTAAGTACTGCAATCGTATCAAACCGTCTTTGGCTGCAACAAGATCTCCAGCACCGAAAGATGCAGATATCCCTCTAACACAAGTGTCAATTTTGGCAGCATTACTTTTATCCATTGCCAAGACAGTGTCTTTATTATCAGCAGCAGCAGCTAAATCCTCGTTTAGTTCCATGATTTCCATCAGAAATTCTGCCTCAACAGAATTGTCCCCTTCTTCCACAGGATGTCCCCTAAGTGTAAGGATATACAGACCTCTAGATAAAGGTTTTGATAATACTGTATAAGCTTTGTTGATGAATGCTGACTGATGCTCAGCTACGTGTTGTTCTTCCTGAAGTAGAATTAATATCAAAAAGAAATTATAGCATCATACATGATTCATGTACTCATGTATATGGGTTCTTTGTGGCTGAGTGGTTTTAGGAGCTTTTCTCAAGATACTTTACCTCTCACCGCTGAGGTAGTGGGTTTGAGTGCAGCCAAGTCCAAAGACCCTATGTTAGAAAGTTTGCCTGTTACTCATAGAAGAACAGTCTTTTACTCAGAATTATTGAATAGTCTTTCGTAAACAAATAACCAGTAGATGCCAAAGGGCTACACTATCAAGCCCACCAGTACAGATCTGTGATTAATCGTTATCTCATTATGATGAACATTTATTCCATGTTATTTCAAAATCTGTCAAATAATTATATTATGCAAGAATTGCGATATCGTAAATACATTTCAGTAATGTTTACAAGTGCAAAGGCAATTATAAACGGAGGGCCATAACTATTGCTAGATCTTGTGGTGCTACCCGTTTGCTTATTATGTGAATTATGCATTTAAATACGTTTAAAACAAAGGCAATAACTCTGCATGTAATCAGATGCTTGATGCTGATCATGTATGTAAAGTTTCAAGTGAATTACATGAAAATTGGGGCTCTTTTGATGTATACAGTGAATGTGCCAATAGCGGATCAATACCAATAACATATCTCAGTACCAATAACAGATCATAAAGAATGTTAACTTGTAAATTTTCGTCAAAAACAACTATGATAATCAAAATAAAAATATTGCTGTCATTCACACAACCTTTCAAACTTCAAGAAAACAAAAGAAGATTAAAACATCTGCACAGTATGACCATGATGGTGGAATCGCTTTATCACCCATTCTGTTGACACTGGAGATTTGGCCTCGTATTAAACCGAAAGTAAGATTTGTTTCGCTGCATATCTCCATAACAAAACAAGGTATGTACATACTTTTGAGTTTTATTTGATGTCACTACAACAACAAATAGCATTACATGTGATTTTGTTAATTAAAACAATGCGTGACATTTTTGAGGGACCATTTCAAAAACTTGGTTATCAACCAAATGGCGTTGTAAACTTGAAAACTTGAGTTATTTTGATATTCATTTTTTGATGAACAGTCAAAGACCTCTTTGAATGTTATTACAATACGTTTGTTTGTCCGTCCGTACGTCTGTCTTCACGTTTACAAGCAATGGAAATTGGATGAAATTGGATGTACTGCAGTGGCTTTTTTGGGGAAAGGTATACCAACCCCCCCCCCTTAAAATATGTTAAACATATCTTTTTCTATAACGTTGGAAGCTAAAAGACTAAACAAAATCTTGTTTGACTTTTGTCATTGTTTTTGGATATACTGTACTGTACTGTCACAGGTGTTCAATTATTACATCTTGTTACATTTTTTTATTTAGTTGTCTGTGGTTATTCTATGTTTACAAAGATTTAAAAACACTTAGCCATATGGTATGAGAATTATCTTATGTATTTTCAATAGATGGTCTAAAGAAAAAGAAAAATGTAGCTCATGCAAAGAGCCCGGCACAGCAAATGGCTGACCAGTGCAATAGCTAAAAAGTTCAGGGGGAGAAAAAAGAGCATGTCATTTTTTCTTTTCACTGGACAAGTATTTTAGTCACAGAATCTCTTTTAACATCATAGTAATATATCATTTAGTATTCAAGAATTTTATATTTAGGTACAGTAGTGTGAGAAGAATGCCAGTTTAGACGACAAAATAATACAGATAGCCCATTAGTGGTTAGGTTTAAAATTGGTTATCATTTTGGTGTTTGTCTAGTTATGAAAACTCATTCATATTTCATTGGTTACATTTGTTAGTTTTCTTTATTGGTTATGTTACTGATTATTAAAATTGTCTGAAATAAATAAGTTTCAGTCGTTTCATAAATTTCTTCTATTTTTGCTACAATAATGAACATAGCATTTACCTAATTGATTTAATAGTTTACATGTAGTCATTAGGCATTAAAATGGTGTGTGAAGAAATTTTTAAATATTTCTGTATTTATTAATTTTTCCTCTATCGACCAAACTTAATTATTATGGACTATGCATGCAGTATTCCAATGTTTGCTTGAAACGTTACATGCACAGGAAATGTACAATGGAACAATGGCGAAGAAATTATTCCCTTGTCTATATGAAATGAAATCTTAACAAGCTTTTCATTACCACTTATCCAGGCTGGTATAGCTAAAATAGCTCTAAACTGAGAGTCCAATTCATGGTTCGATGATGCCATTTGGTCAGAAAAAAAAATATAATAATCAAACTGAAAAATAGTGTTGTTTATTTTGCGTGTAGGTAGGTAAGGTAACTATTTTTTCTTTTGCCAAATTTTGATTTTTTTATTGTCATTTTAAACAAAAAAACGGACAGAAATAATGAAACAAGAGTTGTCAGAGAACGACAAAGCCCGCCAATGGGATAAAACTCACCAACCATGCAAAGATTGAGATTGGAGGCAAACACCAAAACTTAAACCCAACTAAGCGCAAAAGTTTAATCTGGGTGTCTACAGATGAAAAATTAAGTCCAAAAGGGCCATAACATTGCCAAAATGCAACCCCGAGTTATGGTTCTTGTCTCTGTGTGTTCCATGGATGATGGTGAACACACATGTGAAGTTTCATTCATATCCTATCAATGGTTGCTAGATATCTTACCTGATAGAAAACTTTAACCTGTAAAATAAAGTCCAAAAAGGGCCATAACTGTGCCAAAATGCAACCAAGAGTTATGTTTCTTGTCTCTGTGTGTTCCATTGACGGTGGTGAACACACATGCAAAGTTTCATTTACATCCAATGAGAGGTTGCCTAGATATCTTAAACTTAAATGCAACTAAACACAAAAGTGTAACCTGGGTTCCAAAGTCCAAAAATGGCCATAACTGTGCCAAAATGCAATCCAGAGTTATGGTTCTTGTCTCCATTGATGATGGTGAACACACATGCAAAGTTTCATTCACATCGAATGAATAGTTGCATAGTTATCTTAAACTTAAACACAGAAGTTTAACCTGGGTGTCTACAGATGACGCCGACGCCAACGATGACACCTGGGTCATGGCAATAGCTCTCCTTGGACTTCATCCCAGCTAGCTAAAAAAGTGTCAACTCTTTGAAAGTCAATAAAAAAAATTGGGTAGCTGCAATTTTGAGTGAGTTGGAAGGAGCATGGCAAACATTTTTTTTAGAACGTCGCAACCTTATATGAACAGTAACTGTATGTCAGTGCCCATTTAGTCAAGATGATGTTTTGAGAAAGTGCTTATATTATGTGATCCAATAATGGCGTAGTTGATCAGTTATTTGTGCTTACACAGCCTTTTGTAAAAATAGATACCCATGTAAAGGTGAACTATTGCAAGAAAAAGTTGGCTGGTGCGTTCAAAGGGAATATTTTTCTTTCAGTTAACATTTTTTCTAAAAGGTTTCATGCGGTTAGATTAGTGTATGCAGTGATTGTTCCACTAGTGATCCGGTATTGGCACGCTCACTTTACTGTCTCAGGAGACGCAAAATAAAAAACGTCAAAAGGCTCAACAGAGATATACATACAAAATATTTACATTTAATAGTCAGATATACATAATTAACTTACTAACCTCTGACTTAGCACTGTATTTATCTGGATGAAGATTCCATTGTAATTTTTTGTACAGCTGCGCAAGGCCGTCCGTATCTATATCAAACGTTTCATCAGTGTCCATTGCTTTGAAGTACGTCAAATCATTTGGCACCTGTTGAACAATACCACAGTTGCAGAAGAATAGTTCTTTATCACCACCCGTTTCGCTTCCACATTTCCAACAAGTTCTTTCTCGCAGTAAAACGCTGAAGTTTCTATAATGCATGCATGACACTGGGTTTATTTGCAAGTGACACGACTGTGTCAAGTGTCTGGATTGAACACACCGGGTAACTTTGGCGGATTCGATTTGATTTGTGGAAAATTTAACGCAATATCTTTGTGAAAGTACTTTTTCTTTGAGTTGGCACGAGATGCTTTTTTGTTTTCTAAACATTTGGAAAAAGTCATAAAATTTCGAAATTCTTCCCAAGGGCGCAGCCATGTTTGTTGTTGTTGTTGTTGTTTGATAAGTGTATAAAGCGGGTGGTATAGCGTATAAAGCGTCAGAGTAATTGGTCCAGGACAAGACAACTCGTCTTTTTAAGCACAATAAATGTAAACTTTGGAATTATTAAAGGGAATTTATCAGGATGTTTCACAATTTTATAATTGACTAAAACAAGGAATTAGATATGAAGTTTCTCTCTAATTCCTTGGCTAAAACATTTTTTGTCTACAGTTAATCAAGCCTTTATGGAGCGCATGGTAGAGCACCAGATTCATTATCAGATGGTCGTGGGTTCGATCCTCCTCCACATCTTTATGTGGTGTCCTTGAGCAAGACCCTTTTCCCGCATATGCTTTGTACTGGTTATACCCAGGTAGAATTTGAGCGTGATTTGTCTAAGTTGCTAGAACTATTTTCACAATCGAAGTAAAATAAATAAGTTTAAACCAATCAAGCCTTTATATAGTCACTGCCCCCGCATTGCCATAAGGATATCTATTTACATATGCCAAAATAATATATAATATTGAAAAGGATTTCCTATATTGCACTATGGTTCTAGGCTAGAATAAAACAGATGTCCCACTTACAATTGCAATGTATTTTGTGAGTCACGTGATTTGATTTTGATTCACCGATGGAGAGTATTGGAATTGTCCCTGAGGGTATCCGACAATGGATGTACATATACGAGAGGTAGAATAATGATGTGAATGTTGTCAAGCAGTATTTAAGTGGTTTTCTATTTATAGAATAGGGATTTCGTTTTACAGTTACCACTCTGATTTAAATATAAATTTTGTCACATTTTGGTGAATTTGGTATACCAAACCATTCAGATTTTATTTGTTTATGATAATGCGATGCTTTGTATCGATTTTAAAAATAATTTTATTTTCAAGACATCTATTGATCCCCCCCCCTTGATATACTCCTGTAAAATTGAAAAAGAAAAGAACATGTGGAACTTAATCGTTATTTTAAGTGCAAATATTTTATATTAAAAAATTGAATAAGTAAATACCACAATTTATTGCATACACGGGATACTTATAAACAAATTAAACTTGAAAAAAACAAACCGCAATGGATCATAATGAATTACAAAACATATTATATTAATTGTTTTGTTTTCTATCATAATTTTTCAAAATAGTAATCCTAACAGAAATGCTTTTACGCAATAGAGCTACCCATAAAGTTAATGCTGTAAATTAGTCTCCCCTAAGTATACTCGGAGATATATAATGTATACCGTTGAGGCACTGGCGTATTGAACTGAAGAGGGGACTGAAGACTAACGTTTTCCAGAGAGCATTTTCCTGAACAAAGGCAAAAGATAAAGAGACTTTACAGAAGCAAATTAGTACTCTACGCAGAATGCATAGGGCCGAGGGAAATTCCGATTGTGAAAAACGGTGAAAACACACACAAAAAATTATGGGCACCGATATTTAAACGTCTCCACTCAAATAACTTAATCGGGTTATCTCGGTTTTTATCATAACATGTGTTTTATCTGAAAACGACAGCAGAGTAAAATTTAATTAAATCCGCCAAGAACCTATAAAAGGTAAGTATATGCACGTAAATCTGTCCTTATAGACAATACGTACACACTTTAACATATATAGGTATAGTGTGTAAAATAATACAGTGTGTGGAGTTTATGGAGAGGCATAAACTACCGTCGTTTTCACATTTTACGCTTAGCTATTTTTTGTGTAATAAATTAATAATTTTGTTATTTTTAGTTCTTTTTCTGAAGTAAGAAATAAGAAAACTTTCTTAAATGTTGATAAAAAAACGTTGTAGATAACATCACTTCATATACAAATAAAGGTAGACGAACTTGTATGTTGACGAAATCGTGTGATTCCGCCATTGCAATAAACAGATAAAGTCCAAAGGCTTTAATATTGTTGTATTATGCTCCCCTACAGTAAAGACTATAATAGTGTTGTATTATGCTCCCCGTACAGTTAAGACTATAATAGTGTTGTATTATGCTCCCTTACAGTAAAGACTATAAAAGTGTTGTATTATGCTCCCCTACAGTAAAGATTTTAATATTGTTGTAGTATGCTCCCCTACAGTAAAGACTATAATAGTGTTGTATTATGCTCCCCTACAGTAAAGACTTTAAAAGTGTTGTAATATGCTCCCCTACAATAAAGACTATAATAGTGTTGTATTATGCTCCCGTACAGTAAAGACTATAATAGTGTTGTATTATGCTCCCCTACAGTAAAGACTATAATAGTGTTGTATTATGCTCCCCTACAGTAAAGACTATAATAGTGTTGTATTATGCTTCCCAACAGTAAAGACTTTAATATTGTTGTAGTATGCTCCCCTACAGTAAAGACTATAATAGTGTTGTATTATGCTCCCCTACAGTAAAGACTATAATAGTGTTGTATTATGCTCCCCTACAGTAAAGACTATAATAGTGTTGTATTATGCTCCCGTACAGTAAAGACTATAATAGTGTTGTATTATGCTCCCCTACAGTAAAGACTTTAATATTGTTGTATTATGCTCCCCTACAGTAAAGACTTTAATATTGTTGTATTATGCTCCCCCACAGTAAAGACTTTAATATTGTTGTATTATGCTCCCCCACAGTAAAGACTATAATATTGTTGTATTATGCTCCCCCACAGTAAAGACTTTAATATTGTTGTATTATGCTCCCCCACAGTAAAGACTTTAATATTGTTGTATTATGCTCCCCCACAGTAAAGACTATAATAGTGTTGTATTATGCTCCCCTACAGTAAATACTTTAATATTGTTGTAGTATGCTCCCCGTACAGTAAAGACTATAATATTGTTGCTTTCCAGATGAGCAGAAAACAAACCCCAAGTGAATTTCTGAAGAAGATAATAGGCAGACCTGTAGTAGTAAAACTGAACTCTGGTGTGGATTATAGAGGTGGGATCAAGTGAATTTACCATAAAATCCTATTAAACACCCCCAGCGTGTAACATTTTCCCCAATAGGTGTCTTTATTAATGTCCCCCAAAGTTTTTGATAGGTAGTTCCACACTTACGCCAGAAGTGGCTGGTACGATCCCACAGTGACACTTCGCCCGATAGTTTCGTGAATAACTACTCTCTCTTACTTGCTAAGTCTTGAGAACAATTCACAATAGGATAAAGCTAACTTTTCAATCAAGCTAAAACAAATTAGCAAAATGCCAAAAAAATAACATCAAATTTTTTCTGTTTAACAATAACAACATTTTAATGAATGCAGTTATCTAGCAATAAATGTGTTTCCATCCATAACAGTTTGTTTGAATAATAAGTGCCATTTTATGCCATCGAGGTCTAATAGGTGATAAATTAATCTTAACCACTCTTTCCTTGAATCCTGGAAGGTTAACCAGTACTAAAACACACCCATCTCCACAAGTAACTGATAACTTTTCCACTTGAATCAACAGTGAGAGACGAATGATACGGAGACAAAATGTTATATATCAATCATCACTGAGATTGTGGCAGGGCAGGGATTCAAACCCACTACCTCTGGATAGAAAACTTTTCAATTTGAATCAGTGGTGGGAGACGAATGACAATAGACACAATTTTATGTATCAGTCAGCACAGAGACTGGCCTGGCAGGGTTTCGAATTCACAACCCATGGAATGAATGTTAGATATGCTGTTGACACCACTATTTGTTAAGCAATAATAATAAATATAATTCACATGTTTCAGTTAAAATGTTACCCATATTAAAGATCAGGGTTTTTTTATTTTCTATTTTTAGGGGTGCTGGCATGTTTAGATGGCTACATGAATATTGCCTTAGAGCAGACAGAAGAGTATGTTAATGGTCAACTGAAAAATAAGTACGGAGATGCTTTTATTCGAGGAAACAATGGTATGTTACTCAAAGAATGGGAAGGTTGGGCCATAATAAATTAAGTGCTAGATTATCATCCAAATTTTTCTTAAAAACAGGGAATGCGGGAGGATTTTATTTTTATTTTTAAAATTTTGATGTTTTTTTTAATAATTTTTTTATGAAAATAAAAAGGGTCGAGGCGGCATGAAAATTAAGGGGCAGGCAGGGATGCTAGCAATTAATTTATTTTGGCCTTAGATGAAAATAATCTGTTGCATTATCAATGATGAATCTTTTGCAGATTATATAAATACTAATGATGTGTCCTTTGTTCATGTAGGTTACGGTATATAAATACTAATAATGTGTCCTAGGTTCATTGTAGGTTACGGTATATTAATACTTATGATGCGTCCTGGGTTCATTGTAGGTTTTGGTATATTAATACTTATGACTAGATATTATAGACATTCAGATATACTAGCTATTACATTACAGAAGTTCATTTAATCAAAGTGCTTGGGAGAAGAACTGGTAGTGAAAACATCTGGACGACTATCAATGTCATGGATTAGGCCATTATATATTAATGGCTTGATTCCCATTCAAATTTTTCCTAAAAAAGGGAAGGGGAGGGGAGGAGGAATTTTTTTTTTTATTGAAATAAAGGTCAGGGCGGCATGGAAATTAGGGGGTGGGCAGTGATGATAATCTATCAGTTAATATTTTTATGGCCTAATACATATATTCTAGAGTTACTGCACTTTGTTTTGTCCAAATCTGTTGAATAAAAAGAAAGTAATACAGGAAAATCTTGCTGAAGCGAGATTTTTTTTTTCACTTACGATACCAAAAAGTCATGTGGATTAGCCGCCCTGCACACATATAGTATATACCGTCAAACCTGTGTGTAAGTGGTCACCTCTATTAAGCAGCCACTTGTCTTAAGCAGTCACATTTACTCTTTCCCATGTATTTTCTTTCAAACAAATAAACCTGCATTAAAGGCTCATTCATCTGAAACGGTTGTTTTTTAGTTTTAATTCAAATGAGTTTTACTCTTCCAGATGATAGAATACATGTTTATTTGATCACTGAGAGACTTTGCAAATGAAAAAATAAATATAAAGCACATTTAAGTACATAATTAAGAACAGGCTTTGTTTACAAATTAATGTTTGTCTCTTTCCGATAAACACCTTCGGGGGAGGGTGGGGGGGAGTTACTAAGCTTGTTCAGAAACGTGTTGGTCGGTAATATATGATCAATTCAATTCAGAGAGAGAAACATAGTATGGGGAACTGTAGGGGATGCGGTTAAAAATCAAATAACCCCTCAGTGTATTAATGAACTGGAACCAACTAGCATGTAAGCGACGAATTGTTCATATAAAATAAAAAATAGAATTACTTTTTTAGTAACTACTAAACAAACCACCTTTGGTAGCCTCTCAATATTGACTGCGATAAAATGATTTGTGATGTAATAGCGTGTGCGATAGTATCACGCATATATGCAAGGAAGGATCCTGAGCAAGAGTTACTAGACCAAACTAGTATTCCATACTCATTGTTTTTCAGTGCATATAAATAATATAATGTGTACTATGTTTGATACAGTTTTATTGCAGACATCAATATTATATATTTTAAACAAAGAAAACCCAATAACGATACATAATATTAGTGAAGCCATAATTTTTCTAATTTTGTTAATGAACCCCTTATCTTACGGTCTTACTCTGCACACTACCACTGCTGTATTCCAAACACTGGCGGAGGGACAGTCGGAAAGCAACCAAGTCATTACAGAATTACAAAAATGTCAATAAAAGTGGAAAGTTCGGTCCGCTCGTCTAAGAAACATATTTCGATCAAAGTTATTTATTTTTTCACTTTTTTAAAAACAGTCACTAAGGGGTCTACAGGAATTGTTTAAGCAATACTATAAACACATTTAATTACAATCATTTTTGTTATCAAAAAGTGTGCATGTCGGAACTTTAATGAGGCTTTAAGCAACACTCTATCTGAAAAGTCCACTTATTCCCCTTACTTTGACTGGCTGCTTAAGACAGGTTTGATAAAAAAACAAATATATTTACATATATATGGCCATAAATTTATCTGTTCAACTGATAGAATTTTGTGAACAGTCTTGTTTGGTAGTACTTTGACCTTATTAACAAGAAGTGTCACCAAATGATTGTACTGTATTGATAAAATATGTTTAAAATACTACAATTTGTGTTCTTGTTTATTTCAGTCCTATACATTAGTACTCAGAAAAGACGGGGATGAGCGAGGATTGATACACCTTATTGAACATTGGATATAAACATTGGTGTACTGACACAGTCCTCAGTGCAATCTTCATGCATATATACATTTCTTGTGAAAATCTGACATGAACATACGTGTAATTCTATCATAGAATACACATTTTCAACATGGCTCAATTTTAAATTCTTCAAAACTATCAGTTCTGCTCAGTACTGATGTAAGGTCAAGTACAAATATTGCGACACTGAGTATTACACTTTTCTGGATACAGAACATCTTTATGAACTAGGCACATTTGACAATATGGCAGCCATGGTTAAAAATAGATTTCATTGTTTTACATTATTGCTGGCACACATGATTGGTGGTTGTTTTTTTTTCTAAAAGAAATAATTTCCAGTTCCCTATATATTTAAGAAGTGGTAATATAAAGTAAATACTTTCTGATCTGACAATTCACATTTTCTGTCTCTTTGCACAAAGCTTGCACTTGTCTCTAAATAAATAAATAAAATAAAATAAATAAATTTTTTGTCCACATGAAATATAAAATGGCAAGCCCAACTTAAGACTTCTAGCCATGTCAGATATGGGCCCTGGCGAGACATACATGTACCACTATATGTTGGTTGTTTTTAGACATAACCTCAGGTAATTGACATACATGTATATAAATTATACACATGTTCACTGACTTGTTAAACAAGTTATTTCATCAAACAGTTTTATATATTTTTTTAAAAAAAAAGTCTGATCTGTTCAGATAATTATCTCGGTTTCGCCAACATTTTTAAATTTCAAACAATTTGATTAAGGAGGTTTTGTTAGTTAATTGCTGAAGGATATTGGTTCCACACATAGACATGTTTAAGATTCCTCCGCTAGTAATTTTGGTTGTCAAGTAATGTGTTGAAAAATGGCATTTACCCCCATAAGATTTTATACTTTACAACTAAATATCTTAAATCTAAATTAAGCTTCTAGTCTTGGTGATGATTTTTAGACTGGTTTCAATATTGTTTCAAATGAATAGCAGTCAAAACATTATATTTTAAAGTTTAAGTAAATTTTTAAAGAATTATTGCAAAACAGATACCTGGTAAAATAATTTTTGAAAAACGTCAAGTTTCATTGTGAAGGATACCAGTGTCAGTCCTATTCCACCATAGGAATATTGGAAGAATAGTTCATTTAAAATAGCTAAAATTACACAAATAAAGTCCCCAACCTAGAATAACTTAATATCTGTGTGCTAGTGTGGTTTATAGAGTCGTCAAATTTTTTAGGAATTCATAAACATTTATGTGTAAATGAGCAGGAAAGTCTATGTAAAATGTAATGCATTAATAAGAACTAGAAGCATTAAGAGCTATGAATTTCAAAGAAAGGGTAGTTTAGCCAGAGTGTTGCAGTCTTCATTTATCAAATATGTACTTCTCATTTGATGTTGTCATGCTCTCATTTTAATGATTCATAACATTTGTATTAAATATATTGTACATTTCTTTTATTTCTTCCATTGTTTATAAGTTCATAGATTTGCTTTGCAAAACAAATTCTCCATAACCGCCCCCCCCCCCCCCCCCCCCCCCCCACTATGTTTATTTTGAACAGTTATACATGGCATATCCAGTTTAGTGGAGAAAGACCTCAGAATGAATTCAAGTAGAACAATGGTCTGTCTGTAAGTAACTTGCAAACATTCCCCTTTTTTTACCAACGTTGAAAGGTAAGTGGTCTTGAGATGGTACCTTGAACCAGTAACTCACATTGGATCCTGTACAAGGGTCCTCCATGGTCTAAGGCGCCATCTCAAGACCACTTACCTCTCACCACTTGGGTGAGAATGTTTGTCAGTCACTTGCGGAAGGACAGTAGTTTTACTCAGATTCTTTCTAAGATCTTACTCCACCAAAAAATGATATGTCATATATAACCTGAAATGGCTGAACTCAAAGCTACACCTTAGACCACTCGGCCACGGAGGACCTTTATTTTTTATTTATGTTTTACTGTTACACTGTCATTTAATTCCTTGTCACAAAAAAAACATAAAAAAGAATAAATTCCTTGTTTATTACACTTATTCCAGTGTGTGATGAAGAACTTTTATTGAACATAAGTAAATTAAAGATCCCTACAGTATGCTTCATTTATACATTTTACTATTTTCCTATTCTTGCACTTCAAACAAACAAAAAATGTGGGATAAAATTGCAATTAAAACTCAAATTGCACATGCAAGAAAATGAAGCTTTAAGTCTTATTTCAGTCAAAACAAAATTACATCCCTCAGCAGAGCCTCATTGCCTTGTGTAACAAGTTAGAAATCTCTACATGTTGGATTAAAACAATGCCATTATCACAAGAAAATGTTACATAACTTGCTTATACCTAATTATTTGTTCACACACATTATTGGCCAGTTGCAATTTACCAAAATAATTTGCTTTGGTTATTTATAAATGCATCAAATTATTGACAAGTAGAGTTTTTAGTGATATGCCTGTTTCCATTGGCTATTTATAAACAAGCATGCTGTCAGGTAGGGATTTGTGGCATGTGAACATTGGAAATAAAAGGGGCAGAACATTGTAAAAAGAGGGCCATGTCCCTTTGATATTGGCTCTCTTAATACAATTTGAAATGCTTACTCTAAAATTTTCAATCCAAAACCTCAAATGATTCTTTCATGGTTTCATTTGACCTTGAAAGTAATTTTAAACAATTTGAACAAACTGGTTTTTAACTCTACTGGCCAAAGGCCAGAAGTGCTTATGCGAAGGCGCGTTGTCTGTCGTCTGTTAGCAGCACTTTTTCTGAAACCACTAGGCCAATTAAACTGAAACTTCACATGGGTGATTCTATTGCATAGGAGACTATACATAAGATTTTTTTTTTTTATCTGAAATTCAAGATGGCTGCCATTACTAAAAATAGTCCAAAACTTAAAAAAATCTTCTTCTCATGAACGGCCTAACAGATTTTCAAAATGTTTATGTAGTAATGATGACCTACTATAGTTTTGTTAGATTTGTTCAAATGGTGTCCCTAGGGTTAAATATGACCCCGCCCCAAGGGTTCAATTAGGGGACACATGTCATAATATTTTTTTTTTTTTTTAAAATGGAAATGATTTTGCCTATACATGTATCTTCACAGAAGCATTGTTCGGTGAAGGAGGTTCAGATTTGTAAAAATGACTGGGTTCCACTGTCTTAAGGGGTCTGGAAGGGCCCAAAAGGGTTAAACTTGGGAGTTACTAAATTAGTTTCTTAAGAACAGGTAGGTCAGATTTGTTCATATTTTGCATAAATTATCCCTAAGTGTAGGGGTTTGATTGAAGATAAGAATTTAGGGGCTAAAATTTATAGGGGCCCTGTAAGGGGACTTAGAATTTTACATAGGGATACTATGGGAAAACAGAATATTCTCTTTTTCTTTCATCTGTTCTAAAACCACTAGGCCAGTTAAACTAAAACTTCACATGGGTGTTTCTATTGCATAGGAGACTATACCGAAGATTTTTTTTTTTCGATCTGAAATTCAAGATGGCAGCCATTACTAAAAATAGTCCAAAACTTAAAAAATCTTCTTTTTATGAACGGCCCAACAGATTTTCAAAATGTTTATGTAGTAATGATGACCAACTTTAGTTTTGTTAGATTTGTTCAAATGGTGTCCCTAGGGTTAAATATGACCCCGCCCCAAGGGTTCAATTAGGGGACACGTCATTATAATATTTTTTTATTTTTTTTTTTAAATGGAAATGATTTTGCCTATATCTTCACAGAAGCATTGTTTGGTGAAGGAGGTTAAGATTTGTAAAAATGACTGGGTTCCACTGTCTTAAGGGGTCAGTAGGTGCCCCAAAAGGGTAAAAATTGGGAATTACTAAATTCGTTTTCTTAAGAACCGATATGTCAGATTTGTTCATATTTTCATAAATTATCCCTATGTGAAGGGGTTTGATTGCAGATAAGAATTTAGGGGCTAAAATTTATAGGGGCCCTGTAAGGGGACTTAGAATTTTACATAGGGATACTATGGGAAAACAGAAAATTCTCTTTTTCTTTCATTTATTCTGAAATCACTAGGCCAATTAAATTGATACTTCACATGCATGTATCTGTTGCATAGGAGACTATACAGAAGATTCTTTTGTTCGATCTGAAATTCAAGATGGCCGCCGTTACTAAAAATAGTCCAAAACTTAAAAAAATCTTCTTCTCATGAACGGCCCAACAGATTTTCAAAATGTTTATGTAGTAATGATGACCAACTATAGTATTGTTAGATTGTTCAAATGGTGTCCCTAGGGTTTAATATGACACTGCCCCTATGGTTCAATAAGGGGACACATGTCACTATAATATTTTTTTTTATTTTTTTTTAGAAATGGAAATGATTTTGCCTATATCTTCACAGAAACATTGTTTGGTAAAGGAGGTTCAGATTTGTAAAAATGAATGGGTTCCACTGTCTTAAGGGGTCAGGAGGGGCCCCAAAAGGGTTAAAATTTGGAATTACTAAAATTGTTTTCTTGAGAACCTGTATGTCAGATTTGTTCATATTTGGCATAAATTATCCCTATGTGTAGGGGCTTGATTGCAGATAAGAATTAAGGGGCTAAAATTTATAGGGGCCCTGTAAGGGGACTTAGAATTTTACATAGGGATACTATGGGAAAACAGAAAATTCTCTTTTTCTTTCATCCTTTCTGAAACCACTAGGCCAATTAAAATGAAACTTCACATGCATGTTTCTGTTGCATAGGAGACAATACAGAAGATTTTTTTTTCGATCTGAAATTCAAGATGGCCACCGTTACTAAAAATAGTCCAAAACTTAAAATCTTCTTCTCATGAACAGCCCAATATATTTTCAAAATGTTTATGTAGTAATGATGACCAACTATAGTATTGTTAGATTTGTTCAAATGGTGTCCCTAGGGTTAAAAATTACCCCACCCCGAGGGTTCATGAGTCAGTAGAGCGTCCTCAGGCCCTCTTGGGCCTCTTGTTTCTATCTAAAATTCAAGATGGCCGATGTTTCTATTGCATAGTAGAATTTCAAAAAGTGCTATGGCCACTATGATTCAGTAGAGCGTCCTCAGGCCCTCTGCGGCCTCTTGTTTATGTGTATATCTGAAGTTGATGTAGTGAGAGTTGTCATGGTGACAAACATTTACATACCGGAAATCGGGGTGGAAATGAGCACAAACCAATATTGAACTGAAGTTTCACAATTTTTTTTTTTACCAATTTTGTGAATGTGACTTTCAAGGTCAAAACATTATGATCACATCAAGGTCAGTATGATCTGATAGTGTGTTGTTATAATTGCCGCCAGTTAATTATTCAATATTTTTGTTGTGGTTTATAAAAAGTTGTATGTGCTCATACTAAATAAACTTTTGTTTGAAGGTCAAAGGTGAGAGTGACACACCCTACCCCAGCTGTGAAAAAACTTGTCACAATATTCACTATCTGCGGTCATATATGATCTTGCCATATTTGGTAGATAACCTAAAACCTTTAGCTAATCGATTCTAGACAATATTCTGTAATTTAAGTAATTTACATTGTGTTTTGATAAAATCTCTCTCCAATGGAGATGTGTAATTCATTGAAGAAACAATGAGATATATTGTATTCTTTTAATTGCAAGCTCCTATACATGCATATCTTCTCACTATGGCAGTTGTTCAACAAGAGTTGTCAGAAGACCAACAAAGCTCGCCTATGGGATAAAACTCGCCACCCATGCAAAGATTGAGATTGGAGGCAAACATCAATACTTAAATGCAACTAAAAGCAATAGTTAAACCTGGGCGTCTACAGACGATGCTGACGCTGCAGGGGTCATGGCAATAGCTCTCCTGGACATTCATCCCGGCAAGCTAAAAAGTTATCTAGCATGCATAATAAGTAATTTTAAATATTGTATTACATATATATCCATACACTAACATGCTTCAAGAAATAACTATAATAAAAAATCCATATCAATGCACTATTAATGGGTAGATGGAAGGCATTTTAAAATTATTTTCATTAAGCCATCCTTTTCCATTCATTCTATGGTGTGCTCCATGTCATTCTCCTTTTATTGGTGAGTGTAAAATAACTGGTTTTACCCTCACTGATTTCCCGGAAAGATCCAGAAATATTTGTAGTTACGAATATAAGTACGATGACAAAGTAGCCTGAACAAAGATGGCCAGGATGGTGAATTTCATATCTTGAGAGTAGCTCAATAAGAAAATAGCATCCACATGGAAAAAAGTGGACATTTCCAATGGGCGGACATTAATATCGATTTTGCTATTTGAATCATTAACAACAAATACTTGTCAGTGAAAGTTATAAGATTTATTCTTAACTTAATGTTCAACATTAGCCCTGAATAATTATCTATTGAGTAAAAAGTATTTACATAAGTATCACAGCAATAAGTACAAAATCTGGTGCTAATATTTACTTGTCCAGGTATATAAATTGTTGATACCCCTTTGTTCGTAACTCTTGTAACAATGCATGGATTGGTATTTGACAAAGTTTGACCAAAAAAAATCCACACAAATCGTGGTCCAGATCCTTGTGCAGATACTTGAAAATTTTGAATTTAAACTATGCAGTCTTGTCAACACCACATCTTCATTAAAAAATCATTTGTTTTTAATCATTCCTTCTAAAATGATGAAAGCACGTTAAGTTTTGGTAAAGCTATCAATTCATTTTCATCTTACCACATAAGGTATCTATTATAATCTATGAATGAATTGCATGTCAAAGAAAGTTAACTGCATTAATGTATTACACAGTTTCAAAACTCTAAATCCAATATATTCTGTTCCATGGAATGTTTTTGAGTATCTTTAATGTGGAAGTTAACAGCTCAGGACAAATGAACGAACAGTGGTCACAACAGCTCACTTTTCAGCAGTGACTTGGTAGAGTTTATGATCAATGTATTACATATGAATATATGAATATATGACGTGTGATGATTCTGTATCATTTTTTGCCAGCGAGTTGAGATGATGATCCGCTGGTTTTCAGGCCAGGTTGCTGTCCCATTCTGAAATATATATATAATCACTTTAATTACACATACTGACTGATGGGAAACATAAGTATCGGTAACTGATGGATACTCCCCCAAGTACTTGATGGAGTAGATAGCCTTCCTTTCACATGATTGAAGATGCACAGTCACACCTGTCTTAAGCAGGTAGTCAATGGAAGGTGCAAAGTGTTTTTTTTTAAAATACAGGTTAATTTGCTCTGAAAACATATAAATGGGACATAACCAACGTGGCTGCTTATGCAGGTTTGACTACTTCAGACAAAAATAAGGTACAAAAGCGGAAAACAATCCTGTGATTAGTTTAGAAAGCATTGTGTCACATTGCACTCTATCCATATTCATAATCTTGTTGAATTCCCTTTTATATTTTTAAAGATATGCTTCATTGAAGCAAATATAACCCAAAATACCATAATATGCATTAATAGAGTACAAAAGGGGAGATATTTCAGTCATTATTCAAGATAGAGTTATGGTTCCTTTGCTCTGCACTTCCACACATTTCCCTCTATCCAAGCATTGTTGGATTGCCTTGAGTACTTTTAAATAGTAAACATTTACAAAACAAACAACGGTACATTTTTAATAGATTATTTATGACAGTGATATCCAATATCCCTTTTTTTTTGAAGCAGTTGTGCTAATTTCTTGTTGGCAATGTCTGTTATTATCTTTTTTAAAATAAGTTGCTACATGCAAAATATTAACTTGGACCATACCACTATTCAGGAAAGTGGCTGAGTGGTCTACGGCGCCGTCTCAAGATCACTTACCTCTCACTGCTACGGTTGTAGGTTTGAGTCCTGCTCTGTCCATAAACTTTATGTGAGAAAGTGGCCAGTTACCTGCAGAAGGACGGTGGTTCTACTCAGATTCATTCAAAGGTCTTCCTCCACCAATATAACTTAATATGCCATATATAACATGAAATGTGTAGATAAACCCATTATCGGGAAACCTTATGGTACGGTCCAGATATCAATTTTATATACTAAAATTATACTTGCACATGTACTTACTTTGCAGAAACAGGTGTTGCTTTTTTTCTAATACTCTGTGATTGCTGGGATTGAGTCTGTGCAGGTACAGGTTTTCTGTGATAGATGTTACACATATGTTAATCACATAATTATCACAAGTTGAATATGCCTTAAGCAACTACTCAAGGAAAATAGTAAAATGACACCTGGTGGGCAGGTGGTCTATTTTATGTCTGGAGTTGAAATTGTCAAATATTTGACTATTTATACAAAATCATGTGATATTTCCCAAAAACTTTCCCAATATATTTCTGAAATAAGCACAAAAGCCTTTATTTCCTCCCAAAACTTTATAGATATAAACAGAATTAAAAATAAAATAAAGAATTATTTCGCTGATAAATTTATCAGCAATGGAAACAACGCTTTTTAAGCTAGCAGATGTAAAAACAAAATTAACACACTTGAAACCTAGTTACTTATTATTTATTTTTACTCACTTTTTATCGGGTTTTCCTTTGAAGACCTTGCCTATGTCTATTTGCGTGGTAGAACTGTTGGTCTCTAGAGGCATAGAGCCTTCTACACCAAGTTCTGAGTCTAGTTCAAACCTCAGAGGAGCATACATATTAAACCATTGCTGCATTAAAATAAATAATAAAAAGTAAAAACACTTAAATCAAACAACAATAAATGTTGGCAGCATAATGGATAAAGTGTTGGTAGCTCTCACCAGAGTTTACAAGTCGATCCCCAGCTCGACCATGAGCCTCTCAAAAACAACACTCAGTACTGGTTTCTATCCAGAAATCAGACACGAGAGATTCCAAGTTCGATCTCCAGATCGACCCAGTGCCTCTCAAAAACAACACTCAGTACTGGTTTCTATCCAGAAATCAGACACGAGAGATTACAAGTTCGATCCCCAGCACGACCCAGTGCCTCTCAAAAACAACACTCAGTACTGGTTTCTATCCAGATATCAGACACGAGAGTGGTCACATAAGCATCTTGAGCTTTCTTCCTTGCAATCAAGCTAAAATAAATTAGAATAAACTAAATAATTTTTAGATCAAATCTTGAAACTTAACTTCTGATGTAAACAGAAAATGCATATTTCATAACATATTTCAAGCCCATTTACAAGTTTCATTTAAACAAATTGGAAACAAAAAAGTATAGACAGTTTTAAATACATATTTATGCATATTTGTGTGTACCTTTGCCTGCCACCAAGACCTATACAATGTCATACCTGTTCAAATCCAACTTTCTATCTACTGAGATGTTTGCCAAAAATGCATACATTGACTTCTTGACTGAGACCTATACCAGTAAACAATACTTTTGCTTGTTGACCAAACCCTATATTGGTAAATGCATACCTTTGTCAGTAAATGTGTACCTTTGCCTGTTGACTGAGGCCTATGTCAGTAAATGCTTACCTTTGCCTGTTGACTGAGGCCTATGTCAGAAAATGCGTACCTTTGCCTGTTGACTGAGGCCTATGTCAGTAAATGCGTACCTTTGCCTGTTGACTGAGGCCTATGTCAGAAAATGCATACCTTTGCCTGTTGACTGAGGCCTATGTCAGTAAATGCGTACATTTGCCTGTTGACTGAGGCCCATGTCAGTAAATGCATACCTTTGCCTGTTGACTGAGGCCCATGTCAGTAAATGCGTACCTTTGCTTGTTGACTGAGGCCCATGTCAGTAAATGCGTACCTTTGCCTGTTGACTGAGGCCCATGTCAGTAAATGTGTACCTTTGCCTGTTGACTGAGGCCCATGTCAGTAAATGCGTACCTTTGCCTGTTGACTGAGGCCTATGTCAGCAAATGTGTACATTTGCCTGTTGACTGAGGTCTATGTCCGTAAATGTATAGCTTTGCCTGTTGACTGAGGCCTATGTCAGTAAATGCGTACCTTTGCCTGTTGACTGAGGCCTATGTCAGTAAATGTACCTTTGCCTGTTGACTGAGGCCTATGTCAGTAAATGCGTACCTTTGCCTGTTGACTGAGGCCTATGTCAGTAAATGCGTACCTTTGCCTGTTGACTGAGGCCTATGTCAGTAAATGCGTACTGCCACTGGGGCAGTCCAAGATGCATGATCATCAGTCTGTAGTACGCTGTGAAGGAATCTGTGATATAATGCCAACGTAAAGCCCGGTCGAGGAACCAGATCTCTACTTTTGGATCTGTCCCTACTGAAATAGATTTATATGAATATTATGAACTGAGAGGACCCTGCCATTAAAGCACTCACCTGACAGAATTTGACAGGTTTTATTTTCAGACTGACCTAAAAAAAATATTCTTGGACACATAAGTGCAATGTTTCTATAAAATTTTATAAAAATCAAACCAGTAAGCAGTGACTGAAAAATCTACAACCTGAAATACACCAAGACAAGCATTTCTGAACTTTGTCTATTTCATATAAACGTAAACAGTGTTACATGCTAATATAACATTATGTACTAAAACATTAATACATTAAAATATCATATGCACCTGTTTTGCTTTCTCTGAACACCAAACAAACCTTGCCATAGCCGTCACATGGGTCCAACTCAAATACTTTACATCGGCTATCAAATGTTGGTTTCTCATAGCCTGCAATATAATCATTTACTAAATCATTACAGTAGAGTTATACAGTAACAAGAGGTATTTTGCTCTATGAAATAGCCAGGATCTAAATTCATCAATATTTTGAGTCCGAGATTTAGACTCAGACTCAAAATGTCAACAATTTAAGATTCAATTAACATCTATTTAACAAGTAAAGTACTATATCTATTTTCAGAAACAAGCAGTTTTAATGGTTCTTTAACAGAAAACATTACAATATCACATGCTTTACCCTTACTTGTATGTTTACAGGGTTTTACAAAAATACTATATTTTGAGTCTGAGTCCAATTCTCAGACTCAAACAATTGATGAAATTAGGCCCAGGAGATAAGAGATGCTACAAATTTTGATGTTTGAACCCCAAGGCTGATTATAATACTCCTTGGGGTTTGGGCCCCTCACTTAAGTCAGCAGGGCAATGCTTATCATCATTTCTGGTCAATAGATGCTTGAACATTCATTAAAATAAAATATATTATAAACTCTGAACATATTGACTAGCTTTTAGACAATTTAGATTTTCCCAGACATTTGGTTGCAAAAATTAAAGAGCTTGAAAAAAGATATTTTCTTTAAGAAGCTTTAAAATGAAATCATCAGAAAAGCTGGCAATAAACTTTGGAAAATACCCACACACTCTGCCGGCTAACTGAATTAGGTTTTCATAACGGGATAACATTCATCAGCTAAACTACATGTTACCGAATGGTACACCTTACCAGAGGTTTCATCCTCCATATCTGAATCACAGTCGAGATCAGCGAGGCTGGGGTTAACGAGACTGGAGTTGGTACCGCCAATCTTCAACAGTTTCTGGATACCATTTACATTCATTCTACCTACTGGGATAGGACCATCTGCAGGAACAAGAAAAAAAAAGAGTTAAAGAACCATAATGGAATCAAACAATTGTAACAGGTGAAGTTCTTAAACAAGAACTTAAATCTAAGGTACTGGTATATGGCTCCTGTTTCACCAACATATACTTAAAAACTTAAATCCAAGAAAAGCAGCCAAATGATCATGATTTCAGACTGGTTCCAGTAAACCTGCATATGGTTTCATTGATATTGATTATAGAACAGATAAATAACAAGTCAAAACTTAGTTAAGTGTATTGCTGAAACAGAAGCCTGGTTACTAAGCACATGCCTGAACTATTGTTCACGGTGTATATTTCAGTTGTTTTTGTTTTAATATAACAATTTAAGTGGTACATAAATCATGTAAGTCGTACATCAAATGATCAGTCTTTTAGTGGTAAACATAAATTTTTATTTTTTAGAATCTTTGAGTAAAACATATTTAACAGCATCATTACAAATTATTTTCTTTTTCTAGTAACAGTGACCTTGACCCAATTGACCTAAAAAACAATCCTAAGCTTCTTTTCATTTTCATTATTACAGAAACTTATAAAAAAAAATGCATCAATAAACTTAATTTTTTTAAATGTTTTCTTTTTTTTTTCAACCACCCAAAGGCAATAACTCATGTTAGCTTATATTGCCTATAAATAATCTGACGTAGTTTTGTCACGATCTGATGTGTATGAGAGATACTTCAGGACTTATAAGACAATTATTAGAATTTTTCAAACAATTGATGGCAACAAATCTATCCATTCTGGTACAATATGGCTTGTTCAAGACCTCATTTGAACTTCATGGTCAATAATTTTTGAACCAAATTTGGTCACAATCCAATGAAACTACAGGTGCTACTGTGTTAACAAAGACAAACTCAGCATTTTTAATAAATCAAAGGTCATAACTCTGTCATTTGTCTACTCTTGCCAACTTGAAGCCAGATATATAACACAACCATGTAAATTGTGACTTTAGAACTAGTACCTTAGTTTTGCACCACCTGATAACACAAGCAAGAAATTGAACTCACTTTCAATTTTGACACTCCAGGTAAGCCTGAACCCATCAGTGGTAAGGTAAAAATTCTTCAGATCTTCAGGTAAAAAACAGGTGTTCTTCTGAAAGAATAATGGTTAAGCACTTGTTAATTAATGTACATCTTTAATACAAACAGTGCAACAAGAAATCTATGAGGAAGTAACAGTTTTGGAGAAATTGGAGCAAAAAAAACACATTTTTTTTACTTTTCCTCATACAACTTCACAACCGTGTTAGCAATCTTGACTACTAGTATTTGACAAAGTAAAAAAAAGGTAACTTTAGACAGATTGATTTAAGGAATAAACTTTGAATTTTTATTAGCTCTTGATAAGTTTTCTGCAGAAAACCTATACAACCTCGGACCAAAATGATGTTCTGGTTGAGATAATTCCTCATCTATAGAAGACCCAAATTTATTTATTTGAAATCTTTATTAGCCTAGTAAATAGGATAGAATTGCAGCATCGTGTTGCGTTATGCGACGTTAGAAATGGCAATTTTACATAAATGGTAACTGTTTTTTGAGAAAACGATAAAATAATAAGTACAGCACATATCTTAATAATGAATAAACTTTTGTGTTTGTAAGATGTTATATTTTATCAATATAGCTTTTTTAAATCAATTTTAACCCTTTACTCCATAGATACGCTTTGTCCCTCACCAATCACAGAAGGTCATTGAAAACAGCATAACGAGCAATCTGAACACTTCCTGCACTGTTTACCATTCTGTCAGTTAATATAAACATAATTGTTGATATGTGGTGGTTTCAATATTAGAGGTGTCAAAAGGCGTCTATATGAAGTAAAGGGTTAAATGGGCCAAATATGACCCTAAACGTACCCGCCCTTTAATGTTAATGCATGAGCAGTTTAACTGACCTCCACCAAAAGATACAATTCATAGTTGAGAGAATGGTCCAGTGGTAGAGCATTGGCCCCATGATTGGAGGGTCGTGGGTTCGCTTCTCCCCACGGCTATGTGCGGTGCCCTTGAGCAATACACTTTTTCCGTATGTTCTTAGTACTGGTTCTACCCAGGAAGACTTTGAGCGTGATTTTTGTAAGTTGTAATAATTTGTTCCACAATCCAAGTATAAAAAAATAACTATAATATAATGATCTATATATCGATGGCTCGGCAATACAAGGCTAACTCCAATTTCGGAAATTTTACAGGAGAGTGAAAAAAATGTCTACTTTTTTTTCCCTTTTGATATTTTGTTAGTATTTGTTCTGCTTTGTATGCTGGTAAATGTGTGAAAACCAATGTTGATATTTATTTTCATGTGAAACTCTTTCTTAACAGTTTAAAATCCTAAATTTGAGTTAGATTTGTTGAAAAAAAATCAGCGTAAAACCATAACTTAGTCAAGTTAGTCATAGTTATGCACTTAAAATTAATGAAATGTTGTAAGAAATGATGTAATACCAGTACTTATAATGTCAAGTTAGATATGTCACCAAATAAATTTCAAAACTATTTTGAGGTTAGAGTAATACAGTTTAAATGATATGAAAGTTCAAACTTTGGATAGTTGAATAAATTTCATTCAAATTTGCTGATTCAAATAAAATACTCAACATGAAAAAACTATCTTGACTAATATTTAACATAAAATGTTTGAGAAAATAGCCCTAAAACTATAAGTTATTTTTTAACTTATTAATGACACAAACTTATCATTTATTTCATTCATAACATGTAATAATATTGTGAACATGTCATTATACAATTTAAAACAAAGAACATTTTTGTAAGATACTTTTAGCACATTATGGTAACCAACCATTGGGCATGCTAATGCAATCTAAATAGCACAGTATCTTTCACATACATCACAGTGTGTGACTTTCTTAACCACTGAGCTAGATCTGAGAAGTGCACCGAATCATTGTAACTATACGTAATAGCTACTGTATTTCTATTTGAATAATCTTGCATCTGTCCAATGAACATTGTTCCATTCAAAATTCAGGTTAATTTTTTTAAGTATTTTGGATACAGAATTTGGCAAGTCCATTTCCATAGCACGGTATGTTTTTTTACGACATGCAGTTCTTATAACAGTGGCCCACTGCACTTTTGTGTAAACACAAATTTGGTGACTTTCCCTTTCAATACAATCAGTGACCCTTCTCTAAATGTTTTTATTCCACAGATTCTAAATGAAAATTTTGGAATGGAGTACCACAGCATTAAAACATACTGCTTATTTTTAATTTGATCACCTCAATTGTTTTAAGTACGCCGGGACAAATGTCCAAGGAGAGCTATCGCCATGACCCTGGCTGCATCGTCGGCGTCGTCTGTAGACACCCAGGTTAAACTTTTGTGTTTAAGTTTTACATATCTATGCAACCACTCATTGGATATGAATGAAACTTCGCATGTGTATTCAACATCACCAATGGAACACACACAGACAAGAACCATACCTCTGAATAGCATTTTGGCAAAGTTATGGCCCTTTTTCGACTTAAATTTTCAGGTTAAAGTTTTTTATCAGGTAAGATATCTATGCAACCATTCATTGAATATGAATGGAACTTCACACGTGTGTTCAACATCATTGATGGAACACACAGAGACAAGAACCATAACTCGGGGTTGCATTATGGCCCTTTTTGGACTTAATTTTTTGTCTTTAGACACCCTGGTTAAACTTTTGCGTTTAGTTGCGTTTAAGTTTTAGTGTTTGCCTCCAATCTCAATCTTTGCATGAGTGTTTAGTTTTATTACATCAGCGAGCTTTGTTGTAGTCTGACAACTCTTGTTAATATGACTATCATAATTCTTTTTCATTTTGTCACTCTTTAGCATTTTTGAAAGCATTAACGTACATAAATCACATGGTCCTTAAGCATTTGAAAAACAATGTTGAAGTAAGAATCAAAGGAGACAAAGGAAACAACTTTGTTTTTGTTTTTATATATTGCTCTAAATGAAGTTAATGCATTTGTGTTATACATTGAGATCCGGACTGAGATACATTTTTTTAACTTTCCTACAGTAATGGTTTTCTACAGCCTAATATAACTTTATGTGTGACACTACAAAATCAACTTTATCCTGTAGGCTTCTATTTGGCCTATTACTGTGACTGCCCCAGTAATATGTATATATTACAATGTATATATTATTATATTCAAATACCTCTTAGGGGAAATAATTAAAGTATGGAGAAATGTTCCATTCAATGGTAAAATCCATATAAATTAATTTTCTACTTTCTGATTACTAGACTGTTCTTACTTCTTTATTCTATGGAGCAGAATACTTCAGAAGAAATCGCCTTTGTCGTGTTGCATCCCCTAATGTCATCCCTTTCTTCCTCAGTGAACACACTGTGTCATTTAAATATACAGTTCACATAACAGCCTTTCTTAATTTTCTTGGTTTGTTGATTTTACCTTCCTTATTAATTAGTTTTGTCCAGTAATACAATTTTCCTTAGCTTTATTTCTCCTCCAATTATCTGAATTTCTCTTCCTCTTTCTGCATCTAGCATGATGTGTACTGCTTAGAAACACACCCATCATAACTACCATTTCCTACCAGCTCCTCTATGCTATTGTCATCCATACATTTTATGGTATCAGTTTTGCTGGCCATATCCAAATCTTGACCTCAATTTTCAACTGAATTGATTGTTTTTCACTCTGATCAACTATTTCTTGTTTAAAGACTCATTATATAGTATGCTTTTGCAGCTATGTCCAAGTCCTGACCTACCTCTTTACCATAATCCACTTTCAAACTCATTGCATTGTTATTCACTTTGATCTCCTTTAAAGACCCCTTCTAAAGTAATCTATTAATTAATTTTCCACATATATGAACTGACAGCTCAATCATGTAATACTCGTGTGAGATTATTATAATTTCCCCTGAATTACCCCACCTAAGGATTATATACAGAAATAACATAGATGTTTTTGCGACCTTCCCTACATACATGAACTGACAGCTCAGTCATATAATACTCGTATAGTTTTTACTATAGCTTATATAGTAAACTAACCCCACCCCCTGGCCACCATGTTTTTTGAGGAATCACTATGATTTGAACAAACTTGGTGAAGGGTCCTCCAAGGATCCTTTCTGTGAAATTATTTTAAAATTGAGCCAGTAGTTTCTGACAAGAAGATTTTTAAGTTTTTACTATAGCTTATAATAGTAAACTAACCCCACCCCCTGGCCGCCATGTTTTTTGATGAATTAAGATGGCTTGAACAAACTTGGTAGAGGGTCACTCAAGGAACATTTTTATGAAATTATTTAAAATTAAGCCAGTAATTTCTGACGAGAAGATTTTTTAAGTTTATACTAATTAAACTTGCCACGCCCCCTTGCGGCCATGTTTGGACGATCAAGATGGCTTGAACAAACTTGGTAGAGGGTCACCAAAAGAACATTTCTGTAAGTTATATCAAAATTGGCCCAGTTGTTTCTGAAAAGAAGATTTTTTAAGTTTTTGCTATAGCTTATATAGTAAACTAACCCCATCGCCTGGCCGCAATGTTTTTTGAGTAATCACTATGGTTTGAACAAACTTTGTGAAAGGTCCTCCAAGGGACATTTCCCTGAAATTGTTTTAAAATTGAGCCAGAAGTTTCTGACAAGAAGATTTTTTAAATTTTTACTAATTAAACTTGCCCCGCCCCCTTGCGGCCATGTTTTTTGACGAATCAAGATGGCTTGAACAAACTTGGTAGAGGGTCACCTAAGGTACATTTCTGTTTAGTTATATCAAAATTGGCCCAGTGGTTTCAGAGGAGAAGTTGTTAGAAGCTAAAAGTTAATGACGGACAACAGGCGACGGACACCAGGTGATCACAAAAACTCACCTATGAGCCTTCAGCTCAGATGAGCTAAAAATGTATAAACTGACAGTGCAAAACTATGGCGAACTCTACTTAGACATAGTTTTGCACTCAAAAAATGAATAGTTCAACATAACATATTTTCTTAAAATTTAAATATCTTTTAAGCTTAGAATATAATTATCCAAGATATTTTGAGGGATTAAGGAGAGTTTGATAAGTTTTCAGAATATGTAATAAAACCAATTTTAGAAAAAAATGGAGTGAGCCTAGTATTGCGCCAAGCAATCGATACGATAATTACATCATATCTAACAATTTTTGCAAATTCAATGGTTGAAACTCAGAAACTACTATCAATATTTACAACAAAAACATACAATATTTAAATCATCCTTCACCAGTTTATATGAAAAAAAATTATTCATTCCATCGGACACAATCACAACTCCATTCCACCTACTTGTTCCCATGACAGCAATGCAGGTCTCTCCGCGGGCTTTCTGGATTCCAAGTCAACTTTACTGACACCAGTTTTCTTTTCTGAAATACAACAAAGTATACCATAAGTTACAATAATAAGGGAACTTTGATTAAAAGATTAGAAAATGTTTCCATTTAGGTGACTACATATTAGTGTCAGGAGTGTCATGTTGGCTCAAAGCATTGATAAATGGACCAGTATGACTGTTACAGGACCAATAACTGGATCACTTTGACATCGCATGATAACTAACTGGACCAATATGACAATATGACTGTCAGAAGACCAATAACTGGGCTAATATAACTGTCGCTGACAATAACTTTGCTAATATAACTGCCGAGGACAATAGCTAGGCCAATATAACTGTCAGATGACCAATAACTGGGCCAATATGACTGTCAGAGGACCAATAACTGAGCCAATATGACTGTCGGATGAACAATAACTGGGTCAATATGACTGTCAGAGGACCAATAACTGAGCCAATATGACTGTCAGATGAACAATAACTGGGTCAATACGACTTAACATGACCAATAACTAGGCCAATATGACTGTCAGAGGACCAATAAATGGGACAATATGACTGTCACAGGACCACTAACTGGGCCAATAAGACTGTGAGAGGAACAATAACTTTGTAAATATGACTGTCATAGGAGTAATAACTGGGTCAATATGACTATCATAGGATCAATAACTGAGCCAATATAACTGTCAGAGGAACAATAACACCAAGCCAATATTACTGTCACAGTACTAATAACTGAGCAAATATGACTGTCAGAGGACCAAAAAATGGGCCAATATGACTGTCACAGGACCAATTACTGGCCAATATGACTATCACAGGATCAATAACTGAGCCAATATAACTGTCAGAGGAACAATAACACTAAGCAAATATTACTGTCACAGTACTAATAACTGAGCCAATATGACTGTCAGAGGACCAATTATTGGGCCAATATGACTGTGAGAGCAACAAAAACTTGGCCAATATGACTGTCACAGGACCAATAACTGGGCCAATATGACTGTCACAGAACTTATAACTGGACCAACATGACTGTGAAAGGACCAATAACTGGGCCAATATGACTTTGAGAGGACTTGTTACAAAGTCAAAATGACTTTGAGATGACTTGTAACTGGGCCAATATGACTGTGAGAGGACTTGTAACTGGGCTGAAATGAGAGTTACAGAACTTATAACTGGGCCAATATGACTGTGAGAAGACTTGTAACTGGGAAAATATGACTGTGAGAGGACTTTTAACTGGGGAAATATAACTGTGAGAGGACTTGTACCTGGGCAAATATGACTGTGAGATGACTTGTTACTGGGGAAATATAACTGTGAGAGGACTTGTACCTGGGCAAATATGACTGTGAGATGACTTGTTACTGGGGAAATATGATTGTGAGAGGACTTGTAACTGGGCAAATATGACTGTGAGATGACTTGTTACTGGGGAAATATGATTGTGAGAGGACTTGTAACTGGGGAAATATGACTGTGAGAGTACTTGTAACTGGGACAATATGATTGTGAGAGGACTTGTAACTGGGGTAACATGACTGTTACAGAACTTATAAATGGGCCAATATGGCTGTTAAAGAACTTACAAATGGGCCAATATGACTGTGAGATTACTTGTAACTGGGCCAATATGATTGTGATAGAACTTGTAACTGGGCCAATATGACTGTGAGAGGACTTGTAACTGGGCAAATTTTACTTTGAGGACTTATAACTGGGCCAATATGACTGTTAAAGAACTTACAAATGGACCAATATGACTGTGAGAGGACTTGTAACTGGGCCAATATGACTGTGAGAGTACTTGTAACTAGGAAAATATAACTGTGAGAGGACTTGTACCTGGGCAAATATGACTGTGAGATGACTTGTTACTGGGGAAATATGACTGTGAGATTACTTGTAACTGGGCCAATATGATTGTGATAGAACTTGTAACTGGGCCAATATGACTTTGACAGGACTTGTAACTGGGCAAATTTTACTTTGAGGACTTATAACTGGGCCAATATGACTGTTAAAGAACTTACAAATGGGCCAATATGACTGTGAGAGGACCTGTAACTAGGGAAATATAACTGTGAGAGGACATGTACCTGGGCAAATATGACTGTGAGATGACTTGTTACTGGGGAAATATGATTGTGAGAGGACTTGTAACTGGGCCAATGACTGTGAGAGGATTTGTAACTGGGTCAATATGATTGTGAGAGGACTTGTAACTGGGCCAATGACTGTGAGAGGACTTATACCTGGGCCGATATGACTGACAGGACTTGTAACTGGGCAAAAATGATTGTGAGAGGACTTGTAACTGGGCCAATATGACTGTTAAAGAACTAACAAATGGGCCAATATGACTGTGAGAGGACTTGTAACTGTACCAATATGATTGTGAGAGGACTTGTAACTGGCCAAATATGACTGTGAGAGGACTTGTACCTGGGCAAATATGACTTGTTACTGGGGAAATATGATTGTGAGAGGACTTGTAACTGGGGAAATATGACTTTGAGAGGACTTAAAACTGGGCCAATATGACTGTTAAAGAACTTACAAATGGGCCAATATGACTGAGAGAACTTGTAACTGGGCCAATTTGACTGATACAGTATTTATAACTATAAAACAACTGCAATTTTACCTAGATACTTGAGTACTCCAACATTCATTTGTTCAACGAGACTTCTAGTTCTAGCTAAGTCATCCATCTTGCCACATGTCAGTGTTTATATTGTGTTGGAATTTCAATTTCTGAAATAAAAAAGTGTTAGTTAAGAAATAAGATTACATTGAAGGTGTTCTTGATATCTAAATTTGGCAACATTACAGTGACATTTACTTGCCAATATCACAAATATACAAAATGTTACACAGTTACAGTGTCACTGACCTGCAAGTGTTGGAATTATACAAAGTGTTACACTGTTACAGTGACATTGACTTGCCAGTGTAGGAATTATACAAAATGTTACACAGTTACAGTGACACCGACTTGCCAGTGTAGGAATTATACAAAATGTTACACCGTTACAGTGACATTTACTTGCCAGTGTAAGAATTATACAAAATGTTACACAGTTACAGTGACACTGACTTGCCAGTGTAGGAATTATACAAAGTGTTACACTGTTACAGTGACACTGACTTGCCAGTGTAGGAATTATACAAAATGTTACACAGTTACAGTGACACTGACTTGCCAGTGTAGGAATTATACAAAATGTTACACAGTTACAGTGACACTGACTTGACAGTATAGGAATTATACAAAATGTTACACAGTTACAGTGACACTGACTTGCCAGTGTAGGAATTATACAAAATGTTACACAGTTACAGTGACACTGACTTGACAGTGTAGGAATTATACAAAATGTTATACAGTTACAGTGACACTGACTTGCCAGTGTAGGAATTATACAAAATGTTACACAGTTACAGTGACACTGACTTGCCAGTGTAGGAATTATACAAAATGTTATACAGTTACAGTGACACCGACTTGCCAGTGTAGGAATTATACAAAATGTTACACAGTTACAGTGGCACCGACTTGCCAGTGTAGGAATTATACAAAATGTTACACAGTTACAGTGACACTGACTTGCCAGTGTAGGAATTATACAAAATGTTACACAGTTACAGTGACACTGACTTGCCAGTGTAGGAATTATACAAAATGTTACACAGTTACAGTGACACTGACTTGACAGTGTAGGAATTATACAAAATGTTACACAGTTACAGTGACACTGACTTGACAGTGTAGGAATTATACAAAATGTTACACAGTTACAGAGACACTGACTTGACAGTGTAGGAATTATACAAAATGTTATACAGTTACAGTGACACTGACTTGACAGTGTAGGAATTATACAAAATGTTACACAGTTACAGTGACACTGACTTGCCAGTGTAGGAATTATACAAAGTTTTACACTGTTACAATGACACTGACTTGACAGTGAAGGAAATATAAAAAACTTGACTTGCCAGTGTAGGAATTATACAAAGTTTTACACTGTTACAGTGACACTGACTTACCAGTGTAGGAAATATAAAAAACTTGACTTGACAGTGTAGGAATTATACTAAGTTTTACACTGTTACAGTGACACTGACTTGACAGTGTAGGAATTATACAAAGTTTAACACTGTTACAGTGACACTGACTTGACAGTGTAGGAATTATACAAAGTTTAACACTGTTACAGTGACACTGTCTTGACAGTGTAGGAATTATACAAAGTTTAACACTGTTACAGTGACACTGACTTGACAGTGTAGGAATTATACAAAGTTTTACACTGTTACAGTGACATTGACTTGACAGTGTAGGAATTATACAAAGTTTAACACTGTTACAGTGACATTGACTTGACAGTGTAGGAATTATACAAAGTTTAACACTGTTACAGTGACACTGACTTGACAGTGTAGGAATTATACAAAGTTTTACACTGTTACAGTGACACTGACTTGACAGTGTAGGAATTATACAAAGTTTTACACTGTTACAGTGACATTGACTTGACAGTGTAGGAATTATACAAAGTTTAACACTGTTACAGTGACACTGACTTGATAGTGTAGGAATTATACAAAGTTTTACACTGTTACAGTGACACTGACTTGACAGTGCAGGAAGTATAAAAAACTTGACTTTACAGAGTACGAGTTAGTTAGTATTTTTAATGTTTGATTCTGTAATGAAGAATATTTTTATCGGGTAACTGTGTATTTCAAAATAAATATAATTTCATTAAAGTGGATATAATAGTTTATAACTTTACGGTTGCATTGTTTTGTTTATTTGTAAAATGCTCTCATTAATACACTAAGATTAAAATTAGTTTGACGAAAGAGGGGATCTTCCAGATAACCTACTCCACGACTTTATTACATACTTTTAAATGGACTGATCAGAATCTATAAAACGTAGAGCCTATTACAACATATTACAGAATTTTTCAGTAATAATGTTTCACATTTCTGAATCTAACATCAATTTGAAATCAACCATGACTGATGACAGGAAGAAAGCCGGTAATTTTACATTTGCATCAGTGACTAATTTTCATTGTTGATATGCGATATGCTAATTAGTATGGACACTCCTACAAGGGACTATTTCCATTATTGATATGCAATATGCTAATTGGTATGGACACCCCTACATTTCAGTCTTCCTATTAAATAGCAATCGTATGCAGACATCAAATATCAAAAGTAAAGACTCAAACAAGTTTTCTTGTCATTAGTTTATTTTTCATACATTGATAAGTTACGTTCATCAGACAGATACATAAAAAATCAAGAACTACTTTCTCTTGAGCAGTTAGAGGGTGCATATGAAGTGAGCTAAATTTTCCAACATCCTACAATACTAATTTGATGCCATTATATCTGCCGCCTCAAAAATTCAAATGTCTACAAATTCTACAGGAGGCAAGTGCCTCCATTTGCCTCAGTGTGGCTACAGTCCTGCTCCTCTGCTGTTTTAACATCTTCACAGACATGTCTTGATTCCCTCATTTCCTGGCCATATGCTCCCCCATCCCAGAAAAGAGGGAGGTTCAAAAGCCACTTTTGACACTGTTATATATAGCAATTTCAGTACCCCATGTATGTACTAACCCTGAACAACAACATTGCTTTAAAAATAGCTTCCAGTACTGTCAATGCACTTCAACCATGTCACTATAAAAGCTAACTCAACAGCGAAGGTATTCAAAATAGCCTGTGTACTTTCACCACACTTAACAGAAGGAAATGTAACTTATTTACATCTTGTGAAAGTTATTATATTTACACACTCATCAGGAAATTTATTATTTTGCGCAATGAGTTATCTACATAATGAGACAATTCCCGGCAGTTTTTTTTTTGCAATTGATCCGGCAGTATTGATTATAAAATATGTATACTGCCAATTCTGAATCAAACAGAAGTCCTGGGTGCACACGAGCTTGGGGAGTGGATTATAACGTTATTATCCACTCCCCAAGCTCCTGTGCCTGGGTGGGGTAATTAAAAGAGTTGTATGCAAACTTTATCCCGGTGGAATGAACGAGAATTTTGATTTTATTAATAGTAGCATTTATTATATATAATTTAAGACATTTTTTTTCGTAATAAAAAGGTAGACCGACAACTTACAAACTGATATTATTGAACTTTCATACAAACAAAACATGCAATGCGTCGTTGGTTCCACCTCCTTTGTAAAGAACCGAGTCAGGTCAGTCTAAAACTCGGTATCTATTACCTGGTATTTTGGCGGCTCAGTCGTGGGGAAAATGGGAAATCGGGACAGAATAGTCTGCATGATTATCCAAACAGCCAATTGATATTTAAAACTGTGATACTCTGTCTAGGAACAAGAGAACTTTCTATATATCTACATATTACTACCAACAATCAATTTCTGATTATTACTGGGAGGCGCTGTCGGGGAACAGCAAAAGAAATAGTAAAAAATTAAATATGGTTTAAAAAACAACAAAGCTATACATATATTTTATTTTAAAAATAACTACATTTCTAGTATTAAAAACAAAACTTGTTTAGAATTTTACTATAGCCAGACCAGCCGTAAACTGATTTAGGCTGATACTGGCTTCAACACAACTTGGTAGGCTATTCCAGTTGCTGATTGTTCAAGGGAAGAATGAGTTCATTTAAAACAACTATATTACTAATGTTAGAAACGGGTCAGTTTTATTTTTTAAAAAAAGAAAGCCAGTCGTTAATTTACCGAGTCTGGTGCTGGCCGTAATATGGGTTGTGGGGGTTCTAATTGTACTAGGAAAGAAATAGTTTTGGTGATAAAGTGTTCTACTTGTACTCTATTTCGATACTGCATCATTAATTAATTAATCATTCATTCATCCATTCATTTTAATTCAGTCATTTTCATTCAGTAATTTAATTAATTAATTAATTAATTAATTAATTAATTCATTCATTCATTCATTCAATCATTTGTTCACATGCACGTGCGCTCACGCACGAACGCACGCATGGCCACAAGTCACGACCGTGTAGCTTTAATCAAAATAGCTTTGGACCTACTTTCAGATTTAAATTAGATTTAGAGAAGATTACTCCTTTATGCTTTTATGGCATTTTCTTAAATTAGAATGATCCATTTTATTGTTGTCATTTATTTTAAGTATACGTGACACACCATATATGAATGTAACATCCTAACTGGTTAACCACAAAAGTTCTTACCCAACCGATATATTAATACACTGACCATAAACGGATCCATGCTTTTCAATCGGAGGTGCGCGAGTGGACTGCAATGCATGTTTTGTAAATCTGAGGTCAGGTTCTCAGCTTCCAGGGAATAGGAGTTAAAGTGTATGTTTTTTTTCTTAATTTTTCTTTTACTGAAATATGTATTATTTGTTTTCATTTTAAATATTCACAGGACTTTGTCTCTTCTCTGAGTCCGTCGGCGTGGAACCCCATGTATCACTTTTGTTTTGATTTAACCTTTTATACTGACATTATATGTAAACAAGTGCTATGTTTGATAGTCTTGATTCCTCTTCCATAGAACTTAATATTACAAATATAAGTGCAAACATTATATAAAACCACGCACATATATTAGTGCTTTAACAGCGGTACCGTAATTAACGCGACCAGCGTTTTCATCATTATTGTGCAACTTTCGCAATGAATATAACACCAATTAAACATGCGTATTACTAATTAATACATTAGCAAAAAAAAGAGAAGAGAGTTTAAAGAACATTTTACAGAAAATGTTTGAAATTCATCATTCTTACCCATATTTTTATGGTTAACTGAGTTCAAATCCAATTCTCAGATTCATTGAAACTTAGATTCATTTAGGCCCTGCGTGACAATAAATTACACTTCCTGACCAAACAACATCTATTGTTGTCTTAGTCACTCGGTTTTAATACCTTAAAATCTATTAACTGGAGTTTATGATCTCCGACGATGGTACTCAACTACAATAAATATAACATCAATGCATTAAAATGTGTTTATGTAACAGTTGTGAAAGGAAATATAACAATTTCCACGTGAGATAAAGTATTTATATGTATTTCTTATCTGAATTGTTTCGTGGTCTCTAGTATACAGTCATTGTATTGTGAATTGCAAGTGTACCTGGACGAAGTTAATGGAGCCCAGTTTGTTTTGTACCATGCGATATGTAAGCATATTTATTTAATTATTTATTCGTTCGTTCGTTCGTTCGTTCGTTCGTTCGTTCGTTCGTTCGTTCATTCATTCATTCATTCAGTTAGCTAGTTAGTTAGTTAGTAAGTTAGTTAGTTAGTTAGTTAGTTAGTTAGTTAGTTAGTTAGTTAGTTATTAAGTTATTTTTTTATTCATTCATTCACTCACTCACTCACTCTCTCACTCGCGCGCTCGCTCGCTCTCTCGCTCGTTCGTTCGTTCGTTCGTTCGTTCGTTCGTTCATTTATTTATTTATTCATTTACTAAGTTAGTTATTTATTCATTTATCTATGGCCGTCATTTTCACCGATCTGCTGATTAGCAACACCAAATAAAATGTAAAATTCGACATTGTTGAAAATGATTTGCCGGTAACCGTGCTTAATCCGTTTTCATCATAATCACAATATTTATAAATAACACTTTGTACTGTTGCTGAACTTTCGGAGTTGGCTAGTTTACGTATGCATGTAATTCTGGCACTTACGTCCATTGGTAAACAATGGTGGATCGCCATTGTTTAGATTGATGTTAACAAATCAGATAAGTAAATATATGGAATGGTATCCAAACAAAGATGTTAAATATTTAGTTTCGAATCTTCCAATATTCATAACCGCACCAGCGCTATCTAGTAGAATATACGGTATTTATTTCACGACCACTGCCCCAGTACAAATAATGTATCCATAAGTATGACTTTTTCCAGATTAGTTATTTGACTGTGATTTTACAGGACGTTTGTATAGATATTTTAATGTACATTCTATTATTATCTGATATGATTCTGTTAAAATTAAAACTTAATATTAAATCGGAATATTGATTTGTAGTGTACTTATGGATGTAGGAAATGCACGTGTTTTTGGTAATAGTATGGATAGATGCTAGAAAATTACTTTATAGTACAGTGGGCCGATTTACTAACGTTCGTAAATTTACGACATTCTTAAGCATACGATTCAAATACCAGTCACGGAATTCGTTTTAAGCGTTCTGCAAACGCTAACAGAAGAACTTTAGTAAATGTAAGAAAATAATATTAGTAGTAAAATGTGTATGAACTTTGCTCTAGTAAAATATACGTTTGTGTCTATATGGTTCACACGAAGATATTAGACGTCCAAAGTTTACTTAAACGGAACACAGGACTATTTACTGAATTATTTTTTTATATATTAGATAAAAAAATCGATTCACAAATTAATATTTTGCATTTGTTACAGGCTTGTCCAGGTATCTGTAACGAAAACTGAAGACACTAGCGTGTACACGCGACATTATTTTAAAAAAACAAACAGACAATGCCATTATGGGCAGAAATAAATTATCCAGTGACATCTTAAAATAACACAAGCAGTAAAATATACTTCCAAACCAAACGATCGAAGAAAATATATTGAAGGAGAAGAATCTGGAACAGAAGAACTGGGACCCAAACCGCTTTGCTTTACATACGTGAGCATCAGTAGGCTGCGATCGGGTCAAGCATAGCAACAGACGCTGCAAGAATACAATGATACATGTCTGAGGGGGCCGTGACCCGTCACGTGACTGATATGTTTGATGAGATCGATTATGACATTTGTGTAATGGTGTATTCTTTTTAAACTGATAATTATTTTGATACTACTTGTAACTATGGCAACATCTTCGTTGATTACAACATTTAACGTGACGTCATCAATCCCGACAAACGCGACATCAACTCCGATGAGTACAGCAAGTACAATAGAAGCAAATGTTACAGTGTTTTTGGATGTGATATCTTCTGCGGTGACCGTTGCGAAACCTCGCGTTTCAGCCAGACGACTGACACTTGATGACATTTTGAACCAATACACGGAATACACGATATCACGTGGCCTGGGTATCTACGGTTACCCGATAATAGTGTTTCTGGGAACTCTTGGAAATATACTAACGTTTTTGATTATGATAAAGCCGGACATGCGCAAAACTTCTACCTATTTCTACATGGCGGCTCTGGCTGTGTTTGATACGCTTGTTTTATATGTTGCTGGTTTTAGACAATGGCTAGCACTTCTACAGGGTTCCGATGCACTGTCCCTTAGTCCTGCAGCATGTAAAATATTCAATTTCCTTTCCTACACATGCTTTGATGTTGCTGTGTGGATATTGGTTGCCATGACAATAGAAAGATTCATTGCGGTGCACTTTCCGTTAAAGGCTCCAAAAATTGCCACAATACCACGTGCTAGAAAAGTTGTGTTATTACTGATAGCTATATTTACTCTTGTTAATGTTCACTTTTTCTGGACGGTCACCATTGATGAGAGAGGACGCTGTAACTATTTGGAAAATTTCGAATATTTCCATGACACAATTTGGCCATGGGTGGATGCGGTAATTTACTCATTTTTGCCATTTATATTACTTTTAGTGTTTAACATTCTCATCATTTACGACAGCCGCAAAGCACTTAGTTTTCGTCGTTCCACGTCTTTGTACGCTAATGGAAAGAAAAACACTAACATAAATACTGGGTTACAACTACGGTTATCAGCAATGCTGGTGACAGTATCTCTTGTTTTCCTTCTGCTGTCGTCACCAAATGTGGTTCTCATTTCTATACGGCACATATACTTTGATTTTTCCCTGAAAGTCGAAGACTTCCGAGATGTTGCAGTTTACAGTTTAGTATCCACGGTTACGAACATTTGCATTTATTTAAATCACGCGGTTAATTTCGTCCTGTACTGTATTAGTGGACAAAGATTCAGAAAACAGCTTTGGCAATTAATAACATGCAAATGGACGCAGCAGCAGATACGGGCATCTACGTTCTCGGACGCTCGAACGAGAACTCGGCGTTTTAGCGAGTCTTCTCCAGCAACCAGTCCAAGCTCATACAGGAGAGAAATGGAAAACTATATATAAACTACAGTAGTAGACTAGCACCACATTATAGCGTATACAAGTCAATGTATCAAACAACACTTTAATGTACTCAAAATGTGCGGGTGTGTTCTACTCGTGTAAGGGAGACAATCCCGATAAACACTTATATTCTGGTAAATACTCGTTTTCTCCCTTGTCATATATATATTTGATGAGGCATAATGACGACTAATAAGCATTAAATGTTTTTTTCTCGCCGCGACGAAGGAGAGACGAGATTAAGGTGTTGCTTTTCTGTCGGCGGCGACGGCGACGGCGTCAAACATTTATATTTAGCTCCAACGTTAAGTTTTCGTTTTTACACGATTTCTCAACAAGTACAAGTGCTAGGACACTCATACTTGGATCATAATTACAACTAACACCCTGCATCACATTATATACAGCAGATGCTGAGTGTGGCCTACATTTCATGGTCCATTACCATTGTTTGATGCTGAATTTTGCATTTACCTCCAACGTTAAGTTTTCGTTTTTACACTATTTCTCAACAAGTACAAGTGCTAGGACACTCATACGTGGACCATAGTTACAACTTACACCCTGCATCACATTATATACTGCAGATGCTGAGTACTTTTATTTTTTTTAATTTATTTAAAAAAAAATTATTCTTTTTTTATTTTTTTTTTTGTGTTTTAGATCTACTTAGAAATATTTATTTTTTTATTTTTTTTTTTTTATTATTATTATTTTTTATAAATATGTTTTACTTAAAAATACTGGTTAAATTTTTTTTAAATAAGTTTTACTTAGAAATACTGGTTAACGTTTTGTGTGCAACTACCATCAAGTTCATTTCTAAAAAATTACTTAAAATGTATTTGATCGAAACTTCACACAATACTTCCTACAATATTTCTTAGTCATTAAACGTACTACATTAACCAAGTTGGATAACTCTTGCATGAATATAATATTTTTATTTTTTTCTCTCCCATGTGTGTCAAAGAGGACACGCCGAGACATATCATTCCGCGGAATTCTTGTTCCTTTAAGTTTAACAAATTTATTCTCAAACATCTATTTTGTCTGTTTTTTGTACAGCTAATTTTCATAAAATATATTTATAAATTAAAAAAAGAACGAACTAGGTATCAGTTAAACCAAGGAGTTAACACTGAAACTCTTAAATCATGGCTTTACTTCAATTGGCAATTTACTTCTTAAATAAAAAAAAAAGAAAACAATTCATGTCACACTATAAGTTATATGTAGTTTTTAGATGGGTATGGAGACTTCATTTACCTTTTGTCAGTGGTCAGTAAATAGGAAATAGAAAGCATAAATTAAAGAACATACGCCCATTAACTCCCCTTAGCTAACGGGTACCATGCAGATACAGAGTTCTCCTGATTTTTTTTCAAGAGAAATCAAGTTTAAAAAAACTGTCTTCAAACATTTTTTTGTGTGATTTAAGTTCATTTCCTGGATACAGCTTTACTTGTTATTATATTTTTAAGGAATCACATTATATACTTCATTAATTAGCACGCTTATCTATCGTCCATAATATGGGTTGCGTAGTCTAGTGGCAGAGCATCAAACTCAGGATCAGAGGAGGGTAAATTCGACCCCCCCCCCCCCCCCCCCCCCGCTACGGCCATGTGTGGTGTCTTTAAGCGAGACATTTTATCCGCAAACTAGGCACTGGTTCTATACAAGGAGACAATCACGTACTATATAGTTTATATTATACATATAGCATAGCATAGCATAGCATAGCATAGCATAGCATAGCATAGCATAGCATAGCATAGCATAGCATAGCATAGCATAGCATAGCATAGCACAAAACGTCACGGCACGACAGTAAAGAACAGAGCAGTGAACACATAGCTATTATATAGGCTCATACTGGAAGTATTGCAGATTGACACCAGAAGAAATACTACATGGCGACGACGTGTTGTTAACACGAGTAAAAGATTTTGAGATAGAAGCAGATAGTTATATGTATTGAATCATTAAAACATGCAATGTTTCGTATTGTTGTTCTCATAAGTAACCTTACTTAGCCGTCTCAAGATACTTACCTTTCACCACTACGGTCGTAGGTTTGAGTTCCACTCGCCCCAAACTATTTATGTTCCACTCGCCCCTAACTATTTATGTAAGAAAGTTTGCCAGTTACTTGCGGAAGGATGATGGTTCTACTCAGATTCAATCTGATGTCTTCCTCCCATAGTAAATCTGTATATGCAATATATAACCTGAAATGTGTTGAAAATGGCGCTAAACCGTATTTAAAAAAGAGCAGCATTACTGCTCACACTAGATAAATAAAAACAACATCTTCTTAGATTAACTCACCATACTTTAATAAACGAGTAATGACACGCATGTTCAGTATTTTGCTAAGCACTGGGTTGGTATTCAAAGGATAATTTATGAAATATGATTTTTGGCAATTATAAAAGGTATTCATAATTCTAAAATAAATCTGCAAGGTTGTGCATGTAGTAAGTACGTTATGATATTTTATTACATATTTGACTTCAATAAATCCCGTATATCTTACCTGAATGTTTTTGTCAACACTACTTTCCTTTCATACCTTTTATATGTCGTTGTCACCATGCAATTTCTTTATCGTACCTTTAAATCTTTGATCCATTAAATTCCTTATACCTTTCTTTTATGTCTTTGCCCCCATGTCCTTTCTTTATCATACCTTTAAATATGTGTCCACATTCAATTCCTTATACCTTTCGTTTATGTCTTTGTCCCCATTCAATTTCCTATATCAAGCCTCCATATCCTTGTCACCATTTAGTTCATTGTACGTTACATCAATGTTTTTTTTTTACCTCATTGAATTCCTTATACCTTTCTTTTATGTCTTTGTCCCCATTCAACGTCTTATATCAAACCTCATATCTCTGTCCCCATTCAATTACTTATAACTTACATTTATGCCCATGTCCCCATTCAATTTCATATATCATACCGTTTTATCTCTGTTCTTATTCAATTCCTTTATATCTTACATTTAAATCTTTGTCCCATTTAATTACTTATTTCGTACCTTTGTCTTTGTACCCAATTCAATATCTTATATCACACCTTTATATCTATGTTCCCAATCAATTTTTTGTATCTTATCATCATGTCTTTGTTGTACCCATTCGATTATTTATTTCTCACTTTTATGTATGTGTACCCAATTCAATCTCTTATATCACACCTTTATTTGTCTGTTCCCATTCAATTCTTTATACGTTACGTTTATATCTTTGTCCCCATTCAATTCCGTATATTTATCTTTATGTCTTTGTCCCCATTCAATTCCGTATACCTTATCTGTATGCCTTTGTCCCCATGCAATTCCGTATACCTTATCTGTATGCCTTTGTCCCCATTCAATTCCGTATATTTATCTTTATGTCTTTGTCCCCATTCAATTACGTATACCTTATCTGTATGCCTTTGTCTCCAGTCATTTCCGTATACCTTATCTTTATTTCTCTGTCGCCATTCAATTCCGTATACCTTATCATTATGACTTTGTCTCCAGTCATTTCCTTATATTTGCCTCTATTCAATTCCGTATACATTATCTTTATTTTTCTGTCGCAATTCAATTCCGTGTCTCCAGTCATTTCCGTATACCATATCTTTATTTCGCTGTCGCCATTCAATTCCATATACCTAATTTTTATGCCTTTGTCTCCAGTCATTTCCTTCGAAAAGAAAGGCAACACTTTCACATCTTAATAACTTTTCATTCCTTAACTTGAAAGCTATCCAAATCCTTACACATATAGTAGAAAGATGATTGTTTTGTTTGGTAGCAAATATGAGTAAATACTTCCATAAATATCGTATTTACAAAGTTTTTTAACAAAGTATATAAATCTGTCTTTGACGTCCTTTTAGTAATTCATTACGTTTTGTACATCAATTTCCCTAGTTTTCTCGTTTTATATTTTTGAACAACATATTGGTATCTACTGGCTTAGTTTTGTGTACAATTGACAGTTAGCCCCAAAGGCAGTGGTTACACGGGTTCAGATCAGGACTGTGAGCCGGCCAGGAAATTCCACACTCTTTCACGTCTGGGTACCGTCGGGATATTACTCTGTCATTGAACATATCATGCAGAAAATCTAATACAACATTATATGTGTGTGCGGTAGCACCATCTTGCATAAACCAGAGGTTCTGCATATTTTGTGATTGCTTTTGAAGCTATGGAATAAATGTGTTTCTCAGAAGAGACAAATATCGTTGAGAATTAACTGTATTGATAAACACATATGGACCAATCCCTCCATGTGAGGACATTGCACACCAAACTGTTAATTTCTCACTTTGCAGTGGTCTCTATGTGAAAAAGTGTGGCTACTCGTTGGCCGCGAACCTCAAATTCTGTTTACATACAAGACCAGACAAGAGGTAATGAGACTCGTCACTAAACCAAACATTGCGAAATGCGTCGGCGTAATTATCGGCAACGTCCAGCAGCAAAATTCAAGTCTTTGAACCTGATCAGTGATGGTTAATTTCTGTAATATCTGAAGTGTGTATAGAAACAGTAACACCAGTGTTGGTTTAGTTCTTCAATAAAACGAATATACTCACCAGACGGAGATACAAAATGGCCAGTTGGGGATTAGGATATTTTTTCAAATCGATATTTGTCGTAAACAAATGAATTCAATTAAAAACAAGTTTATATAAAAAAATAACACACCAGCGTCGAGTTTGTTCTTCATTATACCGAGTATATTCACCAGACGGCGATTCAAAATTTCCAGTTTGGGATTCACGGCGAATCGCCAACCACCAACCAGCTGCCAGTTGGGGATTTGGATTTTTTTTTTCAAATCGATATTTGTTTTAAAAAACAAATCAATTCTATATAAAAACTGTTTATAACAATAATTGGACCATCTCACCGTTGTTCCTTCAATTCCATGAGTATATTCATCAGGAGGCGATTCAAAAGTTCCAGTTGGGGATTCGCCGCGAATCACAAACTACCAACCAGCTGCTAGTTAGGGATTCGGATTTTTTTTTCAAATCGATATTTGTTTTAAAAAAAAAATCAATTCTATAGAAAAACTGTTTATAACAATAATTGGACCATCTCATCGTTGTTCCTTCAATTCCATGAGTATATTCATCAGGAAACGATTCAAAAGTTCCAGTTGTGGATTTGGAATCGTCAACTACCAACCAGCTGCCAGTTGGGGATTTGGATTTTTTTAAAAAAAAATCGCTGTTTTATTTTTTTAACAAATCAATTAAAAAAAAGGAAGTTTATAATAATAAATAACACACTAGTGCCGGGTTGGTTCCTTAATATAACGAGTATACTCACCAGACGGCGATTCGAAATGTCTAGTTGGGGATTCGCCGCGAATCAGCAACTACCAACTAACTGCCAGTTGGGGATTCAGGTTTTATATTAATTTTCATAGACTTTTCATTGATTATATAAACACGAGTAAAATATGTTAATCAAATAGTAATTATAATAACGAATCCGAATCCATAACTGGCAGTTGGTCGGTAGTTGGTTATTCGAATCCCCAACTACCAACTGCGAACTACCTACTAACTTTACAGTCATGTCTTTATTACTTTATATCCATTCAATTCTCATGACCTGTCATTGTCCCCGCTTAATTCCTTATATCATGCGTTTACGTCTTTGACTCCATCCGATTTCTAATTCTATAAATTTACATTTTAGGCCCCATTCAATTTCTTTTACAATAACCTCATGTCCTTTCCCTTTCCGAGTCCGTAAATCGTATCTTTATTTCTTTGTCTCCATTCAATTTCTAATAGCTTACTTTTATGTACTGTCCCCATTCAATTCCTTATACATTACCGTTGTGTCCCCATTTAATTCTCTATACCCTAACTTTTTGTTTTTGTTCCCATCCAATTCCCAATTCATTGCCCTCGTGTCCCCATTTAATTCTTTATACCTTAGCTTAATGTCTTTGTCCCCATCCAATTACATATACCCTACATTTATGTAAAAATGCAACATATTTTATGACGTATTAAATGAATCACATGATTTCATTTTTATTTCAATTTGATCTGTCATATACAGGTTTACACATTGTAAAATTTCATATTTGACAGGTCTGAATGACGATTTGAAAGTTGTCAAGCAGTATTTAAATGTTGTATATTTTTAGAATATAGATTTTTGTTTCAAGTTTACCACTCTGATTGAAATATCGATTTTGTCACGTTTTTGGGAAAATATACATCTTTCGGAATTATTTTGTCCTCTTCAAATGTGTATATGCGAGATACATAAATTATGATCCATATATATCCAAATAATTATATGGAAAGCAAATTTTATCTTTACATTTCAAATGCATCTTTATCTTTTCAAATTTTATTTCTGGTAATTAATATATATGTATGTGTGTCCAAATATTTACATGAAAAACAAGGTTCATATATGTGGTCAATATGCACTTTCTCCCAGAGGTCATTACACTATGCTCCATTGACCTCTGTCAATGTCGTAAAATTTGTAAGATTTTTGCAATATTAGACCTGTACAAACATCGAACAAAATTAAGGCGTGTCGAGTTTAACATATTCCATTCAAATTAAATTTGCATTTTTACTTTAAAACGTGTTTTTTTCAACGTACTTGTTTATTTACGTTTACTTCCGCGCAAAATAATCTAACGCACGCATAAACATAATAAAAAAATCGAGCTATATGTTGTGTTCCAGTCATCTTTGTTTGGGCCAACGATGTTCTACTGTATATTCAGGCAAATGTGGAAGTACTAGTGAGGATTTGGTATGAACAAACTAATGTAAAAGTGTCATGTCTTGAGTTTCTTTATTGTGCGAGTAGATTTGATATACAAGAATCTTGTAAAGGTTGAGACATTGACAGGGGTATATGTAGAGTAACTATGGACATCGTATTTGAAAAAAATAGAACAAACGAGAAAACCAGCCAATCGTGATTTGTTTCCAATTAAATGTAGCATAATGGTATACAACTGTGTTAGATGCAAACATTACATGAACATTATATCTTAATGTTATATAACACGTAAGTCTAAAATAATACACAAATAACAAACATGCGGTTCTGGAATAAAAACTCCCAATTTAGTAATACGCTGTATTCCAATTGTAATTTCGTAAACAACAAAAAACAAAACAAAAAAAAAACAGTTTTGATAAGTGACTAATGTCGTGCAAGAGATACCTTGGTCGAGTATCGGACCCAGGATCGATGAGTCATGGAAGCGGTGTTCTTAAGCAAGACACGTTATCCAATTATGTTCCGTATTGTTTCTATCCAGAAAGACATCTGAGAATGATTTGCCTTAGTTGTAAGAACTTGTTTCACAATCGATGTAAAATAAAGAAGTTAAATTGCATTTATTCCCATACATATTTTCAAACGTAGTATAAAGTAGCATACTATAGCAGAATTCGGTAACTAAATATATTTAACGAAAACACAGATGTTTCAAAATGTTACCAAAAAAGAAAAAAAAAACATTTTCAACAGTAAGAGCAACAATAAAAAAAATCCAAAAATTCGCACACAGGTCATTCATTGTCTTGTCTGTAAAACGAAAACAAAACAAAGCCAAAAAAAAAGCTTTGTTACACAGTATGAGAAATACCGTGATCGTTCAACCTTTTGGAAATCTGATACGCCAAGGTGTCGAAAATAAGTCTCTGTATTGCCATACATTACCATAACAGTGCAATATTAATCGACTTTGATTTAATTATCTCCTGAAAGTTTATTAAGCTTTTACGCTTTGATTATCAAGTTGATTATTGTTTCATTATAGCGGTATGTCACGGGTGTTAATGCTCAACTCTGTAATTGAATTGTGCAGAATTTATAAACTGTTTAGTACTCACTTAAGGGAACGAAACCGATTCTCGTATTGGTGAACACTGTCTAGTTTTGTTTCGAGGGTGCGATGCGAGCGTCTAGAAAACCCGTCGTAATCCGATTATTTTCTGCCGTTAGTGCGAACCGCGCTAAAGAAATGAACTAATGAGTTTTCTCCAAGACAGGGCCAGACAGTTTGATAGATTGAGTTCTACTTTGGAAAGAAAAGACCCTCGTAATTTTGACAATTTAGGATATAATGTGCAAATATTGATCATTGTTTTGTTTCAAGCACAGGTTAATATGTTTGGAAACTTGCCGTCAGTTTACATCTGAAACTGGCTAATATTCTCCAAGCGGTGTTGGTAGATGGAATCGATCAAGAGAAGCTTGCAGCAAAACATGATACTACTGTCTAAACGCGTCCACTGTTGTTAGTTATATAATTGAGATATGATTTACACGTGTTCTTAGTGTGAATCAGTGTTAATATGAACGTGTTGAAAAACATACCGGATATGCACCATTAAAAGGACTACTCTTAGTAATTCGTACTCTTGGTAGGTCAACACACATTGAAAAAAAATCCGGATTATCCGAAGTTCGACTTAAGAGAAATAATATTCTATATAATTTTACTTTACTCTATCAAAAATAAAATGATTAGAAATAAGACCTGGCTCGTATCCTTTCGATTTGAAAGGAGTATTCGAATTATGTGACTTCTTAAAAGGGAACACACGACAATGTAAAAATCATTTTAACCTTATTCACGGATCATAAAAATACATATTGATCAACATTTCTTCGGAATCCTTTTGTCATTTCCATAATAAAAAAAAATCAACATCATTTTTTACACGTTTTGTGTATTATGACCGCGAATAAGCGGAATTTGTGGATTATATCCATTTACAAAATGTAAAGGTATTCCCCTTTCCAAACAAAAAACAAAAATAAAAGTCTGAACACATACCGAGATATCCATATGCCATATCTGCATCCTTGGGAGATACATATATTATTAAAAAAACAACAGAGTTAATTGAAACTTTATAAAAGTGCGGTGTGTTCTTTTAGGTCAGAGAGAGTCAACTGTTTTAAAAACAGCTGGAAGTGACTGAAGCCTCAAGAATCCCCAAAGTTGCCGCCACAAAAGAGTCGTCTGGCATGCGTATAAAATATACTCTTTTTTCCATCAGTTATAAATCAGTTATAACTTATTTTGATCTTTGCTAGAACTGCATAAAGCATGTGTAATTTCTCTTTTAGCAAGAAAAATAATGAAAATAACGTCAATATCCAGAAGTGTCGACTGACAAATAGTAGGCATAACAGTAAACATAAAATGACGTAATAATACCAGTGACTGTACGCGAGATTTAGCGAGAAGCACCTGCAGCTGCTGGTCACTGTAATTAAGTCAGTTAATACTTTTGCCAATTACTTGCGGAAGGACGGTGGTTCTACTCAGATTATTCTGAGATCTACTTCTACCAATAACACTGGATAAGACATGTATAACCGGAAATGTGTTGAAAATGACGTTAGACCCAATTAAAAACACAAAAAAACACACACCCCTACAAAAAAACACAAACAAACCCAAAACAACAGTGACTGTATGCGAGATTTAGCGGGTCACTGTAATTTAGTCAGTTAATACTTTCCTGTATGAAGCATATAAACATTTTGCTGAAAGACAAACGCAAGCGTCGCATATGATCAAGAATAATAAATGTCGCACCTTTAACACTAAATGTCGCAAGATTTGTACCAACGGTCTATGTCGCAAACCCAACGCTAAATGTCGCAAGATTTGTACCAACGGTCTATGTCGCAAACCCAACGCTAAATGTCGCGCTGTTTTATTAGTGCAAAAATAGAGTAAAATTGCACATAATGTTTTAGTCGTATCATCTAAAATAAAGTTGAGAAGATATATTATTTTGCGCATCTGGTGTTGTGCAATCTGGTGCGCTGTGATACGGTGTGGCCTGACCGTCTGTCTGCTTTGCTATGTGTCTGTTCGTCCGTCCGTTTGATGTTTAACTTAATTTTCAATTCATTATTCGGCAAGCAATCGCTGGCAATGACATTTATCCCTATACTTTAGAATGTCTGCTTATAACTTACCTTGATTTAAAGGGGTAAACAAGTACAGCTGCTGTTGAATATGTATTATAGATATGTAAACCATAAACGTATCTACCTGTAAACCAAGTTGTTAGTCATGTACTCGGCAAAATAAGTGAATCATCACACTGAATATGAGGCAGTTAAAGCAGCGACCTTGGTGTCTATAGTTTGACTATAGAATGATCGTACTATATACATCTAGTTCGACTACAAACTACTACTTTGTTAATACACATATATGCACATGTATATATACTGTATGCCATGTATGCTGAATAAAACTAAGAAACTTGTAAATATTTTGATGTAACATACAAATGTAAGATTTGCATAATCATTTTTGCTGAAACATGGCATGTAGGATTCATATAAACCTTTTCCTGAAATACGAACCTATATGAAACATACTTTTTTCTTGAAATCAACTATATAGATCCTCATGGCAAAACACGTGGTACAATAAGAATTTTAAGATTCATAATAATGTGGGGTTTTTTTTGCTCTGGCAACAAAGGAAATTGGAAGTGGGGGCTTTGAATATTAAATTAGCGGTAGTACCGATATTAGCGATATTAGCGATATAGATATACTGTTAACATGATCGAAAATTTATATTACCACATAGAATGATATTGTGTACATGTGTTATGCGGCAAATTTCAGTGAAATTTGTTTATAATATTTGTTTTGAATCACGGAAAAAGACGACAAATTTTATTTAAATTTGTTTATAATATTTTTGAATAACTGAAAATTGTGTCGTACGGTAAACTTTGATTTGAGTATTTTGAATAATAAACTCGTTATTTTAACATTAGTGATAAACTTTTCTAGTTCGATATTTGCATTTTTTGAATATTTTTGCAGCTTGTCGAACATACTAATCGGATCACTTAATCACTAAAACAAGGGTTCAATTTTAGCGATAGAGTCTTGACTTAAAGCAATTATCCGCAAGTGTTTTGACTGGAAGAGCTTGGCCGGGTATAAATAATCAGCTTAATCAAAGGTAGTCGATACACGTAAATTGATGTAACAACATGTTATAGATGTACAAAATTGGGGTTTCCTGGGATTAGGTTAAGCCTAATCCATTTTTTTTTATGTAGATGCCCCTTTTTCGCAGCTAATACGCTATGAAATGATTGGTAAAGAAATCACCCCTAATTTATATACAGCATTTCATTGGCTTAAACTGACAGGACACTTTTCATTATATAAGGTACCTTACTCCAGGCCCAGTCACTTAACATCTGTGATTCGTTTTATTAAATTGTGTAATAAAGTTTTTATTGGACTGGAAAAGGACCTCTTTTTTATCTTTTTAGGTAAGTGATCTTTTCTTGAAGTTTATTTGTAGATATATGTTATTTTGTTTTAAAATAAATCTTATGTGCTGTCATAATAAATATACAGTGTGAAAGTTTAAAATATATGAGATTCAGTTGAAAGTTATCAGAATTGTAAATTCATGAATTGATTTGTTTCGAGTTTGTTGATAAGTTGATATACATGAAGTCCAAGACGGTTTATTCAATTAAGTACTTTTTAGGTTCATATGAACATTATTGTTAATGTTTTCTCTTTAACACTTGCAGTATCTTAACGAAACAAAAGTATCTTATTTATAGATGTACAATCTTCAACAGTACAAAATACCTTTCTGGTCTTTTCGGTATTTGTCTCTTATGGTTCGATAAGTTAAATAATGTACTCTCGTAAATCAAAGTTGTACAAAACAAAATTTAGAATTGGAAATTTATAAATTTTTTACACGTTTTTGTAATTATACTTGTTTTAAAATTGAGAAATGGATTCTATGGTAAGACGTGAATAGTTTAGATTATTATTAATTGAATTGATTCAGCTTTCGTGTTAAATTTCAGTTTATTAATTTGGCATGTTGCTTTTACAAAAACAGTCAACAGACTGTGAAGAATTTTATTCATATTCTATGTGAGATTGGTTTTGTTTATAACACCTAGGATATATACAGATGGAAAACGCATTGATATTTAGTTTATTTGTAATTGTGTTATATTCTAATCTGTTCTATATGCTATTATTTAACTTCAGTTAACATCTGTGACTCGTTTTATTAAATTGTGTAATAAAGTTTTATTGGACTGGAAAAGGACCTCTTTTTATCTTTTTAGGATCACCCCATTATTACCGTGCTAACGGCACAACACATGACCAAACGGTTGGTTTAAACATATTTTATTTCTATTTATATATACAGAACTAAATATGAAGGAGAAAAAGGCAGAATTGTAAGAGAATAAGAGCAGAGAGAACAGAAAACTTTAAAAATACTAAAATGTTTGTTTAACATAGTTAATTGAACAAGTTTGTATTAGAAGACGACAGTGTGATTCCGTTATTAAATATAGAAAAAAACATTCGAGATTGACCGACTACAAAAATAATTACATATAATAACTTTGCATAAGTTTATTTGGCGTTTTATCAGATCACACATTTACATGTACATATTGGAAAGCTTATCAAATGTTCTCGTAATGTAATTCAACTTAATTTGAAAACCGGTTTGTACTTTTGATATAGTCCTGAACAGCTTAAAAAATGTGAATGTTTTCATTCAATTTTAGATTCTTATTTCCAAATAGCTATACATTAATACTAAGCGGATGAAATTCTCTCGTAGATTGGAAAAGTGAATATCTTAGATTTCTGTAACGACTGCATTGAAAAAAGAAATGTTCAGCATTTTCTATTCCTTTGGAACAATCACATATGGCATTTGGTCTTAAGTGATTTAGAAAAAGGTCATTATTAAGTTCAGTTGTAATTGTTTCTAATTCTAACATGGATTAGTGAAAAAATATCGATTGCCATGTAAAAAGTGACCAGGGATCTCATTTGTGCCAGATGAAGAAGAAAGCAATCTTTTCTTAAAAACAGAATAAGACGCTGATTGTCTAATATCAGTTTCTAATAATATCGATGATAAGATACAAGATTTTTTAAATAAAGCAGTTCGTGTAAGGGGAAGTTCAATATCATTTCTGTTACGTAATGGATAACGTGTAATAGAGGTATTATATCAATTATATTATCAGGGACCATACGATAAACCGATTTAAATACAAAGGAACACTTTTGATTTTCTCTTCTTTGGGATAGAGTTTCCCATCCACATTCTTTAATATAGATTTTCTAACGAAGCAGCTCGTATAGCTACTGAGGCTTACACGACGTAACGTGTATCCTGACTATAATGTAGCATTGTCTGAAGCATATAAGCAAAGACGTGACAATGTTTTCGTACATTACTTCTGCAATTAGCACCCACAAGTACTCTTCTACAAACTCGCATAGTCGCATGCACGTACACATATATATTTTCATCGCAAAATACAAAAAAGATAGTGCTACTCCATATTTTGACGAAGATATTGGAATACAAAAATGGCGGGATAGCTGTTTCGTTTAGTATATGTTGGTTCATGTTCTGCCATTGACATTCATTTATTCGAGCCCAAACTTAGCCAAAGCCGACATTATCATGTGAAAAATGAAAAAGCGATTGCGGAAGGACGATGTTTCAGATTTCATTTAATCTGAGGTCATCCCCTACCGTTACAAAGTGATGAATTAAATGGCCAGTTACTTCACCAAAAGTTTAATGACGTCACAGTTTAATAAGCGTTCACTAGCTATGAATTGTGGGACAGGCAGGAATTCCCTGCTATTTTCATTGGGGTTAATAAATCTGATTCTGAAGATATCAACTTCTGGGATAACCAAATACTTCCCCAAACAATACTATCGGATGCCATGAATTAACCCGTTATGTGTTGAAAATGAAATTAAACCCCATTTAAAATATCTAAACACATCAAACATGTCAATATAAGACTCTAAATTGATATCTATCAAGGCTATTTATCTTGCACGCAGAAGAAAAGAACCTACGCTTCAGTACTGAATAAACATATGCCACAAGTTAATACAAATGGAAACTGTGAAAAAATAGTCCTTCAGGTTCACGTTAATTCCTCTATGTGGAAAACAAGTTAATATTCCCTGAACTGACGTCACTAGACAAATTAGCGGGTTGTCAGTCGACTTTGCTATCTAGAGAGCAATTAACCATATTTGTCTACATATTTTCAGCGAGAAAAAAACCTTTAAGGAGTTGAAATAATTTTCTAGCAATTGCTATTGATTTGTTTAAAACCATTCATGTGACAAGGGTTAATACGTTTTTGTACCATATTCAGTAGAAATGTAAAAATATAGCGTTTATTATTTTCCTAAACACAGTGCTAGTTTCCAGTTTTGTGACCAGATTATCTACTAGTGAATGTCATTGTTCTGCTATAACTTCAACTATCTTCGGCCAAGGCGGTGGTTTTGTGAATGGAGCGCTTGTCGCTCGTGACAAAGGTTGAGGGTTCGATCCCAGACTCGACCCGATGGATTCAAAAACAACACTCTGTATTGACTTTCTCAAGGAAAGGAACATGGGAACGATTCATACAAGCTCTCTTATAATTTCGAAATCGAATCTAAATAAGTTTAGCTGAATGAAATATCCAAAATAATGTTTACTTGAAGATGGATCAATGATTAATTACAAGAATGCAGCCGGGCCCAATTAACCCAGTCAGTAGCGCGTCTCACTATCAATCCAGGAGTCGTGAGTTCGATTTCCCGCCCGGCTAGAGTCACAATGATGATTGATATACGACATTGCGTCTCGTTATCATTCGCCTCTCATCGCTGATTCAAGTGGGAAAGTTAACAGTTACTTGTGGAGATGGAGTGTGCTCGAGTTCTAATTAAACTTTATAGGATCCCAGAAAACAGTAGTTAGGTCAGTTAATCGCCTGCTAGCCCTCGATAGCATTATAAGACGCTAAATATTCAATCAATCAAGAATGCAACCATTTTCGTCGAAACACTATACGGTAAAGGTTCCCACCCTTTGAAGAGACACGCGATAATAGATACTGTCAAACCATTTTGTACCTTTTAGCATGTAACAAATTAATCTTATAACTTAATACTTGTAACGAATGAACCATTTTTAAAATACTGTCCACATTCGTTTTGAAAACATGATTAAAAACAAAAACAAATACAAATTGATATTTTCTTAAATCTCATCAATATAGCAATTGATGGGAGTAAAATACATTTTTACGCATAAATGACAAAAAATGAAACAGTTTTTTTATCAACCGTTTATAGTTTAAAGTTTGAACATATTTAATTGCTTTTTAGCATATATATATATATATATACATATATAAGCAAAAGGGTTGGGCCACAAGTTCTACCAACATTAGTTACGGCCCTTCCCTACACATAATAAAGTACAAATACTCAAAATGACAATTGCAGATAAACAACATATTATAAATAAAACAATTTGATTGAGATATTAGATAACTATTATAGAGATTTAGATTTAGAAAGAAAGAAAAAGGAAATTGGAAATAATGATTGTATGATATAATAATAAGGTAATCTAAATATACTTTTTTATGCACATATATCGTTAGTTAATTAATATCAAATCGTTTTGAGTCTTTGATAAATTGCTGCACAGATGTGAATATAAATGAGTTTTCATCGTCAGTATAAGTGTCTTTACCGAACAGTAAAGTATGATGACTGAGAGGATGAAATCGACGTGTGGCTCTAAAAAGTCGGATTCGTTCATTTGAGAATATAATACAGTTCATAAAATAATGTTCGACGTCTTCTTTTTCGTTACCACAACCCGGGCATCTAGAATCTGTTGTTAGTCGAGTTGTAAATTTATCAAAACCTAAATTACTACACCCATTTCTAATGCGTGCGTGTATTAAAGATAACTTTCTATTTCCAGTAAGATAATACTGAGGCACTGGTTGTACGTTAAAGAAATTGGTGACTAAAATACGTTTGAAGGACATTACTGATTCTGAGCAACGTATGTGTAGAGGAAGGGTGTTCCAATAAGAAATACACGAGATAAAAATGAATTTGCATATAATTGTGTTCTCATATTTGGAACTATGTAATCGGATGCATTTCTAAGGTTGTATGGTATATTAACACCTATTGTTTCAGGAAATAAATTATCAAGATAGTCCGGTAATAAGCCAGTTTTAATTTTATATGCCGTCATTAATTTTTGATATTTTCTCTCTGACAAAGACAGCCATCAACCGTATTTACCGTTAATGAAAAGTACAATTATCCTTATCGAAAAATAGAACGAAAATGAAGGTCTGCATACAGACCGGGGTACATTAATGTTACATATTTGCATCATGTATATACTTGAAAACAATTGTCTGAAATAGGTTTCAGGGTACAATAACGTGAGTCTCTTAACATATCACAGTATTATGCGTTTTCAATTAATAACTGCCAGGGCCCAGCTCAGTATTGAGAGCGTCTGACTGTCTGTCAAGTGGTCTTGACTTCGGAACATTGCCTTCTCATCTCTGTAACAACTGGTCATGTTATGACGCTCCTTCCGGAATATATGGGGAAGGAGTTAGTGGCTAACAGAAATTATCTGATTCTAGGACTGGTTAACCTCCGCAGGCGGATCTCAGAAACGAGAATTGGGTGCGCTGACCATACATACTGTTGAAACAAAGACAAAACCAGTAAAAGAAGACAAATGAGGACGATCCTTTTGTTGTTAATGACAGATAATTGTCTCCCACACGTCTGACTGTTATGCTATACTTGGTGGGATATCTTAACTTTACTATCATGCGAAAAATATGCAATGGAAATTTACGTTATTAAATATAGAAAGAACTCCATTCCATCGAATTATCAAGTGATGATAAGTTACCATTTAAACGTTTAGCAAAAAGATTTCAGTCTTATAAATGGAACATACGATGCCAAGAATGGCGACTATTTTTGTCCAACATGTCTTTAGGCTTTCGTGTATTTTACTAATCCACTTAGTTGCATACAACAATGGTATACAGAGCATTAATGACCTTATTTGTATAGCCAGAAGAAAATGTTCACGATAAATCAGTCTTAATATGTATACCGGAAGCACTGCAATGCGTTTGTCTCGTGCACCGGAAGTGACACATTGTGCCGAGTTCGTTTGATACCGGAAACAACAAGAAATAATTCCGTGTCGAAACGAAACGTTGAATTTTTGACAAAAGAAGCATGCATTAAATTAAGTAAGGAAAAAATCCAACTTCTTTGCTTCAGGGTTTATACTTCTAAACAAGCATCTTTTAATTAAGGGAATTTTGAGACGAGTAAGTCCGGAACAATGAACTCATTTTCAATTGACAAAAGGCTTTGCGGGCTTGTGTAAACGTAACATTTTAATGTTGTTCGATGCACGCATTGTTAGAAACGTTACTCATTCGGCAGGAAGACATAACGGCTATCATATCATAAGGTTCGCTTGTTTATTTGAATATAGTCAATGTATAGGCATATATTCTGAACGTAACAGCTAGCCAGCCACCTGACATTTTATGTATCTTCTCAAAAAGTATCAAAACACGTGTTAAATAAGCATTTCGTGTCAATTTGAACAGATCCTCATGAGTAATTGTATATAATTCACGACCTGTCCATATAAAATCAATACATAAATGACGTATACAAATTTTAATAGCGCTACTGAATATTTTAACGAATTACAGTTAAGTGCTAGCTGTTCCATTCAGTATACCGCTGTGTGCATGTAATTTACACCTACTCTCCAGATGCACTACATTCTAAATTATTGTATAAAGCATTGACTGGAACCATTTCTGTTGCGGTGATGGCTCTAGTCTTTTATGGTTTGTATTGTAGTTTAGCGCGCTCGCCATCGTCTGGTACACAGAATTATCTTCAGTTTTAACATATTTATTGCCACATAGACATATACCATAATATGTATTATTCATACGAATCAGATACAATTTAAGGCAAAGGTTCAAGTTCTCTTAACATTGGATACAGCCATTTCCATTCAACTATATTTTACAATTTTAAAGATGGTTTAGGTATAGTTTTATTATGCTCATGACCGGTAAGAATGAGTAACATACCTGGTTGAAACAAAAACTTCTCCAAAATGATATAACATATTCTCTTTTTGAGATAAGAAATGTATAATATTTAATATTTATTTCTGATCCTTTTCATATTGTGTGCTGATATATTGTAATTGTTGTGATATACGAAATAAAATATGTTTAAACCAAAATGGTATATGTATTAAAAAATAAAAAAAATGTTTTATTTCCATTCAAGTTATCGAAGAAATCTTTTCGAAGATTCTTGTCTCATAAAAACAAGGCAATCAATCAATTAATACAGAAATTAATAGAGTAAATGAAATAAATAAAGGTGATTACAGTGCATAAGAACTTTTAAATGTGTTAATATCAATTTATAAATAAACCCTAATTGTCCCATGTTAATCTCTTTCAATGGTTCAAATAATGTGGCCTCAAGGTGTGTCAAGATATTTGAAGAAATTTAAGAAATTTGTATGTCCAATTGGACTTTTTTTTATCAAAAAAGTCGAGATGGAGGTTGGCGAAAAACAAATGCGATACCGATTTTGTCTTTCTCGCATACTTGATTAGAACATATGTCATTTTTTTCCGGTTTGAGGTATTTCTATATACCCCTAGGGTCGAGGTTAGAATCACGCGCTCACGATCTGCACTATGCTTAGATGACGTCTCATTATTCTGTTGTGCATAGAAAAGAACCTTACAATATGGTATCACTATTTTGACAGGAAACTCGACAGGGCCTTAGTTTGAATAAAAAGAGCGAGACCTAGTGTTGAGTAAGGACGTATAGAAGATGTTCTCACTAATTCCTTTGGTTGTGGTTACCTTATCTCAATCTTCTACAATTTAAATATTTTTATAATCTCCGGCACATTCAAATATATTGAATCAATGCAAAACATCCTAAACTGAAGACAATAAATTTTACATTCAAAACAATTTTCTCTTATATATACTTAACTCCAAGCAATATATTCTAAACTTAAACCAAATACAGATACTTAAATAATTTATAGAAGTGTGTAAACCATTATTTGAAGCTATATGTCTGGTACCTAATACTACCTAATGTATGTATACGTATTTGCCAACGAAATCAATAGTTAGACAAAGTCTTCCTAATTTCATCTAATTGAATATATACATACTCCCTATTGTTTACGGTAATAGTTGTGGTAACCCACTTATTTCATTATTAGCGGCACATTTTCTTTGTTTTCTTTTCTAATTTTTGATCGGGAGACAAGCCCCAACCTATTTAGTTTCCCAGGAGCACTAGATAAATAGTTTAGACGTACGTAAAGATGGCACGGAGGACAAAAATAATGAAACAGTAATTAAATTGACAATCAAGACCTAATAGAAAAGATATAATCTGGATAAATGATAACAGGGAAATCGGATTAATTCCGGTAAATATTTGACTAATGTTTCTACAGGTTATCGCACGCGACATTTGCATTTCGTGGTATTATCTTTGTTTAGTCACGAGACACGTGTCCATTACTGCCATGCATGCTATAACAATTTGGAGAGATACGGCGTACTAATACAGAGGTGAAATAATTATATGGTCGAAGACCGTCTTGTTCAAAATGTCGTTGTGTGCGTAAATGGTTCGATTAAAATTATCAACTTGGCATTTCATTTTGTTTTTATGTGTCTATCTTGTTTGAGTTGATCTACTCAAGTATATATTTGACAAAGTGTTTAAATGTTTTATTTATATTTGTCCAACATCAAAAACTAGTGAAAAATGTATATATTTAAAGGTAGCACAAGGGTTACGTCATCGTACCCGCTCTCAATATGGTTACCGGGTTAATGGGTTTCTCCTGCATAGAAGCATACATTGACTACCAAAAACATAATTTCTTTGGAGCCATTTGCAGGATTAATTCAGAAGAGAAGATACAGTGAAACGAGTCTTCATGCGACGTTTATTTCAGTTCATAACAAACTTGGGGTTGTTCTAGACATTATAAGAATTTTAGATAGATATGGTATGTATGCATTCTTGAGTGCCTTTTCAGACAATGGTGTCTTTGAAAAGAAAGTCTCGTGGAAAATAAAATGTAAAAGCGCAATATTAGAATATGAAAAAGAACAATGGCGAAGCAGAATGGTGATATCTGAAGATTTCATCATATTCCGTGATGTACAGCCATGTCTAACGTGTCTAATCGAACCTATGGCGGGTTGCCCTGGAAGTATGAAACAGCTTAGAAGTATTGACGTTCTTGGCAAAGTTGTGTTGCGGCCAGATCATACCTGGACTTTGTACTAGATGTAATAACAATACAGGTGACAAACTGTGCCATTTACCAACTATGTGTATGGGTCAGAAACTTATTTACATTCGTTTAACACCCTAAAACAAATATGTAATACATGCTATATGTAATGTAGTACATGTAATACTTTTCCTGAGTTATGTGATAAAAAGAATCTTACATTCGTGCTCATCTTTTATTTATTTTATTAAACTCGTTGGCAAAAATGATATAACGCTCGGCATAGACTCGCATAATATATATTTTTGCCAACTCGTTTAATAAATTCAATAATAAACGAGCTATTACGTAAGATCGATTATTATGTATCCAATGTGTTTGCTATTCAAGAAAAATAATCATTTATGTCTTTTTATAAGGAGAACTGTTTTGGCGGAAAGAGACTGCCGAGACAGAATTTCAAACCCATTGCATATTCTAACAACTTTTTTTCATCACTATTAGCGTTTACGTAATATTATTTTAAAGAAAAATACTGTTTGCGACAGGTTATAATCTATTTAATTGGAATGACATGATGTTACGTCAGTTATGATCGTCAATCTCCGGTAGGAATTTCGGGATATCACGAAGGAGTTCGGTAAGTGCCCCTTCATTAAGTTACCTGTCGATGAGTCCAAAACTTTATCATACCCAAAATGTGTCGAATGAAATATAAGAAAAGTCGATGAATTGTTTCGTAAAACAAACGTTTCTTAAATTAACAAATAGTTAAAACATGTCGAAATACATGTAATATAATATCTTACAATTACACAATAATCACTACAATTATACAAAAGGACAGAAATGTTCCGCCAAGTTTGAAAAAACAACAACAACAAAACTAAAACAAAAAAAGCAAATCGTCGAAGAGCCATAAAAAAGTTACCGATACAAACACTTGATAATCTGGTAATAAACATGAAGGGACCAACTTCAAATTAGCGTGCGAATTTTACGAGACTCGTATAATGATTGATTATTTTTTCATTTAAACACACAGTTGCTGTTTTGCCTAATTGGAACTCATTAATAAATAAAATGAATTTATTCGGCCCAGAATTCGTGTCTTTCTTCTTTCCGAAGAACGAAATGCTAGGTGCCATCTAGAGTCGTTTTAATGTCCGTTTATAAGATTATCATCTCGTTAAGACGTTTACTTTTCTTTGATCTCAATTACTTGAGGGTTTGCATACAGGGATGCGAATAAATGATTTAAGAAATGCGTCCTAAATCGCGGGATAAACGCAAATTTCTAAACAATAAATGCACTAAAACTGCGGCGACACGAATGTCACCGGTGTTTCATCAGACACAGTGTGTTAATTATTTAACTAACCATTTTTAACAAACTGTTTTCGTTGTAAACGGATGGTCATATAATCTGTTATTTTAAAAAAAGTGTAAAGGACTGATGCATATTTGATGATATCGTCTCATTATTGAAATCCGTCATAAAACACTTAAGTAACAACAAAGCAGATACTCATATACTGTCCATGTCATGTATTGTGGTCCTGTACTGCACTCGGTTATCTTGCGTTTCGTTGAGTGATGTACTGTTCTTGACTTCACGGCACGGCACGGCACGGCACGGCACGGCACGGCACGGCACACGGCACGGCACGGTACACGGCACGGCACTGCACTGCACTGCATTGCATGATATGGTAATGTCATGTGATGTGATGTACTGCGATTTGATGTTATATGTCGTGATGTGCTTGTCCTGTCCTGTCCTATCCTGAGCTGCGATGCGATGTGATATAATATAATGTGATTTGATGTGTTTGTCCTGAATTGCACTGAGCTATCCTGCGTTGCATTACGGTTACGTTGCGTTGTGCTGCACTATGTACGGCACCTATACCGTACCGTATCGTACCTACCAGTACCGAACCTTTACCACACCTTTACCACATCCTTACCGCACCCGTACCGCAGCCGTACCGTACTGTATTGCACTGTACCAGTTTCTTGTTTACACGGTGCAGATAGACATACACTACTTGTATTTCGTCAATACCGTGCTAATGGACGTACAGTAACTTGCACTTAGTTTCTTATGTGCGGTTTAGATGGGCGTACACAATGCACACTCGTAACTCCACAACGGACAGATAGAGGCCCCAAAAGCCCGATTCGAACAGCTTATTTGCATACCGGTAATTTCCGTTTTCCATGCATATTTTTACAACTATATTAATCTATGTAAATAATCGACACAAGGCCACCATAAAGCCTTAACATTTATATAGTCTCGACTGATGAACCGGCAATTTTTGGTAGAGGACAATTATATGTTTATGATTATACGGAATCATCAAAGGCGTTTTGAACTTATCATTAAAAACAGCCATGCAACTATCAAGAAAAACCCAACCGTTTATTTTAATCATATACTTTGTAATACCAACTACACCCAGGATTTTATTCAACATAAATTAAGCCACCCACCGTCATAATTGTATTGATTTTGTGACAATTAGTCATTACGTTTATCAACAATACGATCATAATTATAATAACGTATAGGATAGCAATTTCTATAATGTGTGTCAATTAAACCGCCGCTAAAGGTGGGCTATAATACTGCTTTTTAATATACAATAAAACTGCAAAAGTTGAGGTTTTAAATCGAACTTAACATGTGTTTATACAAATACGAGCTACATTAAGCTCATTAGCTTAATTAAAGACCACGTTTAATATATTTAATAAAGATTGTGCCTGTTAATATTTCACACAAAAAGAATAACTTATAAATTAATCATTTGCCTGACAGTACAGAAAACCATTACTTGTTTATACAAAAATCACTTAATTCTAAATAGTATCCATTAAGCCTGTCACACACACACTGGGGTACACATTAGTGTGATGTTCGATAACTTTTCAATTCAATCCAGCAAGCTGGCACCGCGAAACAACTTGAAACCCCTTCGCTGTTTGTTATTCATATAAAGGGTCAGTTTCGATTCAATTAGTAAGTTTTTATCCGTTTAATTTGTCAAACCAACAAAGGAATGAATATGTTTAGTTGAATAAAACTGTTTTTCAACAACCTTCATCAAATAATGAACCAAACATGGGGCATAGAATACACATTAAGTAAATCGCTGTGATGAAAGCTAGTTCTATTAAAAAGGTAAAATGTATTTAGATTTTTTTAAATAGATTTATTTGCCTTCGTGTGAGGTTATGATACTCAAATAAGAATGTAATCGGTGCGTTTGTAACGCCGAGTTTATTCAAACAAACAGCAGCGCATTGTTAAACAGTGCTTATGGAGGTGACAATAATGGACTCAAAGCCTACCTGAAATAGATAGCTGATCACGAAGAACGAAACCAGCCATCGCCCAAGTGGTAGCGTTTGAAGTCATCGCATGACGTTGCTTTCCTAAAGAAACATACTCGTCAAACTCAAAACCAATTAAGACATTTTAACTTTTTTTTATTTAATTTTCAATTCTTCACTAACTTTTTTATAATTACATTGTGAATGGGTCAAATTGAATTATACGAAATTCAGTTATACGTTTTGAAAAAACACGGGCCATTATAGATATCTGTAGCAAGTAGTTCAGATCACAGGGTGACTTGTATTAGTTTGATCCGCGTGTACAAGGACCCATTCATTAAAGGAACAATAATAATTAACTATTAATTCGTTAAATACACACGATTGGTTCCCTCTCTGTCATATTTCAACTCGCCCTAGAGTGATTACCCTGGCTAAGGATATGATACGATCATCAAACGCCGCAAAGTGTCACTTATGCTCTCAAAATAATATCGTCCAACGGGGTGTCACAAGTAGGTAATCATGTATGTACCAACACAGGCACATTAACTGAAGTATACATAGCTGTCTCTTTCTCTCTGTCTCTCTCACCCTCTCTCTCTCTCTCTCTCTCTCTCTCTCTCTCTCTCTCTCTCTCTCTCTCTCTCTCTCTCTCTCTCTCTCTCTCTCTGTCTCTCTCTCTGTCTGTCTCTCTCTCTCTCTCTGTCTCTCTCTGTCTCTCTCTCTCTTTCTCTCTCTCTAACATATATGCATGTTCCTTAACCATCAATATTTAACTTATATGCGAGTTTTTAAGCAGCAACATTTAATATATATATATGCGTGTTCTTTAAGTTCACCAAGCAGCAACATTTAACATACATGTATGCACATGTATATGTGGTAGGAAGTCAACACATAAACCACCAATCAGATAGAAGTTAGTTTGATATAATTTTTTCGTATTTCGATTTTAGCCTGTAACTCTTCATATCGAAGGCTGAGAAGGTTAAAGTTGCGCTTCATGTTGAATATCGAAAGACGAAACACGAATATCAAACTAATGTCAGTCTGCTATAATAGTATAGAATATCAAACAAACGTCAGTCTGCTATGATAGTATAGAATATCAAACAAACGTCAGTCTGCTATGATAGTATAGAATATCAAACTAACGTCATTCTGCTATGATAGTATAGAATATCAAACAAACGTCAGTCTGCTATGATTGTATAGAATATCAAACAAACGTCAGTCTGCTATGATTGTATAGAATATCAAACAAACGTCAGTCTGCTATGATAGTATAGAATATCAAACTCACGTCAGTCTGCTATGATAGTATAGAATATCAAACAAACGTCAGTCTGCTATGATAGTATAGAATATCAAACTCACGTCAGTCTGCTATGATAGTATAGAATATCAAACTAACGTCAGTCTGCTATGATAGTACAGCTTTCTATGTATTGTGAATAAATATCTAACGTGTAAACTAAACGTTTCCTTACAATATAGTCGACCAAAATGGTTAGATATTTAATCATATGTAGAAACATATCTTCGAAAATGCCGTAAAACGTTTTGGATTCTGCCAACGTTTCGTAAGGATTTTCACTTAATTATTCAGAGAAAGTATAGGGAGACATAGTTTTTCTTATACAGTAGAACTTCGTTTACTCGAACACGGATGGCGGGAACACCACATATAGCTCGAACTACTTATATAGTCTCAGCCGATTCCTATTTCGATGTACATAAATGTACATGTATGGTATGATGTTAAACAATACTTGGCTCGAACAACCCTTAACTCGAACTATTTTGGTTAAGTCTCGCCCGTTTCGAGTCATCGAAGTTCTACTGTATGTCGATTTTGTAGGTCAAGCCTGGTAAATACAGTAATTTTGAAATGGATCTATTGAATACAATAAAAATATGCACTCAATTTTGAATTGATTTGAAATAAAAAGTTTAGTTTGAGCAAGTTTACCAATTATATAGTATGTATATTAAATTATTTAAAAAAAAAGGTTACATATCTAAATAAATGTTCATGAAGATGATAAAATCAAATATTGTAAATAGTATTTATGGTAATATAACAGTAAACTTCAAATCTGAAAATGGTTAGGAAAATTGCAATTATAAAGGTTACGTTTTACCGGAGATTTGCTATTAAGTCCTGATTTCACGTGATTTATATTAAGTGATAATTTGATTATGGCGATGTACATAAACAAGCCCCAACAATAAACTTGTTTTTTTTCCTGATTTCCTCTGACGTTATTTGTTTTATATTTCAATACAAACGTTAATCAAAATATTTAATATTGACTATTGGATATTGTTGAATCGGAGATGAAAGCGGAATTTGTATTTTTTATTGCGTGTAATCAACGAATAAAACCCCCGTTTCTGATCAGTTTTGAAAATAAACCCTCTTTCGATTTAAGTTTTTCTCTACGTTAAAAATAAAAGACATCTTAGAAATATCTTCAGAAAAAACAACAATTTATTAACAAAAGAAAGTATGCAGTTTTAGCTCATGGTGAACATATTGAAAAACACATTTCAGTATAATTGGGAATTTCATCCGTTTGATGTACATGTACGTGAATAATTGCTATCTGTAGAAGCCAGAAACTGTCACCAGAAGTAGAAAAAAACACATTTATATGTAAGTTCGATAATGGCACTGCTACAAAATTTCAGTAGGTAATGAGACCACAGAGAAAGCAAATATAGTTATATGCATACAAAACTGATGGTATTTATCTACAACAGCGGTTAATACTGTCTGAAAAAAAAAACGTTAACGGAAATGGCTTTTAAAATTGTCATTTAAATTTATATACAAAAAGAACATTATTTCCAAAAGTACAACCACCTCATGACAGCACAAATATACTGCATTAACCAATATTATGCGCAAAAAAATGTATTTAAAGCATACAGAAGTAGTGTGGCGTTAGGGTTCGTCGTCTCAGCGGTTGCGCTTCGCTTTTCCCCCATTTCCTACATGTCGTTATACAGAGGCTACAGTCCCTAGAAAACAATCCAGCCGAAATACTAATGCGATTCTCAATTATTTTATTCAAACAATCAAGCCGATATACTAATGCGATTTTTCGATTATTTTATTCAAACAATCCAGCCAATATACTAATACGATTCTCAATTATTTATTCAAACAATCCAGCCAATATACTAATGCGATTCTCAATTACATTATTTAATCAAGCCAATATACTAATGCGATTCTCAACTATTTTATTCAATCAGGCGAATATACTAATGCGATTCTCAATTATTTTATTCAAACAATCCAGCCGATATACTAATGTAATTCTCAATTATTTAATCCAAACAATCAAGCCAATATACTAATATGATTCTCAATTATTTATTCAAACAATCCAACCAATATACTAATACGAGTCTTAATTATTTATTCAAACAATCCAGCCCATATACCAATACGATTCTCAATTATTCAAACAATCCAGCCCATATTCTAACGCGATTCTCAAATATTTTATTCAAACAATCCAGCCGATATACTAACGCTATTCTCAATTGTTTTATTCAAACATTCCAGCCGATATACTAACGTGATTCTCAATTGTTTTGTTCAAACGATCCAGCCAATATACTAATGCGATTCTCAATTATATTATTCAAACGATCCAGCCAATATACTAATACGATTCTCAATTATTCTATTCAAACAATCCAGCCAATATACTAATGCGATTCGCAATTATTTATTCAAACGATTCAGCCAATATACTAATACGATTCTCAATTATTTTTTTCAAACAATCCAGCCAATATACTAATGCGATTTTCAATTATTTTATTCAAACAACCAAGCCGATATACTAATGCGATTTCTCGATTATTTTATTCACACAATCCAGCCAGTATACTTATGATATTCTCAATTATTTATTCAAACAATCCAGTCAATATACTAATACGATTCTCAATTATTTAAACAATCAAGCTAATATTCTAATGCGAATCTCAATAATTTTATTCATACAATCAAGTTAATATACTAATACGATTCTCAATTATTTATTCAAACAATCCAGCCCATATACTAATACGATTCTCAATTATTCAAACAATCCAGGCAATATTCTAATGCGATTTTCAATAATATTATTCATACAATCAACCCAATATACTAATACGATTCTCAACTGTTTTATTCAAACGATCCAGTCAATATACTAATACGATTCTCAATTATTCAAACAATCAAGCCAATATTCTAATGTGCTTCTCAATAATTTTATTCATACAATCAAGCCAATATACTAATACAATTCTCAATTATTTATTCAAACAATCCAGCCCATATACTAATACGATTCTCAATTATTCAAACAATCAAGCCAATATTCTTATTCGATTCTCAATAGTTTTATTCATACAATCAAGCCAATATACTAATACGCTTCTCAATTATTTATTCGAACAATCCAGCCCATATACTAATATGATTCTCAATAATTTTATTCAAACAATCCAGCCCATATACTAATACGATTCTCAATTATTTAAACATTCCAGCCGATATTCTAACGCGATTCTCAATTATTTTATTCAAACAATCCAGTTAATATTCTAACACGATTCTCAATTGTTTTATTCAAACAATCCAGCCGATATACTAACGCAATTCTCAATTATTTTATTCAAACAAACATTATATAAGATGCATTTCATAACAATTTAGACGGTTATATAATTATAATAAGAAAAGCATGCCATATTATAACATAAGAAGAAGAAGAAGAAGAAGAAGAAGAAGAAGAAGAAGAAGAAGAAGAAGATTTTTATTTTAATTATACGTAGTTTATAATGTAATAACATGTTAGGAGTTAAACACATAAACACATGCCAAGTTGAGTAACAAACATGCACATAAACACACACAGTTCTTATTTTCCCACCCATCTTTGATTTGTGTCTGTGCCAAAACCTGTTTTAATATACATTTCGTATTACAAAGACGTGCATCTTACATACGTAAATAATGCATTTTTTTTGTTTTATATGTATAATGTTACATTTTTATCAACTCCTATGTGTATGCTGCAAATCTGTTATTTTCTTGTCTGATCAGAGGGGATATTCGATACTTTAAGACATTTTTATATCGCGCAATAGTGCTCTTTTTTCTTGTCAGAGTTTTAGTATTTTGTTTATCTTAACACACTTTTTATAAATTGATTTACAGCATTATATTACACATATTGTTATTATGTCAATAGTTGTCTTCGCATTGTGTGATAGTATCATGTGATTTATATACATGAATGGATATGTACATATATCGGACATTGCTGTTATTATTACTGTGTTGTTCATAAATGAGACTAAAATAACGATTGAATATATGCATACTTTTAATATTTCAATACGCATATAAATTAGATTTTTGCTTGTCTTTGCTCAAAATACATTTTTAGGATGAACTCAATTATCAATAATGTATTATGGAACGTGCATCAGAAACAGATTTGCTTAATCGAACAATTTCTGGTTTATTATTTGATTTTTTCCAAGAACCAGCCAATATTATCATTTAAAACACACAAACATCGGGGCCACCTCGCTTGGGTTGGACATATTTTGTTTTCGAAAATAGCATACATTAAATCATACAAATACTATAACAATAAGTTATTGAAACGGAAACAAAATGCTTTATAGAGTTTCTCTTCTGTTTTTTTTTGTATTTTCGTTGGAGGCGGATTTATACATACCCTATGTTAATGCATATACAGATAAAGTAAAGTAATGTGTTTGTTTATTATAGTGCCACCCCTATTGAAAGGGCCAGCCACACTGGCCTTATGAGACACCTTTATGCTGCGCACAGTTACTTCCGGAAAGCTATCATTGCCATGTGTCAAGCTGTTAGACATTCGGTACCCCTCGATTTACCAAGCTGCTGAGTGAACAACCGGCCGCATCAGAAAAAATGCTTCCACCGGGATTCGAACCTTCGACCACTCGGCCACGGAAGGTAGAGTGGAAAGTGAATAAAACCAATGAAGTTACTTGAACTTTGTCAGGTAAATAAAAGTGTATGTGATTATAGAGGAACCGGGATGAGGCACGGGTGAATTCGTTTGTCTGTTATGAAAAAATATTTTTGTGTTTTGTAAGTTAAATCTGTTTGAACTACATATATAGATATGGATCGCATCAATAAGTTTTATTAGTATTGTGTTTATATATCTTGAAACCGTGTTTAGCAGGTTGATTATGTGATTTGTAAACTGATGGCATTTCAGAAAGACATTTTCTACATCTCCGATGCCACCGCATGTACAATACGGAGATTATGTCATGCCAGTTTTTCAAGAATTCGTTTACATTTATGGTTCTCAATCCATTTGTATACATATAATGTTAAATCAGCAGTAAAAAATAGAACAGAAATCTCATTAAGGTTAAATCCTGCAAACCAGAAAGAAGCAAGTTTTGTAAAACGTGATGTCTAATAATCGGCGCGACAGCAAAACACTTCAAGATAAAAATATCGTTCATACTGTGTATGTAAGACATTCGATTCATTTTTTTATTTCAGTTTTTTGAATGGGAATTTTCAACATATTTCAGGTTATATATGACGTATCCAGCTATATTGGTGGAGGAAGACCTCAGACTGAGTCAGGTTATATATGACGTATCCAGCTATATTGGTGGAGGGATACCTCAGACTGAGTCAGGTTATATATGACGTATCCAGCTATATTGGTGGAGGGATACCTCAGACTGAGTCAGGTTATATATGACGTATCCAGCTATATTGGTGGAGGAAGACCTCAGACTGAGTCAGGTTATATATGACGTATCCAGCTATATTGGTGGAGGGAGACCTCAGACTGAGTCAGGTTATATATGACGTATCCAGCTATATTGGTGGATACGTCATATATAACCTGACTCAGTAACTGACTTCTGCAAGTAATTGACAAACTTTCTCACATAAAGTGTTTGAAGCGTGCTGGAATCGAACTTACGACCGTAGCGGTGAGAGGAAAGTGATCTTTAGACAGCGCCATAAACCACTCGGCCACGGATGACCCTCGCATTTGATTCAATCAATAGATCTGTACTTTGACTTAAATCAATCAAATTTGGATTAAACAGTTAAATACTTAAAATCATTGCATTAGACATAGCGCTTCATTTTCTGATGTCTCCGATATATCGGTTAGGTTACTGTATGCAATGTTCGCGATGTTCCGTAAAGTCATCAGACTTAAAAGATTATTATTTAAAATATCTTTACTCAATTATATATTCTTAGCTAAGATTAAAACAATTTCTTAATTTAAGTGATATTCATAAAACAATTAGCAAAAAATCTTAATTAAGAAAACATTTCAGAAAGTATTAAATCTTAGATAAAACAATTTGTCTTAAAAAACATCTTAAATAGTAATGCCTACTTTTAAATTTAATAGTTATAGAAATATCACCAGCGCAGGGGAATATGAAAATATAATTAGTTTATTTTTTTACAAAATGAGAACTGTGTAAGTCCATATATTGCACAGAATTGTTCCGCATAACATGACAACGAATCATACCCAATGGAGTGAATCAGTAAGATATTCTCATACTGTGTTTAAGTTAGTTTGCCAGTGAATAGTCTATTATTAGTTTTAAATAATTGTCTTATTTTCACGTTGTTTTACTATTGCTTCTGCTGATGCTGCTATAATTTTGTTTTGCTCTTGTTCCCGCTGCTAATGTTGTTATTCCTGATAATATTGTTTTGTTATTGATTCTGCTGATACATCGGTAGTTGGTAATGCTAAAACACTAATTGCTGTTGCTTATTCTGCTGCTTCTGCTGATGTTGCTGCTGCAGCAGCTGCTGCTGTTGTTGTTATCATGCTACAATAGTATACACAAAACACCAACTACAATTACACATTCAGACAATTAGCATGCGGGCAGCTATAATCATCTACAGATGGTTATTAGCAAGCCAAACGACGGACCAAGTCAGTAATGCAACTTTAATTTATTTCTAAGTATGGCATCCACGTCTATCGCATTCTACATGCCAGCCTGCAGAGATGGGAGATGAGGATGAACGGACACAAAACTGCGTATTACGTTAGTCCGCCATTGCTGCAGTACAATAACTACAGTGATTCAAATTGAATTACTTTATTCTCTCAATGCCTTAACTTTCAACGAACTATAATTTAATTGTAATTTTGAGTTTCTGTTGAATTGTCCTCGTTGTGTAACACGCATAAACTCCCCGCCTCCTACACCGCGGTTAAGTGATCGAATTCCAATTGTCAGTGTGCATAATTGGCCATTAGTGTCAGGCATAACTGGCAGTAGTGGACATGCGCTATTTTTGAGTCCAGTATTGGTCAATACAGGCCACCCCAGGTCCACGTCTTCTTCTTTATTTCTTCAAAGTGATAAGGGGAGGCACATGTGCAGGTCAATTCAAAGGCTACTTGAGAGACACGCTGGCCATATTGTTACCCCCCACTCAATCTGGACACAGCACTCAACTCTCGTGATCATTTCAAGATCGCACATTTCCGGCTGTATTAGAAAAAATGCATCACGGCAGTTTGACAGAGAAACTAAATGCTTTTAATGTATAAAACAGGTCGGTAACCCGAACGGACTATGGTTGCGCAATATCAAATGTGCTTAATGACTTCTATGAAACCATGCGTTCTCCGAAACAAACAAACCACAATATGATTCAATTCATTATAAAAATCACAATACGATACAAATCACAATATGATACAAATCACAATACGATATAAATTATAATACGATATAACTTCAAGATACGATACCAATCACATTACGATATGAATCACAATATAATACAAATCATACGATACAAATCACAATACGATATAAATCACAATACGATATAAATCACTATACGATACCAATCACAATATGATACAAATCACAATACGATACAAATAACAATACTATACAAATCACGATACGATATAAATCACAATACGATAGTAATCACAATACTATACAAATCACAATACAATACAAATCATGATACGATACAAATCACAATACATTACAAATCATAATACGATATAAATTACAATACTATACAAATCACAATACGATATAAATCACAATACGATACTTATCTAAATACTATACACATCACAATACTATACAAATCCAAATACGATACAAATCAAAACACGATACATATCACAATTAGATACAAATCACAATACGGTAAATATCACAATACGGTACATATCACAATACGATACATATCACAATTAGATATAAATCACAATACGGTACATATCACAATACGATACAAATCATAATACGATACATATCACAATACGGTACATATCACAATACGATACATATCACAATAATATATAAATAACATTACGATAATTATAAATCATAATACGATATAAATGACAACACGTTACAAATTATACAATACAAATCACAATACGATATAAATCACAATACGATACAAATCACAATACGATATAAATCACAACACGATGCAAATCGTACGGTACAAATCACAATACGATACATATCACAATAATATATAAATCACAATACGGTCCATATCACAATACGATACAAATCATAATACGATACATATCACAATACGGTACATATCACAATACGATACAAATAACAATACGATACAAATCACAATACGGTACATATCACAATACGATACAAATCACAATACGGTACAAATCACATTACGATACATATCACAATACTATACAAATCACAAAACGGTACATATCACAATACGATATAAATCACAATACGATACATATCACAACACAGTACATATCACAATGCGGTACAAATCACAATACGGTACAAATCAAAATACGATACAAATCAAAATACGATACATATCGCAATAAGATATAAATCACATTACGATAATTATAAATCATAATACTATACAAATCACAATACGATATAAATCACAACACGATACAAATCATATGATACAAATCACAACACGATACAAATCACAATACAACACAAATCATACGATACAAATTACAATACGATACAAATCACAATACAATCAATTGCTATAGTCTATTTCTGTAGTTTATAATCTTTAGAAATAAAGAAAAAAGGGTTTCGGTGAAATATCAATCAAAACAATAGATTGTACATGGGAAATGATGGTTATTGATACACACTGAACGGAACAGCTAACCCGCCACATAACATTTTATGTATCTCGCATTTTACGTATTTTCTCAAAAAGTATAAACAATTTTTTTTTTAATTTTGACTTGAATAAGAACATTTAGGCTACGTAATTGTCTGTTTATGTCGTATAAAAATGTTGATAACGCTACTCAATATTTTGACGAAGATACTGGAAGTACAAAAGTGGCGGGTTAGCTGTTCCGTTCAGTATGTATATAATTCTTCCACTCAACCGTGGTCGTTATATATACCACGCATGCGCAGTGATAAAGAAACAAGTGCGCCACTGTAAGGCAGGCGTAAATGGCATTTATAAAAAAAATGAATGTAAGACAACTTTTAACTATAATATATTTCGGGTCGGTATTTATAAATAGTTTTATGTAATATCAAAGAAATTATTACTTAAGTTGATATTTTATTTACGTAAATGTCCTTTAGTTTTCATATAACTAATCAATACATGTATGGTAATTCATTTTGTGTAGGAAAGGGCCGTAACTAATATTGGTAAAACTTGTGGCCAAACCCTTTTGCTTTTATTTTTGTACGTTTATGGATGTATATGTATGTAAAATGTATATGAGTGATATGTATTTATGTTTAAAACAATCGTAAATTACTTAATATGTATGCTATCCATTAATTATAATGTACTGATTTATTCGTCATGTATATGTAAAATTTGATGACATCCTCATGGGTCTAAGACCTTCTAGAAATATGAAAATAAAACTTGTATCTATATTTACGATATAGTTTATTATTACTATCATTATTAATCTTTAATAATAATACTAATTTGATATACTAGTATGTGTTCTTATTAACGAGGGTTAGAGAAACGAGCCAATGGGCTGGTGTTTATAAAGCACCCAAGTAAGACTAATATCTTAAATATTGACTTAAATTGAAATTTTTTTTTTCTGAAAATTCTTTAAAATTGTCACATTACTGAACACAAAAAAAATTCAAAACACCATACATGTAGTTTAGTTTAAACTTATTTTATTGCTTTTTAACAAATAAACACATATAGTCACTGAAATATATATATATATATATATATATATATATATATATATATATATATATATATATATATATATATATATATATATATATATATATGTATATATTATTGATTCTTTAACCTTGTACGAAAACGAAAACAAGATTAATAATAAAAAAAACTTTATATGTATTTTCTTTTCTTATCAACATTTTCGTCCAAAAAGAAGAATGGTCTTGACGAAAACGAAATACAAGACCATAATAGATAGTATTATTATGTAAAACAAAAAACATCTATAATACATCTATAATACATCTATAATACACCTATAATACATCTATAATACATCTATAATATATCTATAATACACCTATACTGCATCTATAATACATATATAATACATCTATAATATATCTATAATACACCTATAATACATCTATAATACATCTATAATACATTTATAATACATCTATAATACACCTATAATACATCTATAATACATCTATTTTGTTGATATATTTGAATTTAATATTGCTCTAAGTGTTAACTATATTGCTGTTGTTTTATAGATTAAAGATGCATCACCTATAAATTTATTTTCAATAAATGATGGAAAGTTTATTTAATCACAAAGAGAAATTCTCATTCGCAGATAACTGCTGATTCCGTCCTTGTAGTTTATCTTATTTATGAGAAATTCGTTAATACACAGTTCGCCATTTCCCGTTTTCTTTGTCAATGCTTCAGCATAAATTGATACTGGCCAATGAGTGACTTTATCGGGAACCGCGATTTAGTATTTGGTCAACAAAATTAAAGAATTTTACACCACAGAGACAAAACACAACGTAAGTTATTGAACAGAATATCCCTAATATATGACGTGTTAAAAGAATGTTCAATTTTACTGCTTAGATCGAAAAAATATCGGCGATGTAGGTCAGGCTACTTTAAATGTTTTAAAGATACTATTAAAAACATCTGTATATTTTATTAGAATTCAGTGTTTTTTCAGCCTTTTTATAGCTGTTATTGGGTCATAGTCCCGATGGCAAATAGTATCTTTTTTTTCCCAATTGAGTTGTAACAATTCCCAGTTGAAAGCTTCAATAATTGTAGTGAAACTTGTAATAATTCCTAGATAATATAAACAATGTTTTCCCCATTCTGAATTGAGTATGAAATTGCCTCTTCAATTAAATGGTCAGTTTAGCAAGTGTAAAAGGTTTTATAACCTTTACAAACATGTTCAGCTCAAAATTTCCCCCAGTTTTAATGAAAACGCTGCTAAAATTCCCAATTCCAAGAGTAAATGTCATCTGTTCAAAATGGTAAAAAAAAACACTGGAATTATTTCAACATAGTTTGTTAAGCTTTCAATAATATCTCTAATCAAACCCCTGTTCTGTGCCCTCTGATCCATTTGGATGTGCACATTAGTCATTACGGTGTACACAAGTATACGTTTTAGGTGTAACCCCACCATTAATTTTTGTTCTTTATTCTATAGTAAATAATAAAAGTTTGAAGGCTTGTCATTCATAGAGGGTCCCAAATGAAAGAAGTGAAACCTACATTTTACTGTTTGTCAACCTCTGCACTATCAAAATATGATGAGAAAAGTAGGGGTCATGTGTCATATAAGAGATTTTTTTTCTGCTCAGTGTGTACACTGGTGACAAAGTGAAAGTAGACTTCCGAAATCATGAATTCATACCCCAATTTCCAAGCATCATTTTTTTTTCTATATTCACAATTCAAACATAACAATGCTATCAAAATGTTCAAAATACATCAATAATGCCATTCAAATAAAAAAATTAGCATTGAAAATAGGAAAATGCATTTTTAAAGAAGAAGAATTGAGGATTATTTACAACCGCCATTATGCGACTACCCCACGGAAGCACTTCCTTTTTGCAATGGTGGTACTATGCCTTTAGTGGAGGACGAGCTCTTAGTTGGAAAATGCAGAATTTAATTTGTCAGGTAATAAAACAGTTGATCAAATAGACACAGTTAATGCCGCGACGCTGTTTAATGATAATCCCGTCGTAATTTCAATTATCGATATTTTACAAAACGCTAATGGGACATTAACAAAGACAGAAAGTGAATATATATATGTTTAAATCAAGTGCTACACGTTTTGATATTTGAAAGTCAAAATGAATCGATGAATTGTGATGTTGTTAAATAGATGAGCAATTTCTGTACCGACGGAACAAAGTGGCAAATTACGCCTTGTTGTTTGTACGTATCTTTTATCTCCAGGTTTAGATTCTTTGTCTAAAATTCAAAAGTTCATATCGAAAAATGTCTAGCCTGTTGTCTTTTCATTCTAAGTTCGAATAGCATTTGAAATGTTTAATATCTCTCCAGCAGGTGTCATAAAACTGGTAATGAAAGTTAAATCATGATTAATCTAAAAAACACTCATACCATTAAAGTACATTCATACCATTAAAATACTTTATTTATACCGAAAGGATAAAGATACGCCGGGCAAATTTCAGAGCCACATTATTTACTTTTGTACACGATATTTTCACTTTTTGAACATGTAGGCAAAGGTCGGTGTATTGTATTATTGATTTTGTCAATATCATCATTGTTATTGTCAAAATCTTTAATAAAATGCATAAATAAATCTGTATATATCGCTTACGATAGTTAGATAGTGTGGCGCTGAAATTCACCCAGCCTGTCTTTATCCTTTAAGTATCGTTTTCAAAGCGATTCAGCTTTATTCATCGCATAAACCCAACTTTCTTCTGAGAGAAGTAACTCCGCCCAACAACGTATAATGTCGCTTTCAGGCGCTTATGTTATAGTCGTTCCTTTGATGCGAAGTTTTACTCCTCGATCATTTTTTCTAGAATCAGTTTTACTGTCATGATTCCTCTTGTTGTTTTATTTAATTTGGCTCTTTATGTTTTTCACGTGCTATTCCCAGGCGTGACACATAATCCTGTGAAAATCACAAGGTAATGAAAATGTAATTAACAAGAAACCGTTAATTAAAAGTTGTTTCTTGCTAATTCTATATAATGAGGTATTTGATGCTGATACTAAAAGATAGATTGTCTGAAATTGATTATAGGTGGGTTGGCAAAACGCGCCTACGTTATAATACAAATATTTACGGATTTAAGCGGCACAAGGGAAATTAAAAGTGTACGTAAATGTAATTAGTATTGTCTGTAATGACAGAGACAAAATCCCGGGTAAATACACAGGACGGACGACCGCTATCTTCCATGACAAAACGGCTTATGTATGTCGATGCCCGGCGCTTGATAATGAGAAGGTGCAACTATCAATGATGTTTACTGCAGGTTTAATGATTTTAGATGGTATTGAAGATGGCGTATCTTTGTGTTTAAGGTGCTTATATTGTGTAAAAAAAATCTAGACTGCTTCCTTAGTTTTAAGTTTTCCGTGAGTGATTGTCGTTTTTGTGTCTTAGTGTTTAAAACGTTTATTTTGTGCAAACAATATAGATTGCTGTTTTTATATTTCGCGTAAATGGATGAAGATATTTAAAATGCCCATGACGTGTAACAATCAATATTTTGTCTTTGTTTTTTATTGCGTTAATAATTGATGGTGTTGTTTCTATGTATTTTATGTATTTCAATTATATACACTTGCTCAGGAGGGTGTTGTTTATATGTATTTTAGATATATACACTTTCTATTGACTGTATTGTTTTTATGCAATTTAGATATGTACACTTGCGAAGGTCGGTGTTGTTTCCATGTATTTTAGATGTATATACTTGCTATTGATAGTGTTGTTTTTTATGTATTTTATATATATACACTTGTTAAGGACGGTGTTGTTTTTAATCATTTTAGATATATACTCTTGCTAAGGACGGTGTTGTTTTTATGCAATTTAGATATATACACTTGCTAAGGTCGGTGTTTTTTTCATGAAATTTAGATGTATATACTTCCTATCGACAGTGTTGTTTTTAGGCATTTTATATATATATATATATATATATACATATATATATATATATATATATATATATATACTTGCTATCGACGATGCTGTTTTTATGCATTTTAGATATATACACTTGTTATGACGATGTTGTTTTTATGCATTTTAGATATATACACTTGCTAAGGACGGTGTTGTTTTATGCATTTTAGATGTATACACTTGCTATTGACGATGTTGTTTTTATGCATTTAAGATATATACACTTGTTATTGACGATGTTGATTTTAAGCATTTTAGATATATACACTTGCTAAGGACGGTGTTGTTTTTATGCAATTTTAGACATATACACTTGCTAAGGTCGGTGTTGTTTTCATGAATTTTAGATGTATATACTTGTTATTGACAGTGTTGTTTTTATGCATTTTAGATATATACACTTGTTATTGACGATGTTGTTTTTATGCATTTTAGATATATACACTTGTTTTTGACGATGTTGATTTTATGCATTTTAGATATATACACTTGCTAAGGACGGTGTTGTTTTATGCATTTTAGATATATACACTTGCTATTGTCGATGTTGTTTTTATGCATTTTAGATATATACACTTGTTATTGACGATGTTGATTTTAAGCATTTTAGATATATACACTTGCTAAGGACGGTGTTGTTTTATGCATTTTAGATGTATACACTTGCTATTGACGATGTTGTTTTTATGAATTTTAGATATATACACTTGTTAAGGACGTTTTTTTTTAAACATTTTAGATATATACTCTTGCTAAAGACGGTGTTGTTTTTATGCAATTTAGATATATACACTTGCTGTTGACGGTGTTGTTTTTATGAATTGTATATGTATACACTCGCTATTGACGGTGTTGTTATATGCAATTTAGATATATACGCTTGCTCAGGACGGTGTTGTTTTTATGCATTTTAGATGTATACACTTTCTATTGACGGTGATGTTTTTATGCATTTTAGATATATACACTTGCTATTGACGGTGTTGTTTTCATGCATTTTAGATATATACACATGCTATTGACGATGTTGTTTTTATGCATTTTAGATATATACACGTGCTATTGACGATGTTGTTTTTATGCATTTTAGATATATACACTTGCTAAGGACGGTGTTGTTTTTATGCAATTTAGATATATATATAGTTGCTAAAGACGGTGTTGTTTTTATGCATTTTAGATGTATACCGTGACTTGCTATTGAAGGTGTTGTTTTTATGCATTTTAGATATATACACTTGCTACTGACGGTGTTGTTTTTATGTATTTTAGATATAGATACTTGCTTTTGACGGTGTTGCTTATATGCATTTTAGATGTATACACTCGCTATTGACGGTGTTGTTGATATGCAATTTAGATGTATACACTTGCTTTTGACGGTGTTCTTTTATGCAATTTAGATGTATACACTTGTTATTGGCGGTGTTGTTTTTATGCAATTTAGATATATACACTTGCTTTAAACGGTGTTGTTTTTATGCAATTTAGCTGTATACACTTGCTAAGGACGGTGTTGTTTTTATGCACTTTAGATGTATACACTTGTTATTGACGGTGTTGTTTTTATGCAATTTAGATGTATACACTTGCTTTTGACAGTGTTGTTTTTATGCAGTTTAGCTGTATACACTTGCTAAGGACGATGTTGTTTTTATGCATTTTAGATGTATACACTTGCTATTGACGGTGTTGTTTTTATGAAATTTAGATGTATACACTTGCTTTTAACGGTGTTGTTTTTATGCAATTTAGCTGTATACACTTGATAAGGACGGTGTTGTTTTTATGCATTTACGATGTATACACTGGCTGTTGACGGTGTTGTTTTTATGCATTTTAGATATATACATTTGCCGTTGACGGTGTTGTTTTTATGCGAATTAGATATATACACTTGCTGTTGACGGTGTTGATTTTATGCGAATTAGATATATTCACTTGCTGTTGACGATGTTGATTTTATGCATTTTAGATGTATACACTTGCTATTGACGGTGTTGTTTTTATGCAATTTATATATATACACTTGCTAAGGTCGTTGTTGTTTTCATGCATTTTAGATATATACACTTGCTGTTGACGGTGTTGTTTTTATGCGAATTAGATATATACACTTGCTGTTGACGGTGTTGATTTTATGCGAATTAGATATATACACTTGTTATTGACGATGTTGATTTTAAGCATTTTAGATATATACACTTGCTAAGGACGGTGTTGTTTTATGCATTTTAGATATATACACTTGCTAAGGACGGTGTTGTTTTATGCATTTTAAATGTATACACTTGCTAAGGCCGGTGTTGTTTTTATGCAATTTAGATATATACACTTGCTGTTGACGATGTTGTTTTTATGCGAATTTGATATATACACTTCCTTTTGACGGTGTTGTTTTTATGCAATTTAGATACATACACTTTCTAAGGACAGTGTTGTTTTATGCATTTTAAATGTATACACTTGCTAAGGACAATGTTGTTTTTATGTGAATTAGATATATCCTTTGCTGTTGACGGTGTTGTTTTTATGCAATTTAGATGTATACACTTGCTATTGACGGTGTTGTTTTTATGCATATTTAATATATACAATTGCTATTGACTGCGTTGTTTTTATGCAATTTAGCTGTATACACTTGCTAAGGACGGTGTTGTTTTTATGGATTTTAGATATATACACTTGCTATTGACGGTGTTGTTTTTATGCATTGTAGATATATACACTTGCTAAGGACGGTGTTGTTTTTATGCAATTTAGATATATACACTTACTATGTACGGTGTTGTTTTTATACATTTTAGATGTGTATACTCTTGCTATTGACGGTGTTATTTTATGCATTTTAAATATATATACTTGCTGTTGACGGTGTTGTTTTTATGCATTTTAGATATGTATACACTTGCTATTGAATATGTTGTTTTTATGCAATTTAGATGTATACACTTGCTCAGGACGGTGTTGTTTTTATGCATTTAAGATGTATACACATGCTTATGACAATGTTGTTTATATGCATTTTAGATATATACACTTGCTGTTGACGGTGTTGTTTTTATGCATTTTAGATGTATATACTTGCTATTGACGGTGTTGTTTTAATGCAATTTAGATATATACACTTGCTAAGAATGGTGTTGTTTTAATGTATATTAGATGTATACAGTTGCTTAAGACGGTGTTGTTTCTATTCAATTTAGATATATACACTTGCTAAGGACGGTGTTGTTTTTATGCAATTTAGATATATACACTTGCTGTTGACGGTGTTGTTTTGATGCATTTTAGATGTACATTGTATACACTTGCTGTTGACGATGTTGTTTTTATGCAATTTAGATATATACACTTGCTTAGGACTGTGTTGTTTTGATGCATTTTAGATATATACACTTGCTATTGACGGTGTTGTTTTTATGCAATTTAGATATATACACTCGCTATTGACGGTGCTGTTTTTATGTATTGTAAGTATATATACTTGTTCTTGACGATGTTGTTATTATGTATTGTAAATATATATACACTTGCTATTGACGATGTTGTTTTTATGTATTGTAGATATATATACACTTGCTTTTGACGATGTTGTTTTAATGTGTTTTAGATATATAACGTACTTCTATCAATGATTTAAATGCATATTAATTGTAAAAATTTTACAATTGTAAAACCTAGTTGGTACAAATGTACAAATCACTAGTTACGATGTAAAATTTACAAATGTAAAAACATGTTTGATCACATAGTAAAATAAATTCCAACAAATGTGAAACCGAAATGTTTGTTTAAAGTGTTTGTTTTACATTATTGTATTTGTTTTAAGTGTATATGAAGAAAACATATTCTTTTTTTTCTGTCGTTGTATTTTGACATCAAAATTATCTTAGACAAGTTCTTGAAATTGCAAAATCGGATAATTAATGTCAGAGTTAAGGCCCGTCAATCGTCAAAAATTGTGTTATTTGAACTTGTGCGCATTCATGTATTTTATTCCACTCGCATTCGACCTATATCAAACTAGCATTCGACCTGTATCCAACTAACATTCGACCTTTACTAATTCGCATTCGACCTATATCCAACTAACATTCGACCTATATCCAACTCGCATTCGACCTATATCCAACTAACATTCGACCTATATCCAACTCGTATTCAACCTATATCCAACTCGCATTTGACCTATATCCAACTCGCATTCGACCTATATCCAACTAACACAGAATGTATGTCTGTAGTACGTCAAATAGCAATGTTGGGAAAGCCACATTTGAGCACGTTGATTGGTCAGTTTCAACTGAAAGTTTGATGACGTCACAGTTAAGTAAGCGTTCAACTGCTATGATTTTTTGCGACAGGCATGTAAGTCCCTGTTTTTTTTAATTGGTAGTTAATAGATATCAGGGTCTGAGATAAACTACAGGTTTATATAAATATATATTAGACAAATTGGATAGTTAAAGGCGGAACTAAACCGTAAAACATATGCTATTCAACTTTGTGTGCATTTAAACACGCACAGTTTTAGTGAATCCCTTGTAAACAGCGTAGTATATACGTACACGATCGCAACATAACCATAGAAGCTCAGACAAGTGCCTGAAAATGGTGAAATTAAATAAAACTGGCCATTGAAAGACAGGAAGCAGTGGTGATAACGGTCAATGCAGTTATCTGCAGAGGGACACCCAATATGAATGCAAACAGGCTCACAACACCTATGTGAAGGACATTGTCTCCGAAAATAATAATGCCAAGAAGCTTTAAACAATCATAAAAGAAAAGAGAACCGGTTTGACAGCAGTGGCGTCTCTACACTTATAAGCAAAGGTATCGCCAACAGTGATCCTAAAATAAAAGCGACTATTCTGACGATCAATTTTGTTGTGCCACCAAATCATCTATAGAAGGCACGCATTTCCGTTCCATTCAGAAGTTAGATATTAGAAAATATCGTTACATTAGAACAATAAGGTACAAAGTATAAATAAAATAGGATGACACTTGGTACCTTTTTGCACCAATGGGGCTCAATGGTGTCCCTCCATCAACTCATAAAGAAATTAGATCCTCAAAAATATGCAGGCCCCAAATTCCTTTAAGATTTTTGAAGAAATAAGCCAGAGAGGTCACCACCGCATTCGCATACATCTCCCAAGCCTCACTATACTCAAAAAAAGGGATCGCGAAAATCTTTCAAACTGCAGGTCCAGCTGACCAACAACATGCGTTTAGGAAGCGACGGTAATGTGAGAGCCAGTTCATTCTCACAGTTCAAGATTTTGCAACCGGCTTAGGTGATGGAGAGTAGATTGACACCATACTGGTAGATTTCAGCAAGGCGTTTGACAAAAACCAACTAAAACGTTTCCTGACAAAGTTGAAGCATTAGAAGCATCAGAGGCAACGTCCTAGAGTGGATCTAAAGCTTGATATCTAACATGATTTAACAGGTAACGGCCGAAAACTAATCTTCCACCTTTGCACAAGTTACCTCGGGTGTACCCCAGGGTAGGTCATCGGTCCAATGCTCTCCCTTCTATGATCAATAGCAAGTAAGCTCAAGCATGGTGAATAAGATGTGATATTGCATAGAATGTCTGTGGTATATAAAACAGTATACATAAAAGGGTTCATTAATCAACATCAGTCAGCCCACTTTTTTCATGACAATGCTAAAACTTTACAGCATGCTAACCAAATAGTGCACACTTCACAGCAAATAACAGGTACTGAGATGCCAATCCAAATGAGAAATTCATTTCGGGCAGGTAAAATATCAATTAATTCTTTTTTTCTTTATCATTCAGAAAATGTCAGCTGGGACAGTCGATTGTAGTATTGTGGGTGGGATAGTTTTTTAGAGTATATATCTTATTTCAGTCATTAGGTATCGGTAGCTGCCAATGTCAGCCAGTCTATTATGTATTTTATAATGAAAACGTCATGCTTGTATTTGTACATCTTTCCTATAGGGTAATCACCAAAAATGTCCCCAAAAATGATTAGTGTTATGACATATCCTACGTGTCCACAGAGCTGCTTTTCTTTATATTATTTCAATTGTATGTGTGGACCTGGGTGTTTTGATTCCAAATTGGAGAGGCATAAATAAACTGAATTATCTGGGTTTCACAATAACGTCTTCTTCTAAAACCGTGCTGAGTGTCGACAAATACTGATACTGTTCTACAGCATTGCGACACCACAGCGTCGTCTAATGGTAGATCGTCCGCCTCGGCTCGGCGCTTAGCATTTAGAGAATTTTTCTGGGTCTGGTCGGCCCGGTGTCAGTATAATGTGACTGGGTGGGGTATTATACCATGCGTTTGCGGCATATGATAATCCAGTGTGGCAGCGCTCAGAATACTGTCTCATGTAGACTATCGCAATAAGACTGGACATTTGTTGAAAGCGATGCTTAACACCATACAATGATCTACAGAATTGATGTTGATCCTAAAATCTAAGCGTTGATTTACAAATACAATTTTCACAATCGACAGCACCTTCACTATCATTACCGCTTTAGCACCTAATTGACGACAAGTGTTTCACGCTAACATAGCTGTTAAAGGACTTACGTAAAACGGAGAATTTATCACGATGATATAAAGGGAAAACAAAGAAAGGTAGTTGTTTTCAATTTGGAAAACTGTCATAAAACAAATGTAAGAAGCACATTTTCTTTTAACACTTCTTCACAGTTCTTTTAAAATGACCCAGAACCTGATATCTCTCAAATCAGGTTTATGAACTGGGGGTAAAATGCTGCCCCATAATTTATAGCATTGTTAAATTTTCCATAAAGCAACTGACCAATCACCAGTCAACATGCTCAACTGTATTGCTATATAACGGACTCAATCGGGAGAGCTTGGTCTGTTCTTTTATAACATCTCAAACGCACCAAGCTTTGATATTGTGTCTTAGTTTCCTTGTAGCTAGGCGCGCTCGCCGTAGTTTAGTTTGTACATTTATGTCTGGTTATTCACAAATACTTATCTCCATATATACTAGTATATATCATACATTGAAAATGTGCGTCTGAAAATATCCCATAAATCGGACAATTCCGTTGTTGTGATTTCAGTTATATATATATATTCCTAGTCTACTATTTACAGCAGTGACAAATAAAGTTTAATAGCAAGACAACATATTGTATTTCTAAACCAACATGCGTGTCGGTTATTGAAATATGTTTGCCAAATATAAAATGCTCTAAATATAAAAGCATGTATATTATTTATTTTCAACAAATCTTTTTTTATTTTTATGTTCTTGTGCAATTCAACAAACAGAAGAAAACAGACCATCATTTCATTGACTTAGGTATACAGTTTCTCATCAGATACGAATATATTGCACATGTGTTTCAATCAATAGAATCTAATATTACCTTACAGTGTAGATTCATATTCAAATGTCTTATACGAGTTTAAGCTAAAACAAATTAAATACTTGCTATTGAATTGAGGATGAAATCAAAGGGTATTACTTAGCGGTATATGGTATTCTTCTTCCACAAAGTTGTTAAACCGTTATCGTAAATTTCATTTTTTATTCAAGCAAAAGTTGTCTTAAATCATCACAACGGGTACGTTCTGAAATAACATGACTTTCATCCTCCACAATATTACAAAACGGGCATTCACGATCATCTTCTTTAATATGTTCATACCTCCCAGTTTCTATGGGTATTGGAGCTACTTCACATCTGAAATTTCTGAAAGTTTATCGGTAAAATCATAGTGCAATACAATTCGGGTTAAAATTCGTGTTTAAAAAGACGATATGTTCTTAACCAATTTCGACATTTCCAGAAAAACTACTATCTCTATAAAAAGAATATTGCCATTCCACCAAAAACTGATTTGAATATCGTTAATTTTAAATATTGATAACATTTTTCTTATCTATATATATAACTTTATTATATTTTACATTGTTGAAGACCAAGTGAGTCTTACCTCTTTTTAATATCATAAAACCAATTTTTAAAATAACATGTTGCTTTACTGTTTGCCCATTGTGCAATGTGTTTGTTAAGTCGAGTATTACCTATTGAAGACAGTATTAGCTAGTAAGACAAAATATTAACCCACGTATTGCAGGTTGCTTACCCAATTTCTATACTGTATGCCTGTGCCATATTTGATTTAATATACTAGAACACTGTAAATGGACCTTGGCAAGACTGAAACTGTATTTGTTATCAGATTTCCTTTGTTGTGACAAGCAGATAGATGTGACCAAAATAATTATAATTGATCCGAATATCTAAGCGTGGTCCACACAAACTATCTCAACACATCTCCACTATAATTACCACTTACTGTATCTAATTAGCGACAAGGAGTTTCGCGCGAACAACAGTTATGAACGACGTGTGTATAAAATTAACAGAAAAGGACAGCTACCAGAAACTTGGTTTCAACCAGTCTTCTGTAGATACTTATATTCTGGCACATACATGTACGGGGGATGATCAGTAAAATCAATAAAATATTTTAAAATAAATTTAGCTCGACCTGAACTTATCAGCCATTCGTTTATATATGGCTGGTTTTCTTATACATGGCGCATATCACCATAGAACTAGCGATTATCATTTTTATATTGGTTCTTAAATGGTGTGATGAAAACTTGGGACTTTGTGATGGTGTGTTCTTTCCAGAGCCTAAAACAGAAGAAGAGGCGTGGTATACTTGCCGTGATAACCACCTTGTCGTACCCTTATTTATCATTTGCTTGCTGCTCGAAAGTCTGGACATTCTCAGTCAAACACGTCGGCGTGTGGCGTTACCTGTTTCTTCTAAAAGAAAAGCTTTTTACCGTTATACCGTTATATAAAATGAGCGTCTAAAAAATGGTCTTCACAAAATGACATTCTAACGGACTCGCAATTTGGTTTTAAACCTAATTATAGTACCGTGGATGCAATATCTATATTGAACAGCATTTATGTAATAAGAAGAAATTGTACTGTTGCTTCGTGGATTATTTAAAAGCATATGATTTACTAAATCGTAATTGCTTGTGGTTTAAGGTATTGACGGTAAACTATTCGTACTTATTCGTTTTATGTATAACGAGGTCAAATTGTGTGGAAAAAAAAACTGAACAGTCTATCAGATGTATTCGAGTGTAACAGTGGATTATTGCACTTCTCCGATTTTATTTTCCCTTTTTCTGAATGATATTGAAATGCATCTCCAACAGAATATTTATGTTTGTATTTCTGTTGAACAGTTATCAATCTTTCTGTTGTTGTTTGCGGACGATGCCGTAATTATGTCAGAGACACGAGAAGGACTCCAGGAATCTTTAAATAATTTGTATTCCTACTGTAAAAAATGGAACTTAACGGTTAATGTTAATAAAACAAAAATAGTAGTGTTTCGTAAAGGTGGGTTATTAAGTGCTGATGATTAATGGTTATATGATGGAAAGGAGATAGAAATTGTTAGTACTTTTAACTATTTAGGAATGGTTATGTCAAGTGTGTGTGTGGGGGGGGGGGGGGGGGGGGGGGGGGGGGGGGGGGTCTATTATTCATGCAACAAATACGCTTTCAGGTAACTCACTTACAGCTATGAGTTCGCTTTTTAAAATTTATCAAAAAATATGGACGTTCCATACCATATAATGTTTTATCTGTTTGATGCATATGTTTTATCAGTTTTAAATTATAGTTGTGAAGTATGGGGTTTCGCAAAACCAGACAACATTAAACGTGTTCATAGAAAGTTTTGCAAATGGGTCCTTAATGTAAAATTATCTACAAATTATTTATCTCTATATTCCGAGTTAGGTCGATTTCCACTGTACATCAATTATGTATTTCAAATGTACATCTTTATATATATACAGACATTTAAAACAGACATTTGAACCTCCTTCTTATTTATGTTTAGAAAATGTAAAATATAGAAACGCTATAGCTAAAATACGGTTATCATCACATAGACTAGCTACAGAAACAGGACGATATAAAAAAATTGTAAGACACCAAAGAAAATGTTTATGTTGTGACTTAAATGAAATTGAAGACGAATACCATTTCATACTTATTTGCACATTTTATAAAGATCTGAGAAAATTATATATACCTAATATTATTCAACTCACCCAAGCATGTTTAAATTCATTAACCTTCTTAATATTCACAAAACTCGATTTTAATTATTGTATAAAGGGTTTCAAACTCAGGTTTTCTCGTTTAACAGTTTAATGTAGAATACATTGTATTGTAATTTAAATTTGTATTGAGTTTATGCTTAAAATAATTTTGTATAATTGTTTCTAAATACCAAGATTACACTCTCACAAAATATCAACTTAATGAAACGATATTCATATGCCACCTTATTTCAAGGTATGTATTGATTTTGTATATATGTATGACGATGAGCTGCTGTAATGCTTAAGTTTAATAAAATATATGTTCTGTTCTGTTCTATGATATTTACATGAACATTATTGTGCTTTACACCATTATATTGAGCATACTGCCGCATTTGTAAAAAAAACAGTCCGGGGGTACTTTTATTTATTGATGTGACAATCTGGGTGACAACCTGGAGAAGATAGAGATTGAGAACTTCTGTAAAGTAGGTTTGAGCTCCCAACTGGTGGTTTTGCTACTGACCATTCCATGGCGGTGGTCCATTTTGTCTAGTTTCTTATGTATATTATTTATTATGTTCAAGTTTATTCAGCAATCGGCAAAATTTACCTTTGGCCATTTACAAGGAAATATGACAAAGACAATACGTATTGTAATCATTATATAGCATACATAACATATTTAACAATTCATCATTTTTGCGAAACAATCATACTTCCAAGTGTATTTTTCATGTAATAAGAGTTTCTTGTATAAATTTTGAAATACAATTTTTCGTTTTCAGACGACATGGTATGTGCAAATTTATTGAGTGTTGGCCAAGATATGCGGCCTAAATATTTAGTTCGAATATCGCTGTATTTAGAACAACCCAGCAAGAATTAGTATTCTGACTCAATGACATTCTGGTTACAAAGTTAACATACTCTATTAACACGATCACGTTTATGCTGTTATGGTGGCTGTGTCCTTCAAATACTACGTCTCCTGATGAATACATTGTCTCTTATTTTGGCGTATACCAGGTTAACATTTTAAATGTACATGCATTCATGTTGATTTAAAACTGTCAACTGTTTCTTATGTACGATTTTGTTACAAGACAGCATGTCGTAATTGAACGAGAAATACTCAAAGTACATTGACTTGGTCAATGAAATATTTAATTTTTGAAATAAGTTCTATAGAATTAGGATAGAATACCTATAAAACGTCCATAAAGTATTCATATTTTAATCATAAAAAGTGTAAGTTTATGTTTTGTAAGTTGGTGGAGAACGCATAGTTCACTTAATATAATTGTGTTGTTGTTTTTTTTTGTCGTTTTGAAATATATCCATTCAATTCAAAGTATGGTGTATGGACATTCTGATTGTTGTTTTTTTAGAAATTTATATATATTGTATTAAATATGTGACAAATGACTATATTAAGAATAATTAACTTTACCAAATTACTGTACACCAAGTTATTATAAACTATTTAAACGTGTACTGTGTTGGCTATTCTAAATTTTCATTGGTTTTGTTCCGTCATTTATTTTTGCCATAAAATTTATAAAATATTCTTTTATTTAATATAGTTTTATAACAAATTTTTTTTTACCATTGTGAAATATTGATCTCATAATACTTATATATGTCACAAAACTTGTGTTTAAAATTGCCATCAAAACAATTGGCTCAAACATGCGTCAAGAACAGTAGTATGAAAGACTTACTATCTATAACGGACTGCGCCTGGAACTCCAAATCACTACTGGAGAGCACAGTATACCTAAGACAAATGTAGGTGATTTGAGGAATCATTCTACAATTTTGATTGTTTTCGCCTATTCCATGACGCCATGTTCAGTAAGTTAAATAATAGTTTAAATTAGGAAATAATATTTTATATTCCAAACAGCATAAGGTGAAATCAAGAAATTCAATGAAACAACATAAACGATATAAACCTAAATCAAGTAGTACAAATAAACAGTATAAACCCAAATCAAGAAATTCAATTAAACCTAAATTAAAGTATTCATTTAAACAGCATAAACCTAACTAAAATAACCAGCTAAACGACATAAACCTATATCAAGACATTCAATTAAACATTATCAACCTATACTTAAAACTTTAATTAAAAGGTAAAAAAATATATCAAGAAATTAAATTTAGCAGCATCAAGTTAATTAAACTGCATAAAACTAAATAAAAAACAATTAAAAATCAATATCACGACATTCAATTTAAAACGGCAGTTAAAGCTGTACAATTATTCATCATATGCAACAGCCACTTCATTTTACCTAATTAATTATTATTTTGTTAATTATTAATTCGGTAAAATGAAGTGGCTATTACATATGAGTACAGCTTTAACGTTCACTAGTATATAACTCTTTATACACTTATGTAACTCTATATACACTTATGTAACTCTTTATACACTTATGTAACTCTATATACACTTATGTAACTCTTTATACACTTATGTAACTCTATATACACTTATGTAACTTTTTATACACTTATGTCACTCTTTATACACTTATGTCACTCTTTATACACTTATGTAAGCCACATTTGTTAATCTTTATATAAATCGCCCCATTAGTGCAATAAGGTACCATGTGTATATGAAATAAGAAGGCACTTGGTACTTTTTGCACCAATGGGTCGAAATATGCATATGAATAAAAAAAAGAAACATGTTAAATCACTGAGTATTTGAAAACTGCTCAAAGATTTCTTTAAAGGTGCTTATTAAAATGTTTTAAGAAACAAGTTATCATCTCAAATCGGATTTGTTATAACCTGATTAACAACCATTGCTCAAAAGAAATAAATGTGATTTCCTGTAGAATAGCAACACTAAGATAGATATAACAGTCATACATTAGTAAGATATGTTATAATCATATACACTGTAAAACAGTCTACTTGTATAAATAGCTTGATCTCCGCTGTAATATTGGAAAGCAGACTTTGGCACAAATCGACTTTGAAATATTAAATAGGAAAATAAATATAATATATCAAGTATTGAAGAAGCGTTATCATTAATAGCAATCTTCTGTCATGCTGTAATGGACTTCATATCATATTAGCTGGATTGATATTGTATCTACACATTATGATGTTGTGTTAATATCAATCGATATGGTGAATTATTTATTGACTTTTTAATTAATACTATAGGATTAAATTCATTTTGTAAAGAATGTCGAATCACGCACAACTCAAATAAAGTCCGAACGACTTAATGTCAGATTTGTGCGTGATTCGACATTCTTTACACGTGCATAAAAAACAGCAAAAATGAATGTAATCCTTATAATTCCAATCCTGATGATTATATTTAATTTGAGACTCCTCAAGTGAATGAAAAAAAACTATACGCTGCAAAGTTAACGTGTAAGAATACATCACCTCTGTCCTGGTTGACATCAAATTCTCGAGAGCTAATATACAATAATATCGTGACGGCTATTGTTTCCGTTATCAGATGAACTCTGTAACATTAGTTGGCTTATTGTAAAATGACAAAATATTTTGCGGTGAAAAAAAATAATCACCCGCCTGTTATCTCTCGATAAAGACAAATAAAAAATCAATAATTCCAGGAAATATCTACACAGTGTAGACGCTGACGTCATTTAGTTTTTTCTACACGATTGTTTTAATAAAATGTGTCAATATTTACGAAGGTCATATAAATCCACGCTCATTGATGGAGAATCCGAATTTGGAACGTTTAAACGACTTTTACATGCAAGGTTTGTATATTTACATTGTCTCATGGTCGTTTGCTTCTGAACTTCAACTACATGTACATGTTTTTATTTATCTTTTTCTTGTAAAATAAATTGGTCTGTGGAAATTTACGCAACGGCTAGTACTCACGTTCATTAAACCAAGGTTGTGTTCAATGGCACATTATACATCTCAAATGTGAACATTTTATGACCTACTTCATTGTTTCAAAACAACTTATAGTCTGATTGTGACGCCCGGTTCAATCGCTGAATCAAAAAATTTATAAAACAATAAACCAATAAAAACATCTAGGACTAGAACAAATCTGATCTCGTGAATCAAGCAGGCTTTCTAAATGTTCTAGCGTCTACCAGTTTACCGCACCACTTATTACTGGTGTGGCTGTGACAACTGACCTTGTGAATCAAGCAGGCTCTCTAAATATTCTAGCATCTACCAGTCTACCATATCACTCGTATACTGGCGTGGATTTGACATCTGATTTCGTGAATCAAGCAGTCTCTCTAAATGTTCTAGCGTCTACTAGTCTACCGCATCGCGCGTATACTGGCGTGGATGTGACATCTGATCTCGTGAATCAAGCATGCTCTCTAAAAGTTCTAGCGTCTACCAGCGGTACGCATCATTTGTTTACTGGCGTGAATGTGACACCTGAAATTATGAATCAAGCAGTCTCTATAAATGTTCTAGCTTCTACCAGTCTACCATATCATTCGTATACTGGCATGGATGTGACATCTGATCTCATGAATCAAGCAGGTTATCTAAATGTTCTAGAGTCTACCAGTCTCCCATATCACCCGTATACTGGCGTGGATGTGACATCTGATCTCATGAATCAAGCAGGTTATCTAAATGTTCTAGAGTCTACCAGTCTACCATATCACCCGTATACTGGCGTGGATGTGACATCTGATCTCATGAATCAAGCAGGTTATCTAAATGTTCTAGCGTCTACCAGTGTAACGCACCACTCATTACTGGCGTGGAATATCAATAACGATGCCATCTCGGAGACCCCGTAATGTACCGTGGAAACATCAGCTCTGTTCATATTGTTGACGTTACATGCATGCCTGATAATAATACTTGTTATAATATATGTTCTATTTAATAGCATCTACGCAACTGTTGCTACTCAGTGCTCCGTTGATCTGATCAAAAGTGATACTTGTTTCTTTAAAATATTTTCGAAATTGGTGCGATAGTGGTCATGATTTTATTTCAGTAGTTTCTTAATTATTAGTCTACCTGATACTATGATCTCCAGAAACAGGTATAATGAAAAAGCAGGGAGTTACATGTTTGTCTCTCAATTCATTGCCATTGAACGCTTACTAAACAGTGACGTCATTCAAACTTTCAGTTGAAGCAAATGACTCATCAACGTGCTCAAATGTTGTTTTCACATTTCTATTTAACGGACACAATCAGGAGAGCACCGAAGACTACATTACGGATATACACTGAATATTCATGAGTGGCAGTTAAATTCTAATTCACAATACATGTAGGCAGTCACATGTATCCATGGTTGTTGTCGACATTTTGATCAATACTTTCTTTTATATAAATATTTTGCGTTAACATAATATTTCAATCAGAAAGCATCAAATCTAATTTTGATGAATCTGTGAAGACGAATAATTGAATTTAACCGTTTTGTTTTAAGTACAAGCTATTGGCTTGATCATACTGTCGTATCCCACGTTTTATAAATGACAAAAAAATGCACACCTCCAATGGTCAACCTTTTTCAACTATTATCCTACTTAATTAATACTTCTCGTCATAAAACATGGCGGTACACTCGGGGGAATGTCGCAATTTAGTCGATCAGGTGCCGTTATTTCGGCAACTTATTATAAAATACGAGTAGATTGGAATATTTCAGGCCCGTTTCATCATCATAACTCGTAGAACGGATTTCATTATTATTGAAATGAAATTATTGAACATTTTGCGGCACAAAAACGATTTGTAAATGATGTTAAGCATTGGGTAGAATACGAAATGAGTTCTTTATTCATCAAGGGGCATTTTAGCTAATGACCAATTTAGTGAAAATCAGACCCGAGACATTTCCAAGTTGTCAACCACACTATTACTTCCCGCCAAGCACTTGCGGTAATCACTTTACAATAAAAATAATGACAGAATAAAAAGCCATCATTAGCCGACACTTGAAAACATTCGACAATAGCAGAACAATAATTTAGGATCAGCTCTGAAGAGAAAGATGGTATAAATCATTAATTTACAATAAATTACCCTTAACTAGCGTTGAAAAGCTTGAATCTCGCACAATTTCCTTACTCATTTAATCCTATCTTTTGGACGATTGCAGCGATTTAATCCAATCACTGAGACGATTGCTTCCTGTAGACGCTTGGAAATCGCCCCAAAGAGATGTAATTGTAGGAATGATCAGAAATGATTCTTTAACGAGCATGATTGTTTTCGGGAGATCGACGTGTGAAAATCTAATGAAGAAAAATATTGATGTTCCCTTAAGAATTTCTTAGAAAAAATATCGGTCTAATTTGTTGGGAAAATAAAGTAGTTAACTAGGTTTGGACAATTAACATATGCAAATACATCGACATAAATGGTCAGGGGAGATGTGAAAGAAATGTAAATATGACTGGCGGATATATCATTGCGAGTTTGAACCGTTTTCGTTATGTTTTGTGTGTAGTTTGCTACACTACGCTATTTGCTTATGGTGAATTAACAGAGATTCATGTGTACAGAGTTCATCACCTTGAATTTCAATTTTTTGTCAGTTGGAGTTTTTTTCAGACTCCATATAACAAACGCTTTTTGGAAATTATTTTCATTTGCCAATTAAATGTACTTACAATAATCTAGTAGTATGCAACATTATAATATAAACAATGCATTAACGACTGTGGAATTTTGAAAAAGGGTTCTCTGATTTGAACCATGTACTGAATTATATAAAACCTGTCCTAGCGCCATATTGCGGCTTTTATATTGCAGTTGGGGCTTTAACTTATTCAAGATGGTTGAGGAAATCGCCCAAGTTCATCATATAGAGCTGCGGGATTTATATAGATTTACCCCTAAAACTTTTCTGCAAAACTGTGTATGCAAAAGTTCAACGGCTTATGTAGCGTTTATTCCCAAAACCTACACTATAACTTAAAATTTATGTGACAAGTGTAGGAAAGAGTTTGCATGTTTTGTGAAATTGGTTACTCTACCAGATAAAATAACGAGAAAAAGTTGCACGATTCGCCAATCTCTTTTGTGTATAGAAGACATATAATAGGAGAATACAGACAGGTAACCGAAGTGCTGCTTACAGGCAGGATAGGCATGTATGAAAAAAGATTTATATACTTAATCAATACTGGGGTAAACGTGTTTTCCGTTTTTTTCTTTTGGCATAATGGTGTATAACATATACACATGATCGTAGGTTCAATTATTATGGGCCCGATGAACTCAGTCGGTCATGCGTCTGACTATCAATCCAGGGGTCGTGGGTTTGAATCCACGCCCGGCAACAGTCTCCGTGATGATTGATATATAAGACATCAATCAATCAATAACATAATATCATGTTATGCTATAAACTTTCTGCTGTTTTAACAATAATAATGGCAATGACAATAGTTTATTCAGGTAATTCCGGCTACCGGTCTATACAACAAAAATACACAAATAACATATACAACTATGTGTCAAAAAGATAAAGACACTATTAGGAAGAGAAAAAAAGAAAAAAAAAAACAAAAAAAAAACATGAACTAACAAACATCGAGTATCTAAAATGTTATATCAACCTGCCATCGACAAGTGTAACTTGAATCTTATAAACGGTGTATCATAATCATATTGTAGTTTGTATGGAAGTCAATAAAACAAAAGAATTGTCAATGTATCTATGGTACGTTTTTTGCTTATATTTAGAGTCGAAAAAAGGATTACGAATATCCAATAAAAAGAAAAGAAATACATTTCAATATATATAAGGGTATACTGTTAACATCATATTTTAATCAAATCATATTAGAATGCTTTTCAAGCGTCAATAAAACGACTTATTGCTTTACAAAGTCATGGTTTATAACTTCAATTTGCTTTTTAAACGTTGCTTTAAGTTAACAGGGCACGTGTAAGAAAATGGCAAACTTGGAGAATGGATAAGCTAAATATTTATCAATATTTTAATTTGAACTTTGAGTGTTTTATTATATTTTATAGTGAGTACGTTTTAAAAAATCGAAGAGTGTCGTGGCAGTGATTGTTTTTCAAGTTTTATCAAAACAAAAAAGTGAGTCATGGCGTTATGCAAAATTCTGTAGTTAATATACAATTTTTAAAAATCACGTGGGGAATATTACTGCTTATATAAAAACTGTTCTTTTTTATTTTCTTTTTAAATGAGCTGTCCTGCTTGATGTAAGAAGAGTTTAAAAATAAAACGAAAAATAGCAGACTTGAAAATTACCAAAAACTGTTAGGACGCAAATACATTAATTAAACTTAATAATTTATGGTATTATTGGAGATGTGGTTAAGAATATAAAGATTATTCGGAAATCAGCGATTATTGCAATTAAGCGAAGCTCGGAATTTACTTAAATCTTGAAATATCTGTGTAAGATGAATATAGGGAATCTAGTAATTGAATACATCAATTAACTGGCACAGTTTCAACTAATGAAAGGTCTTTAATTGAGAAAACACATATATGTTTTACATCGAGTTAATTATCTAATTACGTAACTGCTTAGGCACTTTTATAATTGGCAATTACAAAAAAACAAACACACAAGAAATTAATCAGCCATAACTTACCTTAAAACTAATATAATTGCAAAGATTTAATTAAGAATATTCGAGGATTTTTTTTTGGATTTTAATTTTATTGCCTTATTAACTAAGCTGAAATTGTGCAACGTTTTTTAACTGCCCGAGTCATCTTATCGTCATTGAATAAAACTAAATTTGTTTTCTTCCAAGAAGCGGTATCCGTATAATTAGTTTTTCTTAACTATTTGCACCGAATTCAGTTATTGAAAATATTATATCTAGATATATGTGTAAATATTGTATGTCTATGCCATATCTGGTTTAAATGGCCATAAGCAATTGTGTATTGTCGTTTTGCCAATACAACTGAACCAGTGATATCCTTTCACCACATTTAAATGTTCATCTTTAGGCTAGCATGTGACTGCTTCTTAAATAAAGTTACTAAAGTATTAGGAAGTATGTTTAAATTTGATGTATTACAATGTCTGAGTGTGATATGTATTTTATTTATCTGTCTCTTATACTTCCTATATAAAATGTCGTTTTTGTTACGTGTTTGTTTTACAAACTATACTTAAGGCTGATAAGATTATATATACATTTGGTATTGTTGGGATAAACAATTGTAAGAAATTGATTAGTTAGTTTTATCAAAAGTGGCAGAAACTGACTGTGTTTATGAAATTTACACATGCTGTTATAAACAGCACCAGCAGATTGCATGTTTACTTTTAGTATCGGATGTGTCCCCCGTCTTGAACGTTACACCGTCTGCGCATAGACCTTGCAAGTCCGTGCAAATTGACCTAGGGACAGAATCCCGGCTCAATGTTTGCACAGGCAGCGAGCAACGCTCACGGAGAACGTACATGATACTAAAATCTCTTCTTCTTTTTTTTCACTTTATCAATCATATTAGTATATTGATTTCTTATTTATAGATCAACCCATTAAATGCAGAGGCATAATTGGATTCATTTTACATGTGCGTGTTCAGCAAAACTATACATTTTCCATATCATTTTAAACTGGGTAACTATGCAAACATCATAATGTTTATATCTATATAAATTGTCAACAAATGAATATTAAGGAAGAATAAGTGATTCTTAAGAAAAATCGTGTTTTCTTGTGTTTGTTAGTAAATAGTTTCCAAGGAGTGAAATATGAGGACATTTTTTCTATTTAATGCCTTAATGGGTTCTGCTATATACGAGAATATGTATGAAATGCTTGCTTCTTATTAATCTTTTATAATCATGCTCAATTGATATATCTACACGCAAAAAATGGTCGTTTGATGTGTAGACGTGCCGTAAAACACTATTAGTTTGAATTCTGTCGTAGACCTAAACCAACAATACTCGGCCATCAGACATGAACATCAGCCTGTCTCTACAATGTCAGACTCTCATATATCCATATATAGTGCATCAAATGAAATGAATCAATAGTAGAAAAGTTGGTCACTGAGAACCGCAAAAAATCTATATGCATGGGGGTTCCAATACCAACTGTTTATTAGGTAACAATGTTGACATCTACAGTATAAAATGAAAAATGGAATGACACTATTGTGAAATTTGATCTTAAAGAAATGGTTAAATCACCAACTAGAATATAGAAATCCAATTCTGCTATTATAGATCACATATATACAAACATACCTGATTTAATAACAGAAGTTATAGTGCCCGTATACAGCATTGGCGATCACTGTCTAGTTTGTTTTTACGGCACATGGGTAGTATAAAATCAAAAGGAAATTGTCATGACACAATGAAGTACAGATATTTCAAGGATTTCAATGAAACCATATTTTTGAATGACTTAGTCAATAATCATGTAATTCAATGCATTGATATCTAACTCTATTAGATTCTATAATCAATTCGGGTCCTTTCTAAACATACTCGTATGAAAGAAAAAAAAGAGTTAAATATGACACCCGATCTGGTTGGTTTACAAATGAAATTAAAGAAGCAATGAGCACGAGAGATAAATTAGATGACAACCAACTAATGCGAAATAAATACCATCAATGGTTAAGAAAAATAAAACGAACATCTAAAACAATGCAATTTAAGATAACACAATTCCAAGTTACTTATGGAAAAGGGTAAACAGTATTGCGCGTACAGGTAAAGGAAGTGAACGCGTCGTTTCAATGCCAGACACGATGAATGCACATAAAAAGAACTTTATAAGATTTTATCTTCCGTTCTAATCCATATCCATACCTAAACTTATGTGTATATATGTACATTTCAATGAATAAATATGATTAAACCAAATGCCAGACACCTAAATGATTAACACATCAAATATTATAGAACAGCTTCGTATAACGAATGAATTGAATAAACATGTTGTAAATATATCGGATGTCATGACAAGAACATCCTTTGTCAAAGAACATTTTTCCGATTTAAAATGTAAACTTGATGCAAAAAATTACATAATATTGAATGAAAATCTAACTTCTCTTTAATTGACAATAAACTTGATATAAACCTTTGCTTGAAGAGACGGTTATAGAAATAGATCAAGGAGAATCATTTTCTTTCCTGACAAACTACCTTGGTGGACTGGACACTTTATTCGACTTAGAAGCGAAAATCAAAACTGAACTGTGATAGAGCACGACAGCCAAATGACTTCAGATGGCTTTTGTTTGTTGTGTTCCTAATGTGGAAAATTGTTTAAAAGCATTCTACGGCGGCTTGTAAAACGTCTAATTATTTGTCTTTTAACAGCCCACTTAAGCTCTACCCTGTGTCACTTCTCTCTCTACTCCGTATTTGATGCCGGCGACAACAACGTGTAGATAAGTAATTAAATTCCCCACGGCTATATTTAACTGATTAAATCCCAGTGTTTGCCCAGAGTGCTTAGGAGATATTAGTGGAGCGCCAACTGCCAAATTCAGTTTGTCAAAAATTGTATAAAACGAAAAATAAAATGAAGTCTGTCCTAAATGTCTTTTTGCTGAACCATTTGAAAGTTCGTAACTAAATAGTTGTGTTATATCTAGTAAAACTATTAGCACCATTGCAAATCAGAAATACGATGTATTGTAATAAAACTGAATATGTTTTAACCAATAAAATATATAATAATTGTAAAAACAACAACAAAAACTTTAACCAATCTTACCTCTTTTTTACAATGTAAAACACTACGTGGCCGATTGGTCATAGATGCCGTTTCAAGATCACTTAATCTCTCACGGCTATGGTCGTAGGTTCGAGGCCCAGAAACGTTTTATGAGAAAGTTTGCCAGTTACTGGTGGAAGGACGGTGGTTTTACTCAGATTTATTCTAAGGTCTTCTTCCATCATGGAATCTGGTTATCAATGACCCGAAATGTCATAGATTGATATTGGAATGTAGGCCAACATTTGTAATTGTAGATCAACATAAAAATATGTCCAGGTCGTAGATTGACTTTCAATGTAGTCGTAGTTTAGTAAATGTCCAGATCGCAAAGGTCTGTAATCGTAGATACACCTTAAAAATGTCCAGGTCATAGATTGTCTTTCAATGAAGACTTGGGTCTGCAATCGTAGATCAACATTAAAAATGATCTGGTCGTAGTATAACCTTCGAAAAAAGGTCAGGTAGTAGTTCAACCTTCAAAAACGGCCATGCCATAGTTCAGCATTCAAACATGGTAAGGTCGTAGTTCAACATTTAGAAATGGCCAGTGGTAGTTCAACATTAAAAAATGGCCAGGTCGTAGTTCAACATTCAAAAATGGTCAGGTCGTAGTTCAACATTTAGAAATGGCCAGGTCGTAGTTTAACATTCAGAAATGGTCAGGTTGTAGTTCAACATTCAAAAATGGTCAGGTTGTAGTTCAACATTTAAAAATGACCAGGTCGTAGTTCAACATTCAAAAATGGTCAGGTTGTAGCTCAACACTTAAAAATGACCAGGTCGTAGTTCAACATTAAAAAAACGGCCATGTCGTAGTTCAACATTTAGAAATGGCCAGGTCGTAGTTCAACATTCAGAAATGGCCAGGTCGTAGTTCAACATCAAAAAATGACCAGGTTGTAGTTCAACATTAAACAATGGTAAGGTCGTAGTTCAACATTTAAAAATGACCAGTTTGTAGTTCAACATTAAAAATGGTAAGTTCGTAGTTCAACATCCAAAAAATGGCAAGGTCGTAGCTTAACATTAAAAAATGACCAGATTGTAGTTCAACATTCAAAAATGGTACAGTCGTATTTCAACATTCAAAAATGGCCAGGTCATAACTTAACATTAAAAAATGACCAGGTAGTTCAACATTAAAAAACGACCAGGTCGTAATTCAACATCACAAAATGATCAGGTCGTAGTTCAACATTCAAAAACTGTCAGGATTGATATCCGGGTATGTTAACGCGGATTGATACCCAAAAGAAATACTTCTAACTTTTATTTTTAATAATGACTTGTGATTATTGCAGATTCAGTGCGAGATTCATATTACAGCTTTATGTAAAAATTATTATCCATTTGAATGTTGATTACTAATCTGGATACTGGTTAAAATGGTGACCTCTAACTGAACTTTTTAAATGCCGATCTCCGATCTGAACTTTTATTTTGAATGTTAATCTCCGATCAAAAAAATGTAATGTCGATCTGTGATTTCAGACCTGGATCAAAATTCAAATTCTTTATTCATCATTATTTATTTTTGAATGTTGATGCCATATAATTTTGCCGCTTCTAGAGCACAACTCCAAATCATTTCGAGATAACTTCACGAAACATTGTACATATGCCAAACAAGTGGTGTGGTAGTGCCTTTTATTACAAGGGAATCTTTACTGCCAATATTTTCTGTTACCATTGAAATAAATAGTCAAAATGACCAAATTTTACGTTTCCGGAGACACTCAAATAAAAATGAGCATTTAAAGAAGAAGAAACAAGGATAATTGATAACCGCCATTATGCGACTACACCACAGAAGCATTTCTTGTTTCCAATGCTGGTACTATGCCTATAAAGAGTGTTACCATGGGAACAAAGAGCAAAAAGATGAAAACAGCAAAAATACAAAAAAAATTCTTTCTTCATAGTGGTCTACTTGGCCTGTAAAGTGGGCTTATTTTCAAGTTTTTAGAACATCTTAATAAAATACTATATGGCGGGATATTGGTGTCTACGTCTTTTTGTTTAAACATCTTTAAATATCAATCTACGATAACGAACCAGGCTCAACATTGAATGGCGATCTACGACCTGAACAATTTTACATGTCGATCTACGATTGCTACCAGATTCAACATTAAATGGTGATCTACGAGCTGAACAATTTTACATGTCGATCTATGATTGCTACCAGATTCAACATTGAATGGCGATCTACGACCTGAACAATTGTACATGTCGATCTACGATTGCTGCCGGGATCAACATTGAATGGCGATCTACGACCTGAACGCTTTTATATGTCGATCTACAATTGCTGCCTGGGTCAACATTGAATACCAATCTACGATATGGACATTTTAAATGTCGATCTATGATTGCTGACCTCGGTCTACATTGAATGTTGTTGATCTACGAACTGAACACTTTTAAATGTTCATCTATGACCTGAAATTTTTTCAATGAAGATCTACGATTGCCGATTTGGATCTGCATTGAATGCCGATCTGAGATCTCGACATCTATAAATGTCGACATACGATCTCTGAACGGGGTCAACATTGAATATTGATCTACGACCTGGATATTTTCAAATGTTGATCTATGATTGAAGACCTTGGTCTTTTTGGAATGTTGATCTGCGATCTGAACAATTTTGAATGTCGATATACGACCTAAACAATTTTGAATGTTGTTCTTCGACCTGAATATTTTTAATGTTGATCTGCGACCTGTACAATTTTAGTGTTGATCTACGACCTGGAAATTTTTTAATGTTGATATACGACCTGAACAATTTTGAATGTTGATTTACGACCTGAATATGTTTAATGTTGATCCACGACCTGAACATTTTTAATGTTATTCTACGACCTGAATATGTTTAATGTTGATCAACGACCTGAACAATTTAGTGTTGATCTTCGACCTGGACATTTATTAATGTTGATCTACGAACTGAATATATTTTTATGTTGATCTACGACCTGGATATTTTTAATGTTGTTCTACGATCTGAACAATTTTGAATGTTGATCTACGACATGGATACTTTTAATGTTGATCTACGACCAGAATATTTTTTAATGTTGATCTACGACCTGAGTATTTTAATGATAATTTACGATTGCAAATCTGGTTCTACATTGTAATGTTGATCCACTACCTGAACATGTTTAATGTTAATCTAAGATTGCCAATCTGGTTCTTCATTGCTATGTTGATCAACTACCTGAACATGTTTAATGTTAATCCACGATTGCCAATCTGGTTCTACATTGTTATGTTGATCCACTACCTGAACATTTTTAATGTTAATCTACGATTGCCAATCTGGTTCTACATTGTTATGTTGATCCACTACCTGATTATTTTTAATGTTAATCCACGATTGCCAATCTGGTTCTACATTGTTATGTTGATCCACTACCTGAACATTTTTAATGTTAATCCACGATTGCCAATCTGGTTCTACATTGTTACGTTGATCTATAATTAGTGACATTTACGCAGCTCTTTTAACATCATATCAAAGATAATGTCAACATTGTCGTTAACGCAAGACACAGAGCTTGGCATCACTTTATCAAAAATGACCTATTTTAATGTATTATACAATAGCGTAACATTGAAATATACCAATGGAAATCGGGAATATATGATTATAATATAGCTCCTAGGGGTATGAACATCCGATCATAATTGTACAAAATTGCTTTCCAGGAACGATTTGCGAATTTGTCTTTAATCAAAATAATAGGTTTTTCGTTGTGAGTTATTTGTTGGTCCAAAGTATTGAAATAGAAAGAATTTAATTCAACGATAGAGGAATTGGTCGGGGTTAACGTTATTTTTACTACATTAAATGATTTATATGGCAATAAGTTATATTAATTGAAGAAGATTTCAGAAATAATCTAGGTGGAATAAAGTCTTTCCGTCAGAAAATTTAAAAGCAACCTTTTTACCATTTGGACAGAACTGGGCTCAAAGTCATAACCTCAGCTGTCACATGAAAGTGGTCTTCAGACAATGCCTTGTACCACTCGACAACCAGAGGCACCAACGATCCTAATAATTAAATAACTTGGCTCTTTGTTTCTAATTACTTCATCGGCATGTTATACTGTCCATGATCGTACACTTTGTATTGTATAATATCTTGTTAGATATGAAATGTGCTGTTAGATATTGTAACATGTCGTTAGATAGTGTAACATGTTGTTAGATATTGTTACATGTTGTTAGATAGTGTAACATGGTGTTAGATAGTGTAACATGTTGTTAGGTATTGTAACATGTTGTTTGACAGTTTGCATATGTTGTTAGATGCTGTAACATGCTGTAACATGTTAAATATTGTACACATGCCCTGAATGATAACTGTTTTGGCGGGATCTCATGACAGATCACAGAAGCAAGCGTCGCAGATGACCAGTCTTTATAGTTGTATGCAAATTCTATATTGTAGACTGTATCTAAAAGCCATTTACCTCTGTACACATTTTACAACTCAAGTTCAACAAGGACTTGTATAGACTCTTTTTAAGTATATAAGCGGTCGGCAACAAGAATACACAAGTATCTCAATTGTTGGTTTTTATATATTCTCACTAATTCACATTCACACCAAACTCGCCAAATAAACAGAAGTTTAAACAGTGCAATACTCGTTGCGGAAACACTGTCAACAAACCTGCTGAGTCACAGATGACCGTTTGTATAAAAACTCTTATCTAACGACAGTCACAAAGGACGAACGCAGTATGAGACATACCATAGTGGCGTTTTTTTGTTGTTGTTCACAAGTAGTTGATTGGCGAAAACTCCAGTGATGGTCGAGAACTCCACACAAGGTGCTAGCAAGGAGTTCCTCCACACAACCAGCTATCGTTGTTTTGTAAATTATCGTTTTTTTATGTCGATATAGAAAAAAATATTTATAAAAACTGTTAACGTTATAAAACTAACATCCTGTGTTTGATGTTTGTTGTCATTAGCTAACAAAGGATGGAGAAAAAGTGTGATCAGGCGCTGGGATATGGACTGTGAATGGAACACCACCATCGTGTTGGGGCCATACACACACACAATAGTGTGCACTATACTGCTACAATCAATCAAGATATATACGTTAGTTTGATATTTCTAATTTTCATCTTTAAAGGCATAGTACCAACATAAGAAACAGTAAATGCTTCCGTGGGGTAGTCGCACAATGGCAGTTAAATAGTCCACTTTTTTTCTTTAAAAATGCATTTTCCTTATTTTAATTCTCATTTTTTATTTTATTTGAATGGCATTATCGATGTATTTTGAACATTTTGAAAGCATTGTCATGCTTAAATTGTGAATTTAGAAAAATGTGATGCTTGGAAGTTCGGGTATGAATACATAATTTCGGAAGTCAACTTTTTCGTTGTCAGCAGTGTACACACTGTGCAGAAGAAATCTCTTGGATGACGTATGACCCCTAATTTTCTCATCATATTTTGGCAAACAATAAAATGTAAGTTTTATTTTTTTTCATTTGAGTCTCTCGACTTTTTGACTACTTTTTTACTTCTGGGGAACTTTATAAGCTCTGAAGCTTGTCTCGCCTCTCATCCACTTCGTTGTTATTTCGTCACCGGCACGGTCTGTATTTGATTTAATGCGTAGGAAAACCATGCGTCTCATTAAGTTGATATACATGTGATAGAATATAGCGGTTTTCTATGGATGACAAGCATGCAAACTTTATTTATTAACTATAGAGTAATGAACAAAAATCAATAGTAGGCTTACACATAAATACCTAAGTGTACAAATCTTCCGTTGTTGGACACAAATAAGATCATGATTAGTAACAGTTTCCGGTGGTATATCGAAAGATAAAACACAAATAACGGACTAACATCTGTCTGCCGCAAATGTTGGTTGTTTTGGCAAGACAATTTCAAAATAACGACATCGTAATTTTGAACGAAATTCCTAATTTGACTGATATTATTGTAGCGTGTGGTTTATTATATGTTACCATTTTAAAAATGACACAATACAATGTCCGTAACATATGTTTATTGTTTGATTTGTTTCTACTTGCTTATATGAATATTAAAAACATGAAAAAAATGAAATTCGAGGAATAAAAGTAGTCCCTTTCACGTATGAATATTTTGGCGGTGATCAACACTGCAAAGCTTGATAACGACGACATCAGCATAGCATCAAACCCGGCTAAAATGCCTGCATACTTGCAGCTTGCTTCAAATCAGTGACCTAATAACTGTTTATAAGTCTGTTCAAAGCACGTGAGTATTCATAATACAATGTATATTTATACACTGGGTGAGTATAGTATACCAGTAAGCACGCATCTAAAAACCGTTCTACTTCTCAGAGTATGTGTTTTTAAGAGATGTAAAAAAATCTAAACGGTCATATTGTTTAGTTTTAGAGGACAGTTCTATCTCTGGTTGGCCCGGTGTCAGTATAATGTGAATGGGTGGGGTATCATACCATGTGTCTGCGGCATGATACCCCAGTGTGACAGCGCTTAGAATACTGCCTCAAGTAGACACCGTCGCGATATGACTGAAAAATTGTTGAAAGCGACGCTAAACACCATACAACAACAACAACAACAACAACAACAACAACATTTAACTTATTTACTTTACATCGATTGTGAAACTAATCGTGCTCGAAGTTTTCTTTGATAGAACCAGTACTAAGCATATGCGAAAAAATGTCTTGCTTAAGGACACCACACATAGCCTTGCCGGAGGATCGAACCCACGACTCTCCGATCATGGGTTATCTACATAATATAAGGTTATTTTACAGTGTTTTGTACAATATGGGAATATATTGTACGAGTTTGTATTGTGGTGAAAGCCATATTGGACGAGACGCCTTAGGCGCCGAGTCAAATATGGTTTTCACCGCAATACGTACGAATACAATATATTCCCATATTGTACAAAACACTGTAAAAATGATCTTTTTATTCTATACCTCAGTCTGAAAGAAATTTATACAAAGAGTAAAGAAATCAAGATCCTTTTGAATAAGTAAACCGCTAGTTCAATGCGGCAGACGAAGAGCGGATGTTGCAGTGACAGCTATTCGGATTTTCTCAACGTCATCGTCATGCGGTACATTTTGCCGGTTGTTTGATTTTATCGTTGAAATTTCTACTAAATTTATTTCCTTTTTTGTTTAAATCGCCATCTTGAATTCTGAGCCGTGCAATATAAAAGATACACTTATAGGTACAGAATAGACGGTTATATTGTTTTATGAAACAGACTAAGATATAATTAAATACTGATAAAAGTTAAATGCTGTAAATTATTGGGAAATAATTGAAAAGAAAGCTGTTGGGTTTCAAAAGAAAAATATGAGTGGGGAGAAATGCAAGGAATCCTGGCAGAGCGTGTTAACATAAACAACATGATACAATACATTTTATCTTATAGTCGGCATGAGATACTTTAGCTATGTATAGATATTGACAAGCAAAGGTCATCTCAGTTATTTGGAGGTGTGCTAAGTTCCAGTATACTGTGACTGGGTGGGGTATCATGCCACGTGTCTGTGGCATAATGCTCCAGTGTGATAACTGAAAGTGACGCTAAACACCACCTAACAACAACTATGTAGAAACGTAACGTACATAGAACAGAACACCTTTTATTTCATAATATAGTACATTGTACGACATAATTTGAAATAGGTTAGTATGATCTCGATAAAATATAATCATTAGCATACACAATCAGTCGTGCAGATAGACATCGGCTTATAGCACGTCCGACGTAATAAGTGTTTCTTCTTAATGTGAACAGTACTAAGTAGACACTCAATTTGTCAATGAATATTAATTTATGAACACTTCACTCATTATAAGAATAATAAACAATACAAAATCTGGTGATTTCACTCCCTTAATGTTTTATGTATCACGCTATGCGAACTGAATTTTGCTGCAACTTATTGAATTAATTTTAATAGAATGCGAACAATTTCACGAGATATTTAAATGGTATTTAATATCGCACTTTTACCCATGAGTTTTACTAACGCTGATGGTAACCTTGCACGTTACCACTAGCACGTGGACATCATTTTCACAGTGGACTGTAACCGAGTTATTTAAAGATTTCTATGTTTGTTTGTCACTATAGTCCGGAGGAAAAGAAAATGTTATATAAAAAATAGATATAGTCTTAGAAAAGTCATTTTCTTTAAATCTCTATGTAAGTCCTTGGTTATATTCAAGAAGTGGTAAGAAACTTATAAGTGATCGCAGCCAATTTTAAAAATAAAGTAGTTTATAAATGGCGCTGAAAAATAATAAAATAAAATAATAATTAAAGTATCCCTATTTCATTTCAATTCTGTACAATAAAGTGTTTATTCTGATCAAAATATATTATGCAATAATAGAAGAAACTGTTTTATCACGATTTTATAGTATCCTTTATGACTCAATAATAACAAATATCGATTGCAGACAGGTGGAACAATCAGGTATCGTCAGTGCGACAGACGCCATTGAAAGACATTTATAAATTGAGAACTCTTTAATATTGTCATTCGGAACACCTCACCGATCGACAATCGCAGTTCGACATTGAAATCTAGACCATGCTATGCAATCGTAGACCAACATTCAACAAAACTCCAAGGTACTTCCTGGTCTACGGCGCCGTCTCAAGATCACTTACCTCTCGCCGCTAAGGTCGTAGATTCGAGTCCCGTTCCCTCAAAAAAACTTCCGGAAGGACGCTAGTTCTACTCAGATAAATCTGAGGTCTTCCCCAAACGATAAAACTGGATATGCCATGTATATTACCTAAAATGTGTTGAAAATGGCGTTAACCCCATTAAAAAAATCAACAATTTTCAGGTCAACACTGAACGAATAGACCCAGGTTAGAATTCGTAAATAAAGAATAAAAAATAAAGTTCAGATCGGAGTTTTAACCCAGATTAGCAATTGCAGATTAACTTTCAATTTCTTATAATAAAGTTTGGTACGAATGTCGATCCAGGTCTGCAATCGTAGTCCTTCATTCTAAAAGAATGTCGATCCAAGCTTGAAATTTTAGATCAATATTCGGAAAATATTATACATAAAGTTTGATTTTGAATGTCGATCCAGGTTTGCGACGTTCATTGGTGTAAAAAGGTACCAAATACCTTCTAATGTCATACACACTTGGTGACTAAGTGCACTAATGGGACGTATGTTCTGGAGTTTCTTAATTTCAATTTGCATCGTGTAAAAATAGTTTTAAGCGAAATATCATCAACTTTGCCGTGTATCCTTTCGATGTTGTTGTTGTTGTTGCTGTTATTGATGATACTGTTGATGATGCTGACGATGTTAGAAGCGTTGTCATATTTGAATTGTGAATTTAGAAGAAAAAAATAGTATGCTTTGAAACTGGGGTATGAATATGATTTCGGAAGTCTACTTTCACGTTGTCAACAGTGTACACACTGAACAGAAGAAATCTCATGGATGACACATGACCGCTACTTTCTTATCATATTTTAGTAGTGCAGAGGTTGACAAACAATAAAATTAAGTTTCACTTCTTTCATTTAGGTTTTTCTACCAATAACAAGCATGCAAACATTTTTTTTATTTTCTATAGAATAAAGAACAAAAATCAATGGTGGGCTTACACCTTAAAGTCAAACTTAAATTCAAATAACACGACATAATTTTCTTTGTTTTCTCAAATTTATTAATTTCGAAAAAAAAAAGTATTTAAAATATTTTAGAAAGCCCTTTAACGGAGGAGCCCCCTACCACGACACACGTTCCACCCCGTCCATTGTCGAGTTACTGTAGCGATGTTAATGTATCCTTTAATTGCGTCCAATAAACAAGACACCGCAATATTATTAAGAGTATCACTACTACGACAAACAAAATCCGATCCAATACGGCGAGTCGCGTTCTACCTTTCAGGAAATTATTCAATGAGGTAGGCGGGGTCTGAGTCTGTGATTAATTATTGATAAAAAAACAGCCATTAGTGGGCATCGTTTAAAAAGGAAAACATTTTATGACACTCGCTTGGAGAATCGAACCAATCAGTGGAAAGTAAACATTTTTGATGCATTTGGCAGTCAGTTTGACAATGTTTAGCTTTTATTTGTATTGTGCGTAAGTTAAATACGGAATCTTTTGACGCATTGCGAGACGTATCATTGCGTTTGACTGGCGAATAATAATTTTCAGCATTTGGGTATTCTACCGCTTCATCATTTTCATGGATAATTGTAAAATGGACATTTTTTGTTTTAGAGTTTGAGTTGAGATCACGTTTTGGTATAAAAGTGATTAATACGTTGATGTGTGTTTGCTGTATACGGGATACGTCTCCCGCGGTGTTGGATAGCCGGTTAAAATTCTCGCTTTCGATCTGTGTGGTGGAGGAAACATATTAACACTTTTCCTATAAAATCCCTATTATCGTTTGAGATGTCATTTTAAAGATATGATTGAAACGCAATAGTGGTGTACAAGGACAATTTCGACGTGTCTTGTCATACTGAAAGCAACCAAATGCGCTTGTCATTTGAACTCATACTTTAAAAATATCAGAGTGACATACCAGTGCTTAGTATAAATAACAATAAATAAAACATGTGCAGTACTAACAACAGCACTGGTACACTACTGCCTTACGGCATGAAGCTTACGGGCGGCCAGTCACCTTACCTCACTATGGGATCTCAACACCTGAGCCTCGAACTTCAGCGAGCCCAACTGCAAGATTATACTCAGCGATTGCAACTTGGACTTCGGTCATATCCCAGCCAGATAACAGGGTTGAACCCACTAGCCTACCACGGCCAGATCGGAAACCCTTATCTTCACCCGTACTTTTACAAAGACCCACGTGCCAGGTTCATTCACGAGGAGCCCAAACCAAATCACAGCTACATTGGTAAGATTTTTTTAAAAAAAATATTGTGTAATACGCATAAAATGTTTATTATTATTAAGTGAAATGAACCATGTGTAAATTGTTAAAAGCAACACTTTTTGTGGATAAACATAATTTTTATCCTGTCGCATTAACTGACGATTTCCGCTTAAGTATATTATTTCTGGTCGTTATGGCTGAACCCCGCCAGGTATGTCCTTGAGTATGTCACTTTCTCGATATGACTGAACCCCACCAGGTATGTCCTTGAGTATGTCGCTTTCTCGACACCTTTTTTAAGGATATGTGTTCTACCCCAGCGGACATCACGGGTGATTTGTTTATGTTGTTAGAACTTGTTTCACAATGGAAGCAAAATTTGAATTAAACCAAGTTACAAGTTATCTAATGAAATGTGTACTAATATATAGTTTGTGCAGGTATGTATGTTTAGCTAAGCAAACTATATGAAACGTGCCTTGTCTGCTAGGCTGCTTTGGGTTAGGTTGGACGTCAGCCTCATTTTTAATTTGAGCAATCGATTACTATGCGAGTTTTTTGGGGGGTTATTTCAAATTTAATTTTTTAAAAAAAGGCATATGCTATCAACTGATTGTTCTTTTGTTTACAAGTTTACGTATGTGTTGAAAATATATTTTACTTAAGTCTATTTTGTTTTTTTGTGTACTGGCTCTGCGGCTTCCTTAAATATTTCATTTTGGAGAAGAAAAAAATATACAGGTATTTCTTAGTATTTATAAAAGTCCTTTACAAATTAAATTTTGTTATTTTGTTATGTTTTGTATGTTCATTATTATTTTTGCTTATTATGATTTATTTTATATTTCTGTTTTTAGTTTATTATTGATTGATTGATTGATTGATTGATTGATTGATTGATTGATTGAATATTTAGTGTCGTTTTTATTTTAATATTAAAGCCAAAAATTGTTTTTAAAACTTAAAAGTTGCCAACATACAATCTGTTTTCATTCAAACTAGTATTTCTTCAATACGTTATACATGTATTTATGCATTGTTCACACAATAATTTATTAGAATAATAAACAAATGAGTTTTAAATATATTTCTGGATGGAAGACAAAGATGCTGTAATGTAAAAAATACTCTGTCCCAACAAATAACGGCTACCAGTGCAACTTCAATAAGTGATGGCTTTCTTTTCCCCAAGCCGGTATTGGTTACATTAATTAATAACCTGAACATAGATTAAACACACCAGAAGGTACATAATCAATACATTAATTAAAACTACAATACAGCGAAAAGGAAAATTGACGTATACATGAAATTAAATGAATGATAAAAGACAATATGCATTGTACACGTGACAGTGTGCACATGCAAAGTTAGATGTCTCTAAATTAACACGTTTATAGGTCGATTTTACTATGAAAGTTGCTTTGAAATCCAAGTTAACTGTAAACACCCTTTTAGACGTACAGCGTGTTATGAAATACACGCGTTATAAAGCCTCTTAATGAACATTGATCCGGAGTAATTTCCACGGAAAATAATTACAGCACTGCAATTACCACGTGCAGTATGTTGACACCGTATAAATAAGCACGAGCGGTATTTTAACGCTGTATAAATAACTAAGCGCATGTATCTAATTGGCTTCACTGGCCGCCTCGCTTCTAGTATCGCATTGTCAGTAAAATTGCATTTAGTACAGTGGTTTTATTTGTATTTACTTATTTTTTTTTAAATCATGGATGGGTAGACTTGATTATATTAAGTAAGCGATTATCAATTATGACTTTATTAAAAAAGAATATCAGAATATCTAAGCAATTACGCGAGTTTTCTTGTTTCAAATTCTACTTGTCATTTCAGTATGCACTTTTTTATTTTATATACAGGTCGACATTCAGATGAGGTATTTGCTGGTTAATACAAATTTAAAATAATGAAATGAAAACATATATTAATGTAGACTAAGTAAATTATTCAACTTACACCTCCATGGTTTTCGTACCTTAGAATGAAAACAATAACTTGAATGTTGTTTCTTCCTTTTTTTGTCTTTATTATTACTTAAATGCATTATTTTGTGCAAAAATCTTTTTTACGAGTGAGCTTTTTTAGTTTTGTTTCAATATTTAGCGTCATTTATGTCATCGAATGCTAACAGACGACTGATTAACCGAATCAACATTTCCAGGGATCCTGAAAGGTTAATCAGTACTCAAGGACACACATCTCCGAATGTAACTGGTGATAACTTTCCCACTTGAATCAGAGGTGGTAGCCGAGTAAGAGAATCAATGTCATATATCAATCATCACGGACAGCCTGGCCGGGCGAAGATTCAAACTCATGACCCCTGGATTGATAGTCAATCCAGGAGTCGCTTGATTATTTCTGTATATATTACAAAACACAACATAGCAGAAGACAATCGTAAGTCTTATATGATAGCACATATTATTTTAATCAATAATTTGCAGAATGTCTCATTAATTCCTAATTAAAAAATAATTGATAACCATTTGTTTCAATATCTGTTATATGGTGGTATTCTATTATAATCATTTTATAAAACACGCAATAGAGATTTTACTACTTTTGTTAAATTTTGATATAACACGTTAAATAAATAGAAATAAGATGCTAGTTAAAATTGCCAGAGTGTTTTCAACTCTTATTAATGTATATACTTTTAATATCAAATTTGTTTTTATTAGCTTGTGTAATGATCAGTTTTAGTGGCAGTATGTGTAATATAATATAACAATGCTTTGACGTAAAAAATATTTTTTTATGAATAATTCAGGACAGTGACACCATGGACGTCTGTTTTTATTGTCTCCTATAAATATAATATAGGAAAGCGTGGCATATACTTGTATTTTATCACATATGGTAGATATAAATTAACATTTTTTAAAATTAAACTTATAAATATTCGCTTTTTGTCATTTGATATTTAAATAACAAATCTTTCAACGGTGGAGATAATTAAGGTTACGTTTGGCGTAGTTAAGTTGAATAACGAAGGTCGAAGTACGGAATAACAAACTAGTCTCTGTGCTTAAGGCTGACCCTAATTCCCATATGTTTGGGGTTACTAACGTATAAAACCTACTACTTGTGTTAATGAAATAAGATACATTGGGTACTTAAACAACTGTAAAGTATATAAAACAAAACCAAAACGGTTCGTTTTAAAAGCTTAAACTGACAAAATTATTGTGACATTTAGAAAAAAGGGAGAAACCAATGATAAGTTAAGGGCACTTCCAGGTGAAAATTAAATCCCCTCTAATGGATCACTTCTTATTAGTAAACCAGTTTTCATATAAGGAGAAAAAAAACTCGTTTTATTTATTCACCTTTTTTTACTAAAAAAATAACTATCCCGTGAAATGTGATACAGGTAAATTTGTTGGTTTAGATGTTTCAGTCAATTAAGCCGGACTAATTTATAAAATAGTATAACATGTTCTACAGAAACTAAACCTCATTAATGGCCCTTCTGGTAATTGTATGTGTTAATTGGTTATAAATACACTGACCTTATTTAATCTGCCTTTATCACAAAACACAAAACAAAACGCTTTTTAATTTAACAGATCCGCTTTCTTTTGTCATTTTTTTTTCTTATGATAAACACGTATGCTATGTGTGTGTGTCTATGGATGGGTGTGGTTAGTTAAGGGGTGGCTTAAGCTATGGAGGGGCGATTTAATAGGCCACTGATAATTTAATGACAGGGAAATTGAAAAATAAAATATTTTTACAGTGAAATATATAACACAGAATATTATAACATAATTCAATATGAAATCAAACGGGTGCTCTACAGTCGATTGACCTAACCTATCCATCAACTCCCAACTCTCAACGCTGAGGTTGTGGGTTCAAGGTTCTAGCTCAGCTTGTTCCAAAATTTCATATGAGAAAGTTTCTTGTGGCAGGATGGTCGTTCTACTCAGATTCATGCACGCCCCCACCCCCTACCACACACACACACACCACCCTTAACCATAAAACTGGATGCCACTTATAACCTACAATATGTTAAAAACGGTGCTAAACTCTCACTCAAACCCTGAAATTAATAAACAATTAAATCAAACACAATGCGTTTCTTACAGGAATTTTCACAACCTATGTAATGATAGACTTGCTTACTGTTTATATACGTCACTGGAATAATAAATAAAACTCATTTAATTAAATTAAAACAATACGCGCTGTAATTGAATGGAACAATGACAGATATTAACGTTTCATTCTTAATCTGTTAATTAACGTTTCATTCTTAATCTGTTAATTAAAGTTTCATTTTCATTTTACAGCATTGCAATATATAAAAACTTTTTTTCTTACAATTTCATTGAATATTTAGTCTTACTTTTTTGGCATTCAGAAATGCATGAGTTGTGTAGTTAGAAAAATCTCGTTTTCCGTGCGCTGGTTTTATTCATTTTATGTCATAACACGGAAGTTTAGATGTATTTTCTTGGTAGAGCGGTTAAATGTTACAGTATATTTTTTTATAGTTTTGTTCAATATTTTGTTACAAAATGAATAGGGCTGAATGTCTAATCAAAACACTGCAGGTTATATAAGCATCCGGATTCACTGGCGCATACAGACCCCATCCGTCTTGTCGCAAATAAAAGACTAATTGTTCTTTTGAAGTTGAATTAATAATAATAATAATAATAATAATGATAATAATTAAAAAATAATAAAAAGAAGGTTTTTATTTTACAAGTCAATCTTCCATGAGGTCCCCAAACGTATATACATTATTTACACCAATGTACTAAATAACACAGTCACATGAAACAACTTGAATAGTAAATATAATAAATAATATAAATAACAGTATATATTCAGTTATTCATCGGTTGTCAGGTTTATAAAACAATTAGTATAATATTTACAGTGATATATCATAGTTATTGAACTCATCGTTATGAACTTTAACCTTTGAACTTATGCTTTAACCAATCGCTAATACAAAGTTTTGAAATGGTTCACTGAATTAGCATTTTTTCATCTTTGTTGGAAGACTATTAAAAATTTTAGATCCCGGATATATATATATATATATATATATATATATATATATATATATATATATATATATATATATATATATATTTATATATATAAGACCTTCAAAATAATTCATGATTTGACCGGGGAGTAAATACACGTGTTATGACGTAAGAGGACAAGTACTACTGTACATGTTCCGTATTATGTAATTGTGGTTACCTTGGTAACAATATATAAAAACAAATGACAAGTTCCATTGATTGGATGAAGGAGCTCATACGGCGTTTTATTAGTTGTATTTTATTAGAATTATTTTTTTGTGGTAAGTCATTCATTGCATTAACGTATCCTGTTTAATTAAGTCGGGATATATCCCATATATATAATGCATTTAATACATAGATATTAAGACATGTTTTATTAACCTAACTTTTACAGTGTCTCATCATTATGCATACAATTAACAATATTTTGGTACATGACATATATAAGCATAAGGAATATTTTGCTAAAGTATAGTATATAATTGTCTCCCATTAACATGATATGGTAAGTTTCATATTAAATAAACAACAAACATATAATTTACTCATAAACTCTGAGCGTCTAACCCAATTAGCTACAGAAAGGTGTTTTGTTAACATAGTCTGACATACCCAAACCCAGTCATATTTATGTGGAATGACACTATTTAATAATTACACAATGTCCGGATATGAAATTGAAAGGCCATTATTTATCATTAAAATTACGTAGTTTTAAAAAAAATAAGTGATGAATATATTAAAATGGAAAAAATATACAACTATCTAGCTTTTAATTGCTCAATGGTTAAAATCATATCCAAGGGAAATGACTATCAGCCCAAAGCAGGGAACTACTGACCGAGGCGAAGTTCGCTGATCAATAATACGTTTCACCAGTTTTGTTAACTTTTCAATCGCTCTGTTACTAAGGAGCGACTGGTTTTATAGAGGAAAAACATTGCAAATTTAGTGTTGCCACAACTGCAATACTTTAGTTATTTTGTAATAATTTCCGGAAGGTTTAAAATATAGTAATACTCTTTCAGCATTTTTTTTATATACACATTACCTATTTGATCAAGTTTTAACATCAATTTTGGAGGGAAAAAAATGAAAATTGAAACTGAACTTGTTTGTGATATTTCAAAAAGTATTCAACTGAATATGAAAAACTAAGCATTTCTATGTACCACGAAAAAGACTGATATAATAATTTATGTTTTTTCATTTAAAAATTGTGTTCATAAAATCAGAAGCCTCAAACAATTATAATTGAATATAAGAAAATTGAAGAAATAAATCCCTATACACCGGTCAATAGTTCATAAAAGAAATAAAATATTTTCTTGGATATATGTTTTAAAATATATATTAGTGAAAACACTAAAGACTGTATATTAAAACACTAATTTATTATAAATGATTAAATTATTGTCTACACAAAAAAGTAACGAGTACATCCAATTTAATTAACAACTTAATCCAGTTTGAATTTCTGTACTGGATTTTCCCCAAACCATTTTATATGTAATTAAATTATGCAAAAAAAAAATGAAACAATTCATTAACATAAAATGTTATATAAAGTTTTAACAGTGCCACTTAAACTAGAGAAATTGTTTCAAAAGAATCACAAAATATTTTTAGTGTAATTTCCAACACGCAGGTAATATTATGGCATCCTGTTTTATTGGTGGATGATTTATTGTATGGTGTTAGGCGTCGCTTTCAACAATGTATCAGTTATATCGCGACGGTGTCTATTGAGACAGTATTCTGAGCGCTGCCGCACTGCAGTATCATGCCGCAGAAATATAGTATGATACCCCACCCGGTCACAATATACTGACACCGGGCCGACCAGACCTAGAACTATCCTCTACTACAATGCCGAGCGCCATTTTTCAAGTTGGTATGATCGAACACACGACCTTCCGCATGCGAGGCGGACTCTCTACCACCAGACCACGTTACGGTGATATTGGTGGAGAAAGACCTCAGAACGAATCTGAGTGGAACCACCGTCTTTTTTCGCAATTCCATCTCATATAACGTTTATACACCGAGCTCGGTTCACTCTCGCGATATCAGACAAAACGAATATCAACCGTTTTTTTTAAATTCTGATGACATTGTTAAAAATTAGCCTGTATAATATTGCGAAGAAACAGTTGTAATTCAATGAACTATAATTTTAAATACTCCTGCGTGTAAAAGTTCAAGTTTTCCAAAAATGATAAATGTCAGTTTTATCTTCGGCGACAATATGATTGTAATTGTTGAATGGTGAGGATCTATCCCCAAGCTAGCCTCCAATCCAGGGATACGCTCTCTTGCTACACGACATGACCCACTCAGCCGCATGTTTGATTTGGTTTTATATACGTCACAAGACGAGCAAAAAAACTTATAAATCCTGAAAGTGATTTGTTAACAACGGTCAGCAGTGTATTTATACTTTATAGGGAGAGATGTGTAATATATATTTGAATATTTTAGGAGGACAGGCGTTCTGGGGCCAGATTTCCAGTTAATTGAACCATATTTTCAACAAACAGAGGTTGAAACAATACTAATTATCTAGATAATTGTGCTACACACATGTATTTTTCACTGTACTACAAATATTACCGTTCTATAATTTCAGGGTTGATAGCCATGGCGATATTGAGCGTGCGTGACAAGAAATTGGTGTTGAGCGACATCTATCAATGGATATTGGATAATTACAACTACTTCAGAACGAGGTAAAAAACTACTCCAAATAATACCCCACCCACCACTGTAATGAAATAGTACGCTAGTATAAAAGGAAATGTTAAAATCGACTTTTCTACTCATATTCAAAACTAAATATTATATTAGAAACTGCACATGTAAGTACATAAAAACATAGTGGTGTCACGCTAGATTTATAGAAGTCACTAGTGGTGTCATGCTAGTGGTGTCATGCAAAGGCCAGGGCTAATACTAGTGGCATCATGCTAGTGGTATCACGCTAGTGGTGTCGCGCTAGTGGTGTCACGCTTGTGGTGTCACGCAAAGGTTAAGGCTAACACTAATGGTGTTAAGCTAGTGGTGTCACGCTAGTGGTGTCACGCTGGTGGTGTCACGCTGGTGGTGTCATGATAGTGATGTCACGTTAGTGGTTCACGCTGGTGGTGATGTTACGTTAGTGGTGTCACACAAGAGCTAACACTAGTGGTGTCACGCTATTGGTGCCACACAAGGGCAAGGGCCTATATTAGTGGTGTCACGCTATCGGTGTCATGCTGGTGGTGTCATGCAAGAGTCAGAGCTGGCACTGAAAGTGTCATACAAGGGTTAGGGCTGACACAAGTAGTGCCACGCAAGGGTAAGGGCTGACACTAATAGTGTCACACAAGGGTTAGAGCTGAAAATAGTGTCACGCAAGTGTTGGGGCTGACACTAGTAGTGTCACGCAAGGGTAAGGGCTGACACTAATAGTGTCACACAACGGTTAGAGCTGACAATAGTGTCACGCTAGGGTTGGGGCTGACACTAGAAGTGTCACGTAAGGGTTAGGGCTAACACTTGTAGCGTCACGCAACGGTTAGAGCTGACACTAATAATAATAAAATTATAACGATAATAATAATAATAATAATAATAATAATAATAATAATAATGAAAATCATATGATATTGATAGTGGTAGTTGCATTAATAGTGATAATGATAGAGTGACAGTGGTAGTGATAATGATAGTGACAGTGGTAGTGATAATGATAGTGACAGTGGTAGTGATAATGATAGTGATAGTGATAATTATAGTGTTAGTGATAATGATAGTGATAGTGATAGTGATAATGGTAGTGATAATGAAAGTGATAGTGGTAGTGATAATGATAGTGATAATGATAGTGACAGTTGTGGTGATAATGATAATGATAGTGATAGTGGAATTGATAATGATAGTGGCAGTGATAGTGAGAGTGATAATGATAGTGGTAGTGATAATGATAGTGATAGTGACAGTCACAGTGGTAGTGATAGTGATAGTGATAATGATAGTTATAATGATAGTGATAGTGATAATGATAGTGACAGTGGTAGTGATAGTGATAGTGATAGTGATAATGATAATGATAATGATAATGATAATGATAGTAATAGTGATAATGATAGTGATAGTGACAGTGATAGTGATACTGATAGTGATAGTGGTAGTGATAATGCAAATGACACTGGTAATGATAATGATAGTGATAGTGGCATTGATAGTGATAGTGATAATTATAGTGATAGTGATAATGATAATGATAGTGGTAGTGATAATGATAGTGTTAGTGGTAGTGATAATGATAGCGATAGTGATAGTGATAATGATAGTGGTTATTATAGTGGTAGTGATAATGACAGTGGAAGTGATAATGATAGTGAGAGTGATAATGATAGTGATAATGGTAGTGGTAGTGATAATAATAGTGTTAGTGGTAGAGGTAATGATAATGATAGTGACAGTGGTAGTGATAATGTTAGTGGTAGAGGTAGTGATAATGATAGTGACAGTCGTAGTGATAATGATAATGATAGTGACAGTGTTAGTGATAATGATAGTGATAGTGATAGTGATAATGATAATGATAGTGGTAGTTATAATGGTAGTGATAATGAAAGTGATAGTGGTAGTGATAATGAAAGTGATAATGATAGTGACAGTTGTGGTGATAATGATAGTGATAATGATAGTGATAGTGGAATTGATAATGATAGTGGCAGTGATAGTGGTAATGGTAGTGATAATGATAGTGACAGTGGTAGTGATAATGATAGTGATAGTGGTAGTGACAATGATAGTGACACTGGTAATGATAATGATAGTGTTAGTAATAGTTGTAATGATAATGATAGTGATATTGATGGTAATGATAATGATAGTGACAATGATAATGATAGTGGTGGTGATAATGATAATGATATTGTTAGCGGTAGTGGTAGTGATAATGATAGTGACAGTTGTAATGATAACGACAGTGATAGTTGTAGTGATAATGATAGTGACAGTGGTAGTGATATTGATAGTGACAGTGGTAGTGATAATGATAATGATAGTGATAATGATACTGATAGTGTAAGTGGTAGTGGTAGTGCCACTGATAGTGGTAATGATAGTGGTAGTGATAATGGTAGTGGTAGTGGTAGTGATAATGATGATGAAAGTGATAGTTATAACGGTATTGGTAGTAGTAGTGATAATGATAGTGGTAGTGACATTGCTAGTTTTAGTGAAAGTGGCAGTGATAATGACATTGATAGTGGCAGTGATAGTGGTAATGGTAGTCGTAGTGACAAAGATAGTGGCAGTGGTAGTGGTGATGGCAGTGGCAGTGGTAGTGACATTGATAGGGATAATGGTAGTGGTAATGAAATTAATAGTGGTAATGCGATACTAGCAATAGTTTAAATGATATTGATAGTGTAGTGGCAGTAGAAGCGATAGAATTAGTCACGTTGTCAATTAATCTGCAAAGAATTCATGTTCATCTTGTACATAACTCGACCTCTGTCATTATTTAGTACTTAGGTAATTTCATCTTGTACACAATTCGACCTCTGTCATTATTTAGTACTTAGGTCATTTCATCTTGTACATAACTCGACCTCTGTCATTATTTAGTATTTAGGTCATTTCATCGTGTACACAATTCGGCTCCTGTCATTATTAGTACTTAGGTAATTTTATCTTGTACACAACTCGACCTCTGTCATTATTTAGTACTAAGGTCATTTCATCTTGTTCACAACTCGACCTCTGTCATTATTTAGTATTTAGGTCATTTCATCTTGTACATAACTCGACCCCTGTCATCACTTAGTACTTAGGTAATTTCATCTTGTACACACCTCGGTCTCTGTCATCACTTAGAACTTATGTCATTTCATCATGTACACAATTTGGCTCCTGTCATTATTAGTACTTAGGTAATTTCATCTTGTACACACCTCGGCCTCTGTCATTATTTAGTATTTAGGTCATTTCATCTTGTACATAACTCGACCTCTGTCATCATTTAGTACTTAGGTCATTTCATCTTGTACACACCTCGGTCTCTGTCATCACTTAGTACTTAGGTCATTTCATCGTGTACACAATTCGGCTCCTGTCATTATTAGTACTTAGGTAATTTCATCTTGTACACACCTCGGCCTCTGTCATTATTTAGTACTTAGGTCATTTCATCTTGTACACAACTCGACCTCTGTCATTATTTAGTACTTAGGTCATTTCATCTTGTACATAACTCGACCTCTGTCATTACTTAGAACTTAGGTCATTTCATCTTGTACATAACTCAACCTCTTTCATCACTTAGTACTTAGGTCATTTCATCTTGTACACACCTCGGCCTCTGTCATTATTTAGTACTTAGGTCATTTCATCTTGTACATAACTCAACCTCTTTCATCACTTAGTACTTAGGTTATTTCATCTTGTACACAACTCGGCTCCTGTCATTATTAGTACTTAGGTCATTTCATTTTGTACGCACCTCGGTCTCTGTCATTATTTAGTACTTAGGTATTTTCATCTTGTACACACCTCGGCCTCTGTCATTATTTAGAACTTAGGTCATTTCATCTTGTACATAACTCGACCCCTGTCATCACTTAGTACTTAGATCATTTCATCTTGTACACAACTCGGCTCCTGTCATCATTTAGTACTTAGGTCATTTCATCTTGTACATAACTCGACCCCTGTCATCATTCAGTATTTAGGTCATTTCATCTTGTACACACCTCGGCCTCTGTCATCACTTAGTACTTAGGTCATTTCATCGTGTGCATAACTCGACCCCTATCATCATTTAGTACTTAGGTCATTTCATCTTGTACACAACTCGACCTCTGTCATTATTTAGTACTTATGTCATTTTATCTTGTACACAACTCGACCTGTCATTATTTAGTAATTAGGTCATTTCATCTTGTATACAATTCGGCTTCTGTCATCACTTAGTACTTAGGTCATTTCATCTTGTACATAACTCGACCTCTGTCATCATTTAGTACTTAGGTCATTTCATCTTGTACACAATTCGGCCTCTATCATCACTTAGTATTGAGGTCATTTCATCTTGTACATAAATCGACCCCTGTTATCATTTAGTACTTAGGTCATTTCATCTTGTACACAACTCGACCTCTGTCATTATTTAGAACTTAAGTCATGTCATCTTGTACACAACTCGACCTCTGTCATTATTTAGTACTTAGGTCATTTCATCTTGTACACAATTCGACCTCTGTCATTATATAGTACTAAGGTCATTTCATCTTGTACACAATTTGGCATCTGTCATTATTTAGTACTAAGGTCATTTCATCTTGTACTTAACTCGACCTCTGTCATTATTTAGTACTTAGGTCATTTCATCTTGTACATAACTCGACCTCTGCCATTATTTTGTACTTAGGTCATTTCATCTTGTACACAATTCGGCATCTGTCATTATTTAGTACTAAGGTCATTTCATCTTGTACTTAACTCGGCATCTGTCATTATTTAGTACTAAGGTCATTTCATCTTGTACATAACTCGACCTCTGCCATTATTTAGTACTTAGGTCATTTCATCTTGTACTTAACTCGACCTCTGTCATTGTTCAGTACTTAGGTCATTTCATTTTGTACATAACTCGGCCTCTGTTATTATTTAGTACTTAGGTCATTTCATCTTGTACATAACTCGACCTCTGCCATTGTTTTGTACTTAGGTCATTTCATCTTGTACATAACTCGACCTCTGCCATTGTTTTGTACTTAGGTCATTTCATCTTGTACATAACTCGGCCTCTGTTATTATTTAGTACTTAGGTCATTTCATCTTGTACACAATTGGACCTCTGTCATTATTTAGTACTAAGGTCATTTCATCTTGTTCACAAACGGACCTCTGTCATTATTTAGTACTAAGGTCATTTCATCTTGTACACAATTGGACCTCTGTCATTATTTAGTACTTAGGTCATTTCATCTTGTACACAATTCGACTTCTGACATTATTTAGTACTTAGGTCATTTCATCTTGTTCACAATTCGACCTCTGTCATTATTTAGTACTTAGGTGATTTACATGTATATTTGTTCACAACTCGGCATCTGTCATTATTTATTGATTAGGTCATTTCATCTTTTCATACAACTTTGCCCCTGGCATTATTTAGTACATTATCTATTACCCTGATCATATAGACATATACATAACTTCGTTCCTGTCATTTTTAGTACTTTTGTAATTTCATTTTGTACCCAACTTTGCCCCTGGCATTATTTAGTACATTATTTAGTACCCGGATCATATGGACATGTACACAACTCCGTTCCTGGCATTATTTATTGATTAGGTCATTTCATTGTGTACACAACTTGGCCCAAGACATTATTTAGTACATTATTTAGTACCCGGATATTATAGGCATGTGCACAACTCCGTTCCTGGCATTATTTATTGATTAGGTAATTTCATTGTGTACACAACTTGGCCCAAGGCATTATTTAGTACATTATTTAGTACCCGGATATTATAGGCATGTGCACAACTCCGTTCCTGGCATTATTTATTGATTAGGTCATTTCATTGTGTACACAACTTGGCCCAAGGCATTATTTAGTACGTTATTTAGTACCCGGATCTTATAGACATGTACACAACTCCGTTCCTGGCATTATTTATTGATTAGGTCATTTTATTGTGTACAAAACTTGGCCTCTGGCATTATTTAGTACTTTTTTTAGTTCCCGGATCATTATTTAGTACTTGGGTCATTCCATCTTGTACACAAATTGGCCCCTGGCATTATTTACTACTTGGAACCAGTCATTTTTTTTATTTTTGCACCATTATATCTTGTGCACTTCTCGGTTCCTATCATTATTAATAGTTTGATAATTTCATCTTGTACATAACTCGGCCTCTGTCATTATTTAGTACTTGTTGCATTCAGAATCAGGTACACAATGCGGCTTACCTCACTTACTCTTTACTCGGACCATTTGAACTTGTACACACCAATAATCGATCATGCACACATCACTGTCTCTGTCAATGGTCGATCTTGTCAAGGACTTATATAGAGATAGAAGGCCTTGATCTTGTAAAAAACACAAACTCTTTTATCAGCGATACCGCCGTCTCCGCAAATAGTTAGTCAGGTTAGTGCAGCTTAAGGTCTCACTACACAGTTGAATTTTGTTCTTTGTTTTATAAAATAAGGTCTAGGATTTCACTGGTAAAAAAAAGAATTCCACATAGAATTTTTTTTAAATATTTTTTTTTTCATAGCAGGAATGTATACACACATAAAAATGCACAATAACTGGTAGGTTGTCCACGTTGTTTTCTTTTAAAGAGGGTGCAGTGACACCCTAAGCTTTTTGGAAAAAAGAAGTCCTCAAATGCTCATGAATACATGCATATGTTGAAATCCTATAAAAGTCACATTTTTAACCACCAGTGGTGTCTTATTGCAATATATGCTATGCCAACTTTTGCTCTGCTCATCTGCAGCAAGAAATCACAGTCACTATGAACCATTTTGAAAATATTTCATAACCAAAGTACATAGGCCTATTTTTTAAGAGTAAGAATCTTGCTACCGTATGAAAAAGGAGCGTGTAGTGACTGTGTAGTGAGATTTTAAACTCCCAGACGACCCTGATCAATCCATATAGCAGGGTTGGCCACATTCAATAACATCTTGTATACACACCATCGTTTCTGCCAACGGCGACTCAAAGCTTTCCCGTTCGAATGATTCTGGTTAAACGAAAACATAATTGGCACCAAGCATATTGCATGTTTAATTGCAAATGAAATAATTATGTTTACACGATCTTATAATTTCGTTTAGACTGAGTATCTATAATTATTATTTTTAACTTTTCAGAGGTCCTGGCTGGCGAAACAGCATACGGCACAATTTGTCTCTCAACGACTGCTTTATTAAAGCTGGAAGAAGTGCAAACGGTAAGGGACATTACTGGGCGATACATCCAGCAAATATTGACGATTTTCAAAAAGGTGATTTCCGTCGTCGGCGTGCGCAGCGACGTGTTCGTAGACATATGGGACTGTCCGTACCTGACGACGATGATGACGACAGTCCGGCCCCATCACCAACGCCGCCGCATGCACATGTTCCGATCAATTGGGAAACTGAAGAGTCAACTGCTAATGAGAAAGCAGACCACTCCGATCAAGGGGAACATCATCCCAGAACAGATACTGATAGCTCGATTGATAAATCTATAGACGGGGACACATTTTCAAGTCAAATCAATTCCGACAAATCAACAGGACCGCCATTGAAGCGCGCCAAACGCTTATTTGATATGGAAAGTCTGCTTGCTCCTGATACGGTTCCGGTGCCGCTAAAGAAAGTAGAAGTGGAAACGGCAGACGACATGACTTGTTCAACAACAAACAATCAGTTGGTTAATGTTAAAAAAGACGAACATTTTCTCAACATGTCGAACGACATCAATAATGACATGAAACTCGATGAAACGTCAAAAGATGACGAAGATAATTTGATAAAAAGAAACTGTCAGAGTGCACCTCAATATAGCAGTCAACAAGAACGACCTATTGGTGATGAGACGGTACACGTCAAGTACCACAGTCTGGACGGAAACCTGATTTCAAATCTACCTCACTATATTTCTGAACTTCAAAGAAATGGTGACTTACAGAGAAGGGTAAGTGCTTTCAGGAACGCCAGTCAGTATGCTTGGCCGACGTTCCCTGGCTATATTTCAAATTATCACCTCATGGCACTTAACGCCGGTGCTCAGCAACAGCCAGCTACAGGTATGGTTCCCGGTAGTGTGACTATTAATAATGAATCCGCCCAGCGGTGGCAACAGACAATGGCAAATCTGTTTGTGCAAAATCAAATCAAAGAAAAGGCAATTGCAATAAACGACGATTAATGGGTAAGAATAATACGACCACTTTAAATTTCTAGAAACGTAGATCTTCTCTTTTCCATTTGGAACATCGCTGTATATTGTCGAAAATAAAACGGAGTTCAGGGGATACGTTACTATGTATACCTAAGTGGAAGTTGAGTTCAGGGCGTTACGTATCTATATTTTCTTAAATGAAAGTTGAGTTATTTGTGATACTTTACTGTGTATAAATAAGCGGAAGTTGAGTTCCGGGTGATACGTTACTAAAAATGTATGCGTTTATTGCAGCCATGTGAAAGAATTCAAACATTTCTCACAAGGGAGGTAAATCTGCTTGATACTAAACTAACAATACTATAACTATGTTGCAGCTGAGTGTGGGGAAATACGAAATCATGTGTAACTATCTTGATGCAGAATTCATAGTGATACGAAACTAATAATAATAAGTTTAGGATGAAATGCAAGTGATACGAAGCTGTAATGTAAAGAATGCTATCCTGAGTGCAGAACTATACAAAACTAGATCTACATCTAGTATATAAATATGTTTAAACTGAATTCCGAGTGATATGTTATTGAATGTTATATATTGTCACATAGTTTAAGGGGCAGGAGTGTAATAAACCTATGACATAAATTTTGATATTAACCTAATGTAATATCACTTCCGATTTATCGCTCGATGTTTTCCGTATAACTCGGATCCCGTACGTAAATTGCCGAAATACTTTCTGACTTGCCCGAATAAATAAATGACGTCGATTTGTCATGGCTAAATGACGTTATTTTGAGACGTTGCGTCATATGATGACTCACTGAAACAAATATGCCCGATTTTTTTCTCGTTTCTTATAGAGGTGACCTGTTAAATAAATGGTAAATGTGAACTTTTCCAGAGTTATGTGATATATCGTGATATAACGAATCTTATATTCGTACTCATTCATTATTGAATTTATTAAACTCGTTTGGAAAAATGCTATAGTATGCGGCAGAGCCTCGCATATTATATTTTTTTAACTCGTTTAATAAATTCAATGATAAATAAGCACTCATGTAAGATCCTCTATTGAAAGTATGGAGAAGCTTGATCAAAGTAATAAAATACTTACTTTTATGGAGCGCGTGGTCCAGTTTTAGAGGATCGGACCCAGGATCAGAGGGATGGGGGTTCGATCCTTCGCAACGGCTATGTGTGGTGTCCTTAAGCAAGACACTTATGCTTAGTACTGGTTCTACCCAGAAAGACCTTGACTCATCTAAGTCGTTTCTTAACAGAGGTAAAATATAAGTTTAAAGAACTATTTTTATTTATAAATGTATTAGATTTTGTGTTCCGAAAAAATTTCATAACATTTACTGACTATCAACTATAACGCAGGAACAAACTGCATATTGACAGTCGTAATACACGAACACAGCATTTGTTTCAGAATAACAAATTTTATTTATTATTGGTAAATGGCTATGTACTATGTTCTAGAATGAGTGCTAATAAAATCGATTTTGTATTTTATTTTTTATGCTCCTTTTATTGAAATCCTTGCCCACAGCTCGACGATACCTACACGTATTGTACGTTTGGAGTGACCCTAAGACCACATGTCTTGAACTTTAATCACAGTTTGATTCAAGGGCTGTAACTGTTATATCTCACTGAAGTTTTAAAACAGTACACATATGCAAACAACAATTTCTACTTTTTATACCATCAAATAATCTATTTTTAAAAAAGCATTACACAGGAAATGAAACAAAACAGCTTTCATTATAGAATGTAACATCAAGGAAACACAACTATTGGCAGTAAATAGTACATACCAAAATTGACGGAAAATGAATGTCCAAATATATACATGACATAATAACTATGTATATAATGTCATAACATAAGAACACTCAATGCCTAAACAACTATGCACATATCATCACATGTGAACATTTTTCGGACGAACATACAAATAATATATTATAAACATATTTTAACATTGACTGACACGTTATTACAACATGTAAACATACATATTTATAGCATACACATTCAACAAAAGACGTGGAAATTCCCCGAAAACCATGTTTTTCAAACATTTTAGCTATTCTGTAACTATAATAATAATAATATGTACATTGAAGCAGAAAATAAAAAGCATACATTTCAAATTGTGTTTTTTTTTATTTTTAAAACCATTGATGCAATAATTTTGTTAAAAAAGCTTGAAATAAAGTTTGTCTCTTGTTTCTGTGCTATCCACTGGTTGTTTGGCTAAAATATTACTTCCGTAATTCAAATTATGTAAGATGTAATGTGATTATACTCGGAAACAAACATGCATATTCATAAAATAATACATCAATATTCTCACATTTTGCATTGAGACTTAAGTGGTGGTATTGTTTCCAGTGCCCACCGATAGGAGGTAAGTCACACATGGTCAACTGATAACAAAAATTCCTTAAACAAGATATTTGATTCTACAAATATATTACAAAATGCATCGAACATTATGAGAAATACAGCTATGTTGTAAAAATTTTAAACGGACCTGTACATTTCTCTAATAAATCATTTGTAGTTTTTATAATATTTGTTGCCTCATGGCTATCAACTGAGCAAGGGCACCGCAAACCATTTTCAAGATAAAAATGTGCATGTTAATGGAGTTTCATTTTAATATATATCAATACATCAATCCAAATTTTTTTAGTATATTCATCAAAATAACAAAAGAAAAAGATTATTTTTACTTAACCGCTAGAAAAATTGTATAAGTTTGGTTGCGGAAACAATTAATTTTAGCATTTTTGACTAATTAAAGAGCCATAACTCTGAAGATAATGGTCAGAATTGGATGGTTATCGAACTTGGTTCAGATTTTATAGAGATGCACATTTTGTGTAAGTTGACTTCAGTTCAGATAGATAATACTCTAGTTATTGAGCGCAAACGGTAAATTTTAGCATTTTTGACTTATTAAAGGGCCATAACTCAAAAGATGATAGTCTGAATTGGCTGGTTATTTAACTTAACCTAGATTTTATAAAGATTCACACTTTCCGTAAGTTTGCTTCAGTTCTGATAAAGAATAATCTAGTTATTGAGCGGAAACTGTAAATTTTAGCAATTTTGACTAATTAAAGGACCATAACACTAAAGATAATAGTCTGATTGGCTGGTTATTGAACTTGGCCTAGATTTTATAGAGATTCACACTATTTGTAAGTTGCTTTAGTTCTTATAAAGAATACTCTAATTATTGATTCTAATTGTGAATTTAGAAGAGAAATCAAAGACCTGAACGACATGAGGGATTGACACAAATTGAGCAAGTTCATTAATTATAGGATTTAGGAAATTGAAAAACGCGCCAAGGATTCAACACTCAAGATTGTATAAATGTATGTCATATATAGAAGCCGTCAGACCACAGGGACAAGTAAAACTTTTATTTTCCTTTTTTACATATAGTTTTACTATTACTTGTCCCAATGCGTCAAGCGTTCCCGAGTTCAGGGCTAATTTTGTTGTAGTTCTACCTCGCGAATAAATTCATCTTTTGCAGAATTTTAAAAAAATCATTATTCTCACTAACATATGCATCACTACAGAAAAGAGCTATCATGGAAAATATACTCCTAAATCATCACTATTTCATTCTTCTTTCATTTCTGTTGACAGAATTGAAACAGAATAGCTGATAGCGAGATGAAAAGTAGACCATGCGCAGTGATATAGGTGTCGTCTGCATTTCCATATTGATGGAAATTGTATGCTTTAGTCCGGCAGATACTCCGGGTACTTTCACTGAACTTTGCATGAGAGTGTATAGTATTTTTTTTTTGCTAAAATGGTAGTCCATATATGGCTCTTTGCTTTTTTTGTCGGATGACATTTTGTCATCATTGAGCATTTTGAAATAAACAAGATGGCGTCCAAAATGGCCGTCAATATGCTAGAAATGCAATATTTGGATGAGAACTACTATCAGGTATGCCATTATTCATGCTAAATGACTCTTTTGATGTGTTTGATGTTTAAGTAACAAACTGAGTTGACAATTTGTCATTATTGTGCATTTCGAAACAAACAAGATGGTGCTCAATATGACCAATTTGCTCAAAATGCAATATTTAAATGAGAATTACTTTTAGGTATAAAATCATTCTCACATGAGAGTGTATAGTAATATTTTTGAGGCTATAATGATAGTCTATTATATAGATGTTTTATTTTATATTGGATGACAATTTGTCATCATTGAGTATTTTGAAATAAACAAGATCGCGTCCAAAATGGTCGCCACTTTGCTCGAAAAGCAATATTCCGATAAAATATTTTATAAGATGTAAAAAAATCATACTAAAGGATACTTTAGATGTGTTTGATGTTTAAGTAACATACTTGGTTAACGTTTTGTCATTTTTGAGTATTTTGAAATAATCAAGATGTCCAAAATGGCCACACATTTGCTAAAAATGCAAAATTTGATGAGAATTACTATAAGGTATGCCATTATTCATACTAAATGACACTTTTGATGTGTTTGATGTTTAAGTGACAAATTGAGATGACATTTTGTCATAATGGAGTATTTCGAAACAAACAAGATGGTGCCCAAATTGGTCCAAAATTTGTTCGAAATGCAGTATTTAGTTGGAAATTATTATTAGGTTTGAAATTATTTATACATGAGAGTGTATAGTAATACTGTTTTGCTAAAATGGTAGTTTATCTATAGTGATTTGGTTTTATGTTGGATGATAATTTATCATCATTGAGTATTTTGAAATAAAGAAGATGGCATCCAGCATGGTCACCAGTTTGCTCGAAATGCAAAATTTAAATGATAATTACTATAAGGTATAAAATCATTCACACATGAGAGTGTATAGTAACATTTTTGGTTAAATTGACAGTCTATATACAAATGTTTGATTTTATAACATTTTGTCATCATTGAGTATTTTGAAATAAACAAGACTGCATCCAAAATGACCATCAATTTGCTATCAATGCATTTAGATGGAAATTACTATTAGGTATAAAACTATTTATACTTAGGGATACGCTTGATGTGTTTTTGGTGTTTAGGTGTCAAACATACTTACAATTAAAAGCACATGGCATTTAATATGACCGCAACTTTTTCGAAAGAAGTTTGATTTGTGTGAATAGTTAGCGTCATTTTATGCCATCGATTGTTAACATTTGATCATCTTCAGTTATTTTGCAGGAGCAAATACTAGCTCTTTTTTAATTGTCTTAGAAAAGTGCTTTGGTTTCAATGCTTGGATCCTTTTTCCATGTACATGCCTGTATGTGAGCTCTTTTTGGTATTTCCAACAGAGCTTCAGAATCTGTTATTAGTGATTAAGCATTTATAGTATGTATTGTTTTACAATTAACATAGCCTTCCAACTTTAGTAAATACCCAAGCCTCATATATTTTATGACTTACTTTTTCGACGCCATAATACCTTGTCGCGTTATCGCAACCAGACAGCTCATGGTAATTATATTTATGTCTACATTTTCACAGATATATTAGCGTTTCTTGAAGATAATGATAAAATTAAAGTACAAATACATCAGTATCATTTGAAATTGCTGTTATACCTCTGTTTGGTTTATGTGCTGCTATGATCATTTGTGCAAGGATATTATCTGCCTACTCGTGTGTGATTTTAATGTCATCCCTTTTATTAACCTAGTATTATTCATCTCAACCGGCATCGGTCATTTTTCTCCGGTACATGTAACAACAAGTTTACGAGCGTGTGCATCTTTTACGGAACTATATTATTGCTATCAGTTGGCTTTTACTTTCTGTTAAAACTATTTTCTGAGCTCAAATTGGCATATTAAGGTTAAGGTGTATCCTGCATGCCTGTGTTATTTCTACTAAGCATGTGGTACTTAAGTGCAGAATTGCAACTAGATACACATCTTAGTTTCTATGTATTAGACCTTAAAGTTCTCAAAATAATCTTTCCAAGTACCACCTATTGGCCATTACAGAACAGCAGACTTTTCTATGAATATACTTAGTTGTCTGTTTGTTAATTTGAGTTATGTCGCCCCAATCATCCTTTCTTCAATAATGTTGCTTTTATCGCGATTCTGAGATCTTCTGTGTCAGTAAACAATGATATCAGTACTGAAACTAGTTAATGAACTAGACTTAAGGTTATATACAGGAGCCATCTATATCACGGGAACGTGCAATCCTATAACTCTTACGTATACCAAAATCGTATCAAATAATTAGCCATATTCTTCCTTTATTCGTCTCTTTGTGACAGCATAAAGTATGTCTCAACAGTTTACGAAATCATTTGCTAGAACTACCAGGCCAATTTCTTTCACAGTTGCTTACTACCATGGGCTATTCAGCATTTACGGTCTGTGAACCTGTTTTACCGCTGACGATATATACATAATATATTAATATTATTGTTTAGGTTAGTCACGCTGTTCAATACATGTTTATTATTATGCTTGGATAGGTATTTGCATCAATCATCATTGGTACTCGTACTTGACTAAAAAATGTCTTTAACTTTACTGCAAACATGCAAATTCAGCCCCTCCATTTCTAGTAATTCTGGCTTCAGAATAATCCCAAGTAGTCCCCTCTTATCATGCCTGTATCTCATGAATGTAGTTACAATAAGCATATCATTCTTCATAAACTTATAAAAGACTGGGGTTAACATACTTTCAATGGACCTGAGGTGGTAGATTCCATACCGTGAGTAATTCATATGGCTAGCTGCGAGAAAATATGGCATCATAAGCTTAACTGCTACCAAATGCAAAGACCAATCAGCTTTTCACTCAGCTCTGATGTACATAATAGTAATAAACACAGGTTTTGTTACACCAACTTTCCATTACTCCGTTGTTCTACTTCTTTCAGCAAAAATGTTGAGATCAGTTTCCATTTCTTAATATTAAAATGTTAAACATAAACAATGGCTTAAATATTAACCTGGCATTCTCAGAGAACTTCTTTCCATACAATAAGCTTTCTACTCTACCAAATAATAGCATATTCATTAAGACGACACATGTCTACTTATCATTAACATAAACATTATGTTTACTTTTTCTATTCCACATGAAAGTTAATTACTAATTACAAATAATACATTGTGACAAGGCGAAGAAGTAAAACAAAACAGATATAGACTGGACCAACGCGTCACACCAGCTGTGTATATATATATTGTTGTTGTGGGAAATGTGGACAACTTCGACATTATTTAAGAATCAAGCTTTTTTCCCATAACTAATGCATTAACTACCATAATCACCAAAAACATTTACTATACACTTCCATGCAAGGTTCAGTGCGGTATATGCAGGACTATTTTCAGTATCGATAGAATGAAAAAAAGATTTTTAATTTCTTATTGTAAAATATGTCCTCTGCTAGGGCAATTTCGTTTTGAATCTTTTGGAACTATTTAGTTGGTCGGACAAAATCGCGGTTAACAGTTTAACAAAGGTTATAGAATAAAACTGTACTCCACATCACGGCTGTAGAAGGCATCGATCCGCTCGCCTTCCAAAAATTGGAAGCAGGGGGAGTGGGGTATGTATACAATATATACTTTCGTTCCGTCAACTTGAAAAAAAAAACAATATCTTAAGGTCTTAAGTCTTTTTTTCATATCAGGAATGTATCCCCACATAAAAATGCACAATAACTGATAGGTTGACCAGCTTGTTTTTTTTAAAGAGGGAGCAGTGACACCTTAAGCGTTTTTGAAAAAAAAGAAGTCCTCAGATGCTTATTAATACATGCATCTATTAAACATCCTATGGAAGTCACTTTTTTAACACCAGTGATGCTCTGCTCGTCTGCAACAAATCACAACAACTATGAACTACTTTGAAAATATTTCAAACAAATTACATACTTTAGGACTTTTTCAAGTGTATGAATCGTGTAACCGTGGTGGGGACATGGGCGCAACTGTGTAATGAGACGTTATATGCTACATTACCAATATTTTTCTCATCATAATTTGGAAGTGAAGAGGAGGGCAAACAATAAAATATCAGTTTCACTTCTTTCAGTTGGGTTCTGCTATGAATGTCAAGCATTCAAACCGTTTTATTTACAATCGAATAAAGAACAAAAACAAATGGTGAGCTTATAACCTTAAGTTAGTGTTCCCGGTTGTCATATTTATTGGCACGTCGTCAGAATAGCAAATTCTCTAAAAATTGAAGTGTATTTTGACTGGTTTATTTGTTTTATAGATATATAAAAAAGGTTTGAGATTTATAAATAACAACATTTTTTTTGTACATAAAAAGAAAAAAAACAATTCCAATCTACAACAATGGCAAAATCCTATAACCATGATGTCCTCGTGTTATTGTTTTTGTCGTTGTTGTTTGTTGTAGTTTTATTATTGCAGTAATTAATTGACATCATTTATTTTCAATGTAAATAGTTTTATTTCTCTAGACTGACGTTGGCTTGTATATTTAGCGACAATGACGAAACATCGTGTTTTCAAAATTGTTTTGTGATCAAACGGTATTGTAGCGTACTCGCGTTTAACAAACAATTACACTTCCATGTAGATCAGCGCCCCCTGTCGACACTTCTTTGTCATCTCAACCATAACATGTGGCGCTTAAATATCGGGGCGTGTCATCCCTCCTTAAAATGAATTACAAGCACATTAATTACGCCGCATGACAATAGTCACTCCCCTTGAAACGTTATCTTCTGACAATGAATTCTCCCCGGATTTGCGATCACAATTGGAGTAGGGGTAAATGGTGAGCCGAATGAAACACGGACAGAAGCCGTTAATGATAGAAGGGAGGCTTCAACACGACAAAACTGTCAAAATGTTGTGGATGGAGAGAAGTGTGGCTTTGTGTCCCAGTATAAATAATCAGAAGAAAAACACGAAGATTGTTTCAACAAACTTTAAGAAATAATCAGGGTATTGTTCGAATGCATAAATAATGAAGCGACTCTTCTCAGCTCGATCGTTTTTTTAGCTTTATCTAAACAAGAACAGTTTGCATTATTTATTTTAAGTGTAAGCTCGTGCGGCCGTAGTTCATTCCACATTTCCGGAAGTTTCCAACAATAAATGATTAAATACAATTTATGGAATAACTATACACACATACAATAGAAATGATCATATGTCAACAAGAGTCGACATGGCAAGCAGTAGTAACAGCACTAGAAACAGTAGTAGTAGTTGTTGTAGTAGTAAGTAGAAGTAGTAGGAGGAGTAGTAGTAGTAGTAGTTGTAGTAGTAGTAGTAGTAGTAGTAGTAGTAGTAGTAGTAGAAGTAGTAGTAGAAGTAGTAGTAGAAGTAGTATTAGTAGTAGTAGTATAAGTAGTAGTAGTAGTAGTAGTAGTAGTAGTAGTAGTGGTAGTAGTAGTAGTGGTAAAAGTAGTAGCAGTAGTAGTAGTAGTAGTAGTAGTAGTAGTAGTAGTGGTAGTGGTAAAAGTAGTAGCAGCAGTAGTAGTAGTTGTAGTAGTAGTAGTGGTAGTAGTGGTAGTAGTAGTATAAGAAAAAGTGGTAGTGGTAATAGTAGAATAGCAGTAGTAGTAATAGTAAAAGTGGTAGTAGGTAGTAGTGGTAGTAGTAGAAGTAGTAGTAGTAGTAGTAGAAGTGGTGGTGGAAGTAGTAGTATTAGAAGTAATAGTAGAAGTAGTAGTAGTCGTGGAAGTGGTAGAACGAGCAGTAGCAGCAGCAGGAGTAGTAGTAGTAGTAGTAGTAGTAGTAGTAGTAGTAGTTGTAGTAGTAGTAGTAGTAGTAGTAGTAGTAGTAGTAGTAATAATAATAGTGGTAGTTGTAGTAAAAGAAGAAATGGTAGTGGTAAAAGTAGTAGTAGCAGTAATAGTAATAGTAGTAGTTGTAAAAGTAGTAGTAGAGAAGTAGTAGTAGTACTAGTAGTAGCAGTAGTAGTTATAGTAGTAGTAGTAGTAGCAGTAGTGTAGTAGTAGTAGTAGCAGTAGTAGTAGTAGTAGTAGTAGTAGTAGTAGTAGAAGTAGTAGTAGTAGTAGTAGTAGTAAAAGAAGAAGTGGTAGTGGTAATAGTTGTAGAAGTAGTACCAACATCAGCAGCAGCAGTAGCAGTAGTAGTAGTAGTAGTAGTAGTAGTAGTAATAGTAATAGGAGTAGTAGTAGTAGTAGTAGTAGTAGTAGTAGTAGTAGTAGTAGTAGTAGTAGTAGTAGAATTAGTGGTAAGTAGTAGAAGTAATAGTAGTAGTAGTAGTAATAGTAGTAGTAGTAGTAGTAGTAGTAGTAGTAGAAGTAGTAGTAGTAGTAGTAGTAGTAGTAGTAGTAGTAGTAGTAGAAGTAGTGGTTAGTAGTAGAAGTAGTAGAAATAGTAGTAGAAGTAGTAGTAGTAATAGTAGCAATAGTTGTAGTCGTATTAGTAGTAGTAGTAGTAGTAGTAGTAGAAGTAGTAGTAGCAGTAGTAGTAGTAGTTGTAGTAGTAGTGGTGGTGGTAAGTAGTAGTAGTAGTAGTAGTAGTAGTAGTAGTAGTAGTAGTTATAGTAGTTATCTAAGCAGAACCGTCCTTTCGCAAAAAATTGGAAAAAAATTTCTCTTTAAGGATTTTTCGAATTTGCAAATTGGTTATAAGCATTTTCCCCTAATATATTATGCCTAAAAATTGCATGTCAGAATAATATATTGAAAAGGGATTTCCTAACTTGGGCTACACGCCTAGGTTAGACTATTTAAAATAGATTTCCCGATTTTATTTTTATTTCAGTTTGACCAGTTGTGCATGTTTTAGGTAGTCAACATTGTTTGATCTTAGAAAGAGTCCGAATTACGCTGCAAAAGTCGTCTAGCAGTATTAAAATGATGTCTATTTTTAAAATGGGAATTTCGCTTCATGTTTACACCTCCGATTTAAATAGCAAATTTGTCACATTTTTGGTAGATTTGACAAACTAAGACATTCAGATTTTATTTATTAATGATAGTGGGATGTATTTTAACCATTTTGAAATTAGTTTTATTTTTTAAACATTTCTAGCGTGTTTTCCTGATATACTCTCTTTAAAATCTTTTGATCGTACAACAAATAGAGCATCTTTAATTCACACAAATTTGCAATATTTTGAAAGGAATTATTTTTCGGGCAAAAAAGTTATTTCATAAATTTGTGAACTAATATCACATGTTCAGTTTTATCATTATTATTAGATCTTTTTTTATTACTGTTTATTAATTTATAATTGTAGTTGTTCAAAATAATACATTTGTATAACATAAGATTTATTTAATATAATATTTATATTGTAAATAGCAATTAAACTGGTTTATTTTATGCTTTTTGATGAATTATAGATATTTCTAAGTGGATTATTTATGGGATTATTTATGGTAATTCACTGTTTCAAACAGTGACATTATGTAAAAAGATTTTTTTGTCCTTGTATATTAACTTTAAAACAACTATTTAACCCTTTACATCATATAGACCCCTTTGGACACCTCTAGTATAGAAGGCTTTGGACACTTAATATAGAAGGCTTTTGAATTATTGGGTGAATTATGTTAATTTAACTGACAGAGTGGAAAACAGTGCAGGAAGTGTTCAGATTGCTCGTTACGAGCAATCTGAACTCTTCCTGCACTGTTTTCTAAAGCATTCTATGATTGGTGCGGGAAAACGCGTATCTATGAAGTAAAGGGTTAAAGAAATATACTTTATTTTTTTTATTAACCCAACAATATCTAATGGTGAATTGAGGCTAAAATAAACAAAAAATTATGTAAATGCATAAAATAAAAAGAAAATGTGTTTGTTTTAGTGTATGATCAAATGATATTTCATCTCGTGATCACCAAAAATGATATTCTCGATTCTGAAATACAATTCGATCTTACACCAAAACAAACAAATATCCTCTCTGTGTTTGAAAAGCACACGTTTCTATTTTTATATTTGCATCATTAAACCTAAAAAGCCAAAGTGTGAACGTCTCCAATATTTCCACACCCAGTCCACCTGGAACAGCACTAACATCTTTATGTGCAAGGATTTATGTGTTTACCAATGTGAACCAAACAAAAGCACGGTTGATGTAATAAGACGTGAGCGATATTAACAATAAATCAGCCAAGATGTAAGGTCCTTGGAGAAACGTGAATTTGTAAATGGTGCTAATTTCATTACAAATGTGATGTTGATTAAGTTTTATATTCTTTTACATCGCATTAGTTATTGTTTCGTTTTCTTGAAGTGTCACATTTGATACCAAGATCGATTTCAGAAAGAATTTATAAACGGTTTAGCCGACCGTTTAGGGATTACGTCGCTAGCTTTTACAGTCGAAGAACCGTCAAGAGCAAACTTTGAGATTTTTAACGTGTCTTAAGACGAGTAAATTTAATCAAGAAAATTCTTGTTTGGACGAAAATACTCACAAGGGGGTAATAAACTGACAAGGTAAGCAGTTATGAAAGAACAAATAAATTCGCAAACTGCGAAGACAAATAACAAAAGACAATGAAGAAACTCCAATCACGTTTTTTTATCTCTCTTTGTAAGAAACACAATAAATCTGTACATAATGGAAAAAACCCATTTAACCAGGTTTTATAAAGAAGACAAATAGGACTGTTTCATTAACTTAAACTGTCACATTTTATCGTTATAACACACGTACGCGTACGCACGCACGCACGCTTGTGAATAGTTGGAGTAAGTATCAAATGTTTAACTTAACAATTACATGAATATGCAAAAAAATTAGAGAAATAAGAGAAATCAAACACGTAAATTAGGTACTGAAACATTACCAATTGCATTAAACGTTTATCTTCCATCATTGTATCTGTTTAAGCATGGAGCGGATTTACATAAGCATGCTTTCAATCCATTTTCTATCTGTGTATCATTCTTACAGCTTAAAAAATATTACATGTTATTGTATTACAACATATAGATATTGAAAAAAAAATATGTTTAAACTAAACACATTTTCTGAATTGTATACAATTTACATTCTGGAAAGAATAGGTAAAGAAATGCGAAATGCTTGGTACATTGATCAAACAGAAGATGAACATTATTTTGAAAAGATAATAGTGGAAAGATGGCAGAGAAGAAGTTATATACATGTACATGTCAACCAAACAACATTGCTCTGTGATTTAACATTTATCGTTAGGTGGTATATGTGATCGAAAGCGTCCACTCTCTTTAATAAACTTATGAACGCGTCTTAATAAATGTGCATTATGTTCTTGCATTAAATTGGTGTTTCCATACAAGATAATGTTTATATTAAGCTGGTGAAAGTTTCTTGTAAATTGAAAAGGTTGGGTGGATTCTTTGAGTTGTAAATCTATTGCATTTAAAGAAGTAGTGAGTTGTATTTTCGTCTCCATTCCACAATCACAAACATTCCTTTATTTTAGTGACGATTGCTTTAATATTAACAAGCGCTGCAAATTGTTTAAGATTTATTAATACCATTTTATGTTTTTACAAAATTTGTATCTCATTAACGAATGCCGATGTTATTGATGGCACAGGCGTATTAATCACACGGGAAAGGATGGGGAAATATCTTGAATTATGTTACTTTTTTTCACATTTTAAAAAAACAACTCAGATTTCGTTTAACTTTACCTCCAATAATTTTTGCAGAAAAATACCAACAAATAAATTGATATTTATGCTAAAACATACAGAGAAAAACAATTATACGTGCTCAGTATAAAAAAGAAGAAATAATTTATTACATTTGAAATAAAGTGGATAAATTTTGTCATTTTTAATTTTGAAAAATTTATCTTCAAAACAATGATTTTATTTGGTGCTGTTTTGGTTTTGTCAAGGAAATACGTATTTTTTTTATCCCCATTTTAATAACTATCATTGTCAGAATAAAGAAATAAAAAATGTTGTTGTTACAAAAATGAAAAAGAAAACATCCAAAGACACTGGATTCCGTAAACAAACACAAAAATAAGAATATAGCATTGGTCTGTGGTACGGACCCAGCTCTCCCGATTGGGTCCGTTAGATAATAATGTTGGGAAAGCCCCAATTGAGCGCGTTGATTGGTCAGTTGCTTCAACTGAAACTTTGAATGACGTCACAGTTAAGTAAGCATTCAATTACTATTAAATGTTGGATACGCATAGAATTCGCTGTTTTTTTCATTGTGGGTAATAGACCTGATTCGGGCGATATTAGGTTCTGGGATAGACTAGTTTAAAATCATGAAGGTGCAGACTTCGATCCATTTATCTAAGCCATAATATGTTCCCTTTAATTTAGTACTAGATCTATGGATATAATCACTCCGAAACATGTGTTTATCACAATGGACCCATAAATGTATTTAATATAAACTTCATTTATATATTGGTCGTGACCAAGCTTCCAATGTCTAGCACTGTTTTTGTAAACGTATTTGTTTTCGTTAAATACTATAACATTACATTTCGACGGATTGTACTCCTCAAACCGCCATCTTAATGCATATTTACTAGTATTACATATATCGAGCATTTGGTCCAAGTCACTTTTCGCAAAGGAGAAAAGAACCATATCTGCTGCTGTCGGGGAACAGGCACTTACGCTGACGGTACAAAACTCGACATTGATGTTATTGAATTCTTTGGGTCTCCCTACACAGTTGCGCCCCCTTTCTTGTCACGGTAGCAAGGTTCTTGCATTTAAGGTAATCTGCGGCGTTCCTATCGGATTTTTCGACATCTTGCGTACTTTATAAAAAATATGAACAATTGATTGATGAAGTCTCAGCTTTCGTTTAAGCTTTATATATATATATATATATATACATATTTTCGCTGCTTTTCCCTTGTTAAATAATCACTATTAATTTAAAGTACTGCATTTTCCCGTTGACAGCGCCCCCTGGAGGTTCGAATTTTTGGGTGATTTTTTAGTTTAATACTATTTTATTACAAACTTCATAATACAAAACACATATACATAAACAGTGGCATAATAATCGTGAAAAAAGCAATTGGGTTGGACTACAAGTTATTCCAACATTAGTTACAGTCCTTCCCACAGCGTTACATATTACGTTTATAAAACTAAAATGTCGGCAGAAAGAAACAAAAAAATAATCCAAATTGAAGAAAGCGAAAAAGAGAGAAAAAAGGAATATGAGAAGAATAACAAAATCACTACCCCTGACGTTCCGACCCAACGTCCGCATGATTTTCGCTGCTTTTCCTTGTTAAATAATCACTATTAATTTAAAATTGTTTTTAATAACAGTATTCAATTAATTATTTAATTTCGGCCTGTGATAAAATCAAAACTTTCATGCAGATAAAATACAATTTGTGTTGCCTTTACATCCAATCATTACCCCGGGGTTGATACAAACGCAGGTTTAAAAACAATGAATTTTGAATATTATGAATCGGTTATGTGTATATACAAGTTATTTATTGTATGTGTATCCATATGAAATAGTTTGGATTATTTCGTGATCTTGGGATGACTATTGTTTTGTATGTATTTGGTGTATGAAATATTTTATTTACTTTATTGATTTGAGTATTATTCTGACAAATGTATTTACTTTTGTAGCGTATTGATTGAGTTTTATTTGTATTTCAGGGGATTTTGGATGTTGATAGTAGTATTTTGGTAGAAATTGTTTTCTTTTATTTCAAAAGAGGGGAAATACTAATATATAATGATACTCGTCTGCCAGGTCATTAAGTATCATAATGCAAAAAGTCAATTTCCTGTCATGATCTCGTAATTGACTGTTTTTGGCCGACGTCCGGTTTCTATAAGAAAATTGTGATTTGAAATGCAAATTTACAAATATCTATATATCTATCTACTGATACTGCAATACCCTCCCACGAGGATTAGGTGCAGTAACAAAGTGCACAGGTTTACGGGGGATTTGAATCACTGATAAACACACAAGTTCAGTGAGATATTTTACATGCACTGGGTATGACTTTCCCTGTACACGGGACTGACTCCTTTACAGCTCCTTCCCCGACTAAGGCTATTTATGCTTTTGATATATATGTCGACCCAGGTAAGGCAATCTACCACTGAACTTAGCCATACAAGCAGGTTAAATGTTTGTGTTTAGTTTGCGTTTAAGTTTTTGTTTTTGCCTCTAAGTTCAAAACTATCTTTCTGATTCTGTTCACATTTACTTTCCTGCTCCATTACACATTGCTTTTTATGCTTTTGTTATATATTAGTAAACTGACCCAGGTAAGGCATCTACTATTGGACTTTGCTATACAAGCAGGTTTAACTTTTGCGTATAGATGTGTTTAAGTTTTGGTTTTTGCCTCAAAGTCCCAAACCACCTTTCTGATTCTGTTCACATTTGCTTTCCTGCTTCATTACACATTGCTTTTTATGCTTTTGATGTATATATATTGACCTTGGTAAGGCAATCTACCATTGGACTTTGCTATACACGCATGTTTAACTTTTGCGTTTAGTTGTGTTTAAGTTTTGTTTTTTGCCTCTAAGTCCAAAACTACCTTTCTGTTTCATTACACATTGCCTTTTATGCTTTTGATACATATATTAACCCAGGTAAGGCAATCTTCTATTTGACTTAGCCATACAAGCAGCTTAAACTTTTATGAGTTTTATCCCATCGGCAAGCTTTGTTGTCTTCTGTCATCTCTTGTTATGAGAGTTGCAGTTGGTATTTCCAGTCTTGTATAAAGGAGTATGTCAGCGTTTGCTTTACTATGTTGTCTACATGTGCTGTCGTTAAATGCTGCAGACCGATTCTATATCGGAGTTACCAGTCAAGTCATAAATATTCTAAGTTTGTTTCACTTGCATTGATATTGAAATACATTTGAGTGTAGTATTATTGATAGCATAAAGGGGAGATAACTTTTGCTTTTGCTTCAGATTATATTGTTCCAGAACTTGATCATTCGTAGTTTTGTGGCACTTCTAAGTTTCTTATAGGATGTCGACATAGTTTTGCATATACCATACATACAAAGGAGTAATTTTCCTACTGCTTGTAATATTTCAGAGAAAGTTTGAATACACCTTTTAAGTAAATTAAGATTTCCAAACCCCCATATTTCACAAGCATATGTAATAATTAGTAGAACTGTATGATCATGTTATAGTTTTAACTGAAGATCGACTGGCAAATTTAGATTGTATATTCTGTTATATTACAAATATAAATCTATACTTGCTTTTGTAACACTATGTAACAATGTAGGACCTTATATACAAAGGTTAAATGATTTACAATGCATGTTCAGATGTATATAAAGATAAGATGCACAAGCTGCAAAATTAATGTAACAACGATTTACAATGCATGTTACAAATTAAATAATAAGGTACCCTTGTCACAAAGTAAATGACACACGATATATATTGCATTTTTTTTTTTTAAAAAAAAGAAGCAAACCATATATTTTTGTAAGTTTCTTACAATACCATATAATAATTAGTTGAATAAACATGCAATTATTCATGAAGAGAAATATGTTGTTACTGAGTACTGGTTCTACCCAGGAAGAATGTCTAAGTTGTAAGATCTTGTTTCACAATCGCCGTGACCGCAGCGGTGGTCTAGTGGTTGATTATCCGCCTCGCATGCGGGAGGTCAATGGTTTGATCTCTCCCCTCCCAAAAAATGGTACCAGAAGCTTCCTCGCTTGGCACTGAGCATTTAAAGAACTTAGAATACTGTCTTTAGTAGACACCGTCGCGATATGACAAATTGTTGAAAGCGACGCTAAACAACAACAACAACAACAACAACAACAACAACAACAACAACAACAACAACAACAACAACAACAACAACAACAACAAAACAACAACAAAACAACAACAAAAAAAACAAAAAAACATAATCGTTGTAAATAAACACATTCTTTTTACGTTATATCATAGCTAGTGTTTACTATAACTGATGCAAAATAAATAAAGGCTAGAATCTATATTCCCTCTGTTATCAGCATTTTTATTTTCCCCTACAGGTTAAGATGTTTTTCTTCTCGATTGTCTTTGGTTATTTGCCTTCACAGTTTATAGATTTATTTGTTCTTTCATAACTACTTACCTTGTCAGCTTATAACCCCTTGTGTGTATTTTCGTCCAAACAAGAATTTTCTTGATTAAATTTACTCGTCTTAAGACACGTTAAAAATCTCAAAGTTTGCTCTTGACGGCTCTTCGACGGCAAAAAGCTAGCGACGAAATCCCTAAACGGTCGGCTAAACCGTTTATAAATTCTTTCTGAAATCGATCTTGGTATCAAATGTGACACTTCAAGAAAACGAAACAATAACTAATGCGATGTAAAAGAATATAAAACTTAATCAACATCACATTTGTAATGTAATTAGCACCATTTACAAGTTCACGTTTCTCCAAGGACCCTACATCTTGGCTGATTTATTGTTAATATCGCTCATGTTTTATTACACAAATTTGCTGCATTCGCAAAAAAATCACGGTTTGTTTAAAATGGCACTTTCACAATTGTACTAGACGCACGTTACCTACGTACGTCCTTGACTACTTACCCGTATATTCCGAGGTAAGAATTTGTACGAGACGCACGTTACCTGTGTACGCCACTGACTACTTACCCGCATATTCCGAAGTAAGAATTTGTACTAGACGCACGTTACCTTTCCACGTCATTGACTACTTACCCGCATATTCCGAGCTAAGAATTTGTACTAGACGCACATTACCTATGCACGTTACTGACTACTTGCCCAGAAAGTTCGAGGTAGGAATTTGTACGAGACGCACGTTACCTATGCACCTCACTGACTACTTGCCCACATAGTTTGAGGTAGGAATTTGTACAAGACGCACGTTACATATGCACGTCACTGACTACTTGCCCATATAGTTCGAGGTAGGAATTTGTACAAGACGACGCACGTTACCTATGCACGTCATTGACTACTTGTCCACATAGTTCGAGGTAGGAATTTATACTAGACGCACGTTACATATGCACGTCATTGACTACTTGCCCACATAGTTTGAGGTAGGAATTTGTACAAGACGCACGTAACATATGCACGTCATTGACTACTTGCCCACATAGTTCGAGGTAGGAATTTGTACAAGACGCACGTTACATATGCACGTCATTGACTACTTGTCCACATATTCCGAGGTAGGAATTTGTACAAGACGCACGTTACATACATGTATGCACGTCACTGACTTTTGACCCACATAGATCGAGGTAGGAATTTGTACAAGATGCACGTCACATATGCACGTCATTGCCTACTTGCCCACATAGTTCGAGGTAGGAATTTGTACAAGATGCACGTTACATATGCACGTCACTGACGACTTGCACGTTACATATGCACGTCATTGACTACTTGCCCACATAGTTCGAGGTAGGAATTTATACTAGACGCACGTTACCTATGCACGTCACTGACTACTTGGCCACATAGTTCGAGATAGAAATTTGTACAAGACGCACGTCACTGACTATTTGCCCACATAGTTCGAGGTAGGAATTTGTACAAGACGCACGTTACATATACACGTCATTGACTACTTGTCCACATATTCCGAGGAAGGAATTTGTACAAGACGCACGTTACATATGCACGTCATTGACTACTTACCCACATATTCCGAGGTAGGAATTTGTACAAGACGCACGTTACATATGCACATCATTGACTACTTGCCCACATAGTTCGAGGTAGTAATAATGTACAAGACGCACGTTACATATGCACGTCATTGACTACTAACCCACATATTCCGAGGTAGGAATTTGTATAAGACGCACGTCACATATGCACGTCATTGACTACTTGCCCACATAGTTCGAGGTAGTAATTTGTACAAGACGCACGTTACACATGCACGTCATTGACTACTTACCCACATAGTTCGAGGTAGTAATTTGTACAAGACGCACGTCACATATGCACGTCATTGACTACTTGCCCACATAGTTCGAGGTAGTAATTTGTACAAGACGCACGTTACATATGCACGTCACTGACTACTTGCACGTTACATATGCACGTCACTGACTACTTACCCACATATTCCGAGGTAGGAGATTCATAGCCGTAGAACAAAATGCATAGCCAATCATCGGCAATATTTTGAATTACTATTCCCCTTTATCAACACTGGTGTTGCTGTTGCTGTTGTTTCTACTTCCAATGTTCATTGTGTTTTGTTGGTTGTGATAATGCAATTTCTGAGAATGTAATTTTGTTAACGTTTGTTATTGTTATTGTTAAAATTCATTTTTTCATTAATATTATTCTATTGATATCATAATTGCATTATTATTAGTGTTGTTGTTTTCAACACTGCCGTCGTTGCACTTTGTTGTTGTTTTTGTGTTATTTTTTACATTGTTGTTATTGCTTATAAAAATGTTGCTCGTGACGATGTGGACGCTGCTTTTTGTGTGTGTTTTTAAGCGTGTTTTTTTTGTTCTTTTTATTGTAATATTTGTTAAAAACATATTATTTGTAATGTATTTGCCTTGATGATATTTATAAATCATTAACTACTGGGATAGTTGCCGACGATCAGATCATTATTTTCATTTACATAACTTAGACGTGCCTGGTAGTCATCTCCCAAAGTGTCAACAGAACAACAAGGTGATTGAGGCTATTCCCACGAGGGACGTGTGATGAAGTTCCCATCAACAACGATGGTTTAAAATATGTATCATTTATAAACACAAAGTAACTGCTTTTGAATTAATGAAGCCGAGACGTGTTATGTAGTAATAAAGATTCACTAGTGATGCGCCAACTCTGTGTCTCGCATTGAGAATAAAACATGAACGGTATTAAATATAACACAAAACATAGTCCCAGTTGACGTGCAAACAAATCCGGGCACGTGACTTATTATCCCTTAGAGATTGGGTTGTTTGTGGAAAGTATAATTATTTTTATTTAAAAAAATGAGCCTCGTATTGCAAATATTTCCATATCCCCGTCTGGAAATTAGCGACAAGAGTTAGCTAGTCTTGATCACCTTCGACGCTTGCTTTCCTAAAAGACAAATCTTGACAATTTTTTCGTTGAAGAACTATTTTGACGTGATTCTGAGAAAGCTTCTGATTGGTTGAAGAAAAACAATCGGACTACCTCGGCGTTTTCCATTGATTCTTATCAGCAGACTATAGTTCAGATGTATTTATGCATTGTCCCCTTTTTTGTGACAAACATGCAATGATATCAATATAACTAAAATATGTATTTACTATTTTATAGCATATACTGTTTAGAAATTATGTTTATCTCACTCAATTAAATCTGACCTTTCTGTTTCAAACGCTTTTGCACGAAAAGTGTAAAGATGTTTGTGTTTTTGAAAATAAAGCGTCGAAGATGAGAGACTATTCTAAAACACGAACTCCGACCATTAATTGTGCAAGTGACACAACTGTTATTAAGTCCCTGGTATACATCGTTTAACTGGGTTTCATTAAAGCATATACGAGGTATGTCCCAAAAGAAATAGGACGCATTTAGAAAAATGATTTTTAGTGTTTTAATCCGAACAAAACTTGGTACGGATAATTTTCAATATCTAAGCTATAAGCATGCAGAATTTCAATATCGTACATCACTATTTAACATTAAATTTGACAAGTCAAAATGTATAAATTACAGTGTACGGGGGAGATTGACATAAAACATGTACTTATATAATCATCAATGGCTATGTCACTCTGCACTGAATTGTGAAAGACAATGCATCACATTAGTTATACAAAAAGTACATACTATATGTCATATAATACACTTTCGTGTTAAAAGATGTACAGGGTCCTCCGAGGCCAAGTGGTCCAAGGCGCTGTCTCATGATCACTTTAGGTACCTCTCACCTACAGGGTCCTCCGAGGCCAAGTGGTCCAAGGCGCCGTCTCATGATCACTTATGGTACCTCTCACCTACAGGGTCCTCCGAGGTCATGTGGTCCAAGGCGCCGTCTCAAGATCACTTACGGTACCTGTCACCGCCTAGATTATAGGTTCGAGTTCTCGCTCCAAAAGCTTTATGTGCTAAAGTTTGCCAGTTACTTGCGGAAGGACGCTGGTTTTACTCAGATTCATTCTAAGGCTTAATCCACCAATTAAACTGGAAATGAAATGTGTTGAAAATGACGCCAGATTTCGTTCAAAAAAAGATGCACAACCATTGTTAATCTGGACATAAGACGAACTGGTGGCACATGTACTGGACAAATAAAAGTTATTGAAATCGTTTTGAAGTTGGTCGAATATTTTACATATACTGAACGAAACAGCTGAACCGTCGCCTGACATTTTATGTATCTGACATTTTATGTATCTGACATTTTATGTATTTTCTCAAAGTATCAAAGTAATTTCCTTGAAATTTGGACTTGAATAAGAAATAACACAGCTATGTACAATAAATAATTGTCTGTTTATGTCGTATACAATTCTTGATGACACTACTCAATATTTTGACGTTTATATTGAAAATACAAAAGCGGTGGGTCTGTATATCTTAAGATAACAAATATTGTTCAAAAAAGTGATTGTTGTTGGTTTCTTGTTTAACCATTCCCTTGAGCATAGAAACGCGCTTGTTGTTGTTTTGGTTATCTAATATTCTCTTGAGAAGAAATATGCTGACAGTTTGATAGTTTGTAATATATGCTAATATGTGCGTAGGTTTAACTAAACAAACTGCGAAACAAAAAACGTATCACAATTTCATCAACACAATGAATCATTGTTTACAGTATTTACATTGATAAATCTTTGGTACGCACCTCAACTAACGTGATCACCTCGTTAAGTGTTTCTGTATGACTAATATGCGACTTCGAAATGATATTATACATATGTCGTTGTTTTTCGGTAAGAATGAATGACTTCTTTGATCTACATCTTGATTTTTAAAGTAAAAAATTGTCAGTGACGTGTATAGGTAACGTGCGTCTAGTACAAAAATCCTACCTCGGAATATCTGGGTAAGTAGTCAGTGACGTGCATAGGTAACGTGCGTCTAGTACAAATTCCTACCTCGGAATATTTGGGTAAGTAGTCAGTGACGTGCATAGGTAACGTGCATCTAGTACAAATTCCTACCTCGGAATATGTGGGTAAGTAGTCAGTGACGTGCATAGGTAACGTGCGTCTAGTACAAATTCCTACCTCGGAATATCTGGGTAAGTAGTCAGTGATCTTGATTTTTTTAAGTAAAAAAGTTACATGTGAACCACACGAACATCCCGAAACCTACTCACAAACTCTGTATAACAGTTGTAGCATAACTACCCACAGAATCAGTGGCTGTATTCGCTTTGGTAATAATCTCAGCTGAAATTGAATTCCAGTCCATTACACGGCGTTTGGGATAAACTAAACTTGAAACTATCTGTCATTACATATGGAATAACAAGTGAAGATCCATTCCTACCACGACCTTGCCCATCAGGAGGAACTACATGAAATTCATAGATGGGAACGTTAATCCTACCATTTTGGCCTTTGTATTGAATAAACCGCGGTTGCTTTCTACGTTGCTTAAAGGGTTTCGAAGTTATTTTGACAGTATATTTGCCATACTACCTGGTTCATAATAATTGTAGTTTGGCGTAACAAACCTAGCTGCTCTATTTTGGACCTTTTTCAACTCGTCGTTGAGACCAACACAGTGATGATCCAGTACGAAACTAGCGCAGTCTAAAACAAGCCTAACTAACCCATGCTTGCTGTTTCTCTGACCTTTGTGGGACACGATCCCAGATTTCTTGTGTATCCATAGGTACATATCTTAGCTAGTGACGTGATCTGGGAGAAGCGCATTGACTAGTCCACTATGAAAAGGTCTTACATTGTATTCTCTCTCTAGATGACATCACCAGCTCTGAAATCGAGATTACTCTTGCTAATAAATCAATATTTACACCTATAAACATATTACCATACAGACAGTATTACCAGTAATAATAAAGCTAGTGGTGTCACGACAGTGGTGTCACGCTAGCGGTTGATATTTTTTATATTATACCTATAGAATTTATACAAATACACTTTACCCATTTAGTTATAGATAGTCACATTTGTGTGAAATATGATGCTTTCAATAATATACCAGAGACATACCATTTTCCAATATAGAAACAAAAATAGATGTCAGTATATACACTCAAAAACCAAATGTTTAGTCAATGGGAAATCCCATAGAGTAAAGCCGGATATGTGCCTGGATATATACACTCAAAAACCAAATGTTTAGTCAATGGGAAATCCCATAGAGTAAAGCCGGATATGTGCCTGGATATATACACTCAAAAACGAAATGTTGAGTCAATGGGAAATCCCATAGAGTAAAGCCGGATATGTGCCTGGATATATACACTCAAAAACCAAATGTTTAGTCAATGGGTAATCCCATAGAGTAAAGCCTGATATGTGCCTGGATATATACACTCAAAAAACCAAATGTTTAGTCAATGGGAAATCCCATAGAGTAAAGCCGGATATGTGCCTGGATATATACACTCAAAAACCAAATGTTTAGTCAATGGGTAATCCCATAGAGTAAAGCCTGATATGAGCCTGGATATATACACTCAAAAACCAAATGTTTAGTCAATGGGAAATCCCATAGAGTAAAGCCGGATATGTGCCTGGATATATACACTCAAAAACCAAATGTTTAGTCAATGGGAAATCCCATAGAGTAAAGCCGGATATGTGCCTGGATATGGAAATATAAGTTTAAAAGCGCAGTCTGAAATTGAATTTGGGTTTGTAACAAACAGAATCGGTAATTAAACAAATTATACCAACTTTCATTCTGGTGATAGCCGTCATCCTAAATCGTTCTTATTTCAATTTAAAAGGAAGTAATTTACGGACTTAACTACAAGGAGGGAATGCATATACAGTGATGACATGTGTTTTGTTTACAAGTTTTACATTCTATGGTGTAATATCTCATCTTCAACACAGTTTCAATGTTTTAACTAGAAAAAAGTGTTTTTATTTGACAAAATGCTTTATAACATAAATGGGCAATAACTTTCAGCCAGACTATAGAATAAATCCAAAAATCCGTTGATGTTGCTCTTCATACTTCGACAAATATGGTTAAATTAAAAAAAATCAAAATCTTATTTTGTACTATAGATAAACTTGCATGAATATACCAACTAAATGTACATTTGACTCTCGGTATACATAATGGAGTATATTTATTTCATAGTTGCAGCTTGTGGATGAATCATTTTCAAAAATATTAAAAATTGAAAAATTATCCAAAAAAATACATGTGTCCCTTACACGTGTTTGAGGATCTCTACCAAGGCGAAATAAAGACTTTATATAACTTTAATGACAGTTGCGAACTGTATTTCTCGTTATTAAATTACCGTATCTATATTTCAGGTCTGACCCAAGTTGACTTTCGTATATATTGTGTCAGTCTTATCAGAAAACCCGCAACTAATTTGCTTATTGTCTCGGAGAATTATATTTAACATTATTTCCAGTATATTTAAATATTTAAATGCACTTATGTTTAAACATTGATGTATGTGTTGTTCAAGACCAGTTTGCTTTGAATGGCCACAACCGTTTATAGTGTATTGTGAATCAATTTGGGTAACGGCGAACGAACACGATATGAAGGGTTGTATAATCAATTTGTTTTTTATGGTGTACCAAAATTGTATGAAGATTGTGTATTCAATTTGACTTTGATGGTGTACCAACATGAATTAAATGTTGTATAATTAATTTGTTTTTTTTATGGTGTACCAAAATTGTATGAAGATTGTGTATTCAATTTGACTTTGATGGTGTACCAACATGAATTAAATGTTGTATAATTAATTTGTTTTTTTTATGGTGTACCAAAATTGTATGAAGATTGTGTATTCAATTTGACTTTGATGGTGTACCAACATGAATTAAATGTTGGATAATCAATTTGTTTTTTTTTATGGTGTACCAAAATTGTATGAAGATTGTGTTTTCAATTTGACTTTGATGGTGTACCAACATGAATTAAATGTTGTATAATCAATTTGTTTTTTTTTATGGTGTACCAAAATTGTATGAAGATTGTGTATTCAATTTGACTTTGATGGTGTACCAACATGAATAAAATGTTTGATAATCAATTTGTTTTTTTTTATGGTGTACCAAAATTGTATGAAGATTGTGTATTCAATTTGACTTTGATGGTGTACCAACATGAATTAAATGTTGGATAATCAATTTGTTTTTTTTTATGGTGTACCAAAATTGTATAAAGATTGTGTATTCAATTTGACTTTGATGGTGTACCAACATGAATTAAATGTTGTATAATCAATTTGTTTTTTTTTATGGTGTACCAAAATTGTATGAAGATTGTGTATTCAATTTGACTTTGATGGTGTACCAACATGAATAAAATGTTTGATAATCAATTTGTTTTTTTTTATGGTGTACCAAAATTGTATGAAGATTGTGTATTCAATTTGACTTTGATGGTGTACCAACATGAATTAAATGTTGTATAATCAATTTGTTTTTTTTTATGGTGTACCAAAATTGTATGAAGATTGTGTATTCAATTTGACTTTGATGGTGTACCAACATGAATTAAATGTTGTATAATCAATTTGTTTTTTTTATGGTGTACCAAAATTGTATGAAGATTGTGTATTCAATTTGACTTTGATGGTGTACCAACATGAATAAAATGTTTGATAATCAATTTGTTTTTTTTTATGGTGTACCAAAATTGTATGAAGATTGTGTATTCAATTTGACTTTGATGGTGTACCAACATGAATTAAATGTTGTATAATCAATTTGTTTTTTTTATGGTGTACCAAAATTGTATGAAGATTGTGTATTCAATTTGACTTTGATGGTGTACCAACATGAATAAAATGTTTGATAATCAATTTGTTTTTTTTTATGGTGTACCAAAATTGTATGAAGATTGTGTATTCAATTTGACTTTGATGGTGTACCAACATGAATTAAATGTTGTATAATCAATTTGTTTTTTTTTATGGTGTACCAAAATTGTATGAAGATTGTGTATTCAATTTGACTTTGATGGTGTACCAACATGAATAAAATGTTGGATAATCAATTTGTTTTTTTTTATGGTGTACCAAAATTGTATGAAGATTGTGTATTCAATTTGACTTTGATGGTGTACCAACATGAATTAAATGTTGTATAATCAATTTGTTTTTTTTTATGGTGTACCAAAATTGTATGAAGATTGTGTATTCAATTTGACTTTGATGGTGTACCAACATGAATAAAATGTTGGATAATCAATTTGTTTTTTTTTATGGTGTACCAAAATTGTATGAAGATTGTGTATTCAATTTGACTTTGATGGTGTACCAACATGAATAAAATGTTTGATAATCAATTTGTTTTTTTTTATGGTGTACCAAAATTGTATGAAGATTGTGTATTCAATTTGACTTTGATGGTGTACCAACATGAATTAAATGTTGTATAATCAATTTGTTTTTTTTTATGGTGTACCAAAATTGTATGAAGATTGTGTATTCAATTTGACTTTGATGGTGTACCAACATGAATAAAATGTTGGATAATCAATTTGTTTTTTTTTATGGTGTACCAAAATTGTATGAAGATTGTGTATTCAATTTGACTTTGATGGTGTACCAACATGAATTAAATGTTGTATAATCAATTTGTTTTTTTTTATGGTGTACCAAAATTGTATGAAGATTGTGTATTCAATTTGACTTTGATGGTGTACCAACATGAATAAAATGTTGGATAATCAATTTGTTTTTTTTTATGGTGTACCAAAATTGTATGAAGATTGTGTATTCAATTTGACTTTGATGGTGTACCAACATGAATAAAATGTTTGATAATCAATTTGTTTTTTTTTATGGTGTACCAAAATTGTATGAAGATTGTGTATTCAATTTGACTTTGATGGTGTACCAACATGAATAAAATGTTTGATAATCAATTTGTTTTTTTTATGGTGTACCAAAATTGTATGAAGATTGTGTATTCAATTTGACTTTGATGGTGTACCAACATGAATTAAATGTTGTATTATCAATTTGTTTTTTTATGGTGTACCAAAATTGTAAGAAGATTGTGTATTCAATTTGACTTTGATGGTGTACCAATATGAATTAAATGTTGTATAATCAATTTATGTTTTTATGGTGTACCAAAATTGTATGAAGATTGTGTATTCAATTTGACTTTGATGGTGTACCAACATGAATTAAATGTTGTATAATCAATTTGTTTTTTTATGGTGCACCAAAATTGTAAGAAGATTGTGTATTCAATTTGACTTTGATGGTGTACCAACATGAATAAAATGTTGGATAATCAATTTGTTTTTTTTATGGTGTACCAAAATTGTATGAAGATTGTGTATTCAATTTGACTTTGATGGTGTACCAACATGAATAAAATGTTGGATAATCAATTTGTTTTTTTTTATGGTGTACCAAAATTGTATGAAGATTGTGTATTCAATTTGACTTTGATGGTGTACCAACATGAATTAAATGTTGTATAATCAATTTGTTTTTTTATGGTGTACCAAAATTGTATGAAGATTGTGTATTCAATTTGACTTTGATGGTGTACCAACATGAATAAAATGTTGGATAATCAATTTGTTTTTTTTTATGGTGTACCAAAATTGTATGAAGATTGTGTATTCAATTTGACTTTGATGGTGTACCAACATGAATAAAATGTTGGATAATCAATTTGTTTTTTTTTATGGTGTACCAAAATTGTATGAAGATTGTGTATTCAATTTGACTTTGATGGTGTACCAACATGAATTAAATGTTGTATAATCAATTTGTTTTTTTATGGTGTACCAAAATTGTATGAAGATTGTGTATTCAATTTGACTTTGATGGTGTACCAACATGAATTAAATGTTGGATAATCAATTTGTTTTTTTTATGGTGTACCAAAATTGTATGAAGATTGTGTATTCAATTTGACTTTGATGGTGTACCAACATGAATAAAATGTTGTATACTCAATTTGAGTTTTATGGTGTACCAACATGATATGAAGATTGCATAGTCAATTTAGCTTTTATAGCGTACCAACATGTATAAGATTGTTAAGTCAATTTGACTCTCATGGCGTACCAACATGTATGAAGGTTGTATTGTCAATTTGACTTTTATGGCGTATCAGCATGATATGAAGGTTGTGTAATCAAATTGGCTTTCATGGCGTACCAACATGTATGAAGGTTGTATAGTCAATTTGACTTTTATGGCGTACCAACATGATATGAAGGTTGTAACGTGAATTTTGCTTTTACAGCGTACCAACATGATATAAAGATTGTGTAATCAATTGGCCTTTATTGCTTACCAACATGCTATGAAGCCTGTATAATCAATCTGGCTTTTATGACGTACCAACATGATATGAAGGTTGTGTAATCAATTTGACTTTTATTGCGGACAAATATGATATGAAGGTTGTGTAATCAATTTGGCTTTTATGGCGGACAAATATGACATGAAAGTTGTGTAATCAATTTGGCTTTGATGGCGTACAAATATTAGATGAAGGTTGTGTAATCAATTTGGCTTTTATGACGTACCAACATGATATGAAGGTTGTATAGTTAATTTATCTTTTATGGCGTACCAACATGATATGAAGATTGTGTAATCAATTTGGTTTTTATGGCGTTCCAACATGATATGAAGGTTGTGTAATCAATTTAACTTTTATGGCGTACCAATATGATATGAATGTTGTGTAATCAATTTGACTTTTATGGCGTTCCAACAAGATATGAAGGCTTTATTAATCAATTTGGTTTATATGGCGTACCAACATGATATGAAGGTTGTGTAATCAATTTGGCTTCTATGGCATACATGCATGATATGAATGTTGTGTAATCAATTTGGCTTCTATGGCATACATGCATACTATGAATGTTGTGTAATCAATTTTGCTTCTATGTTGTACCGACATGATATGAAGGATGTGTAATCAATTTGGCTTCTATGGCGTATCAATATATGAAGGTTGTATTGTCAATTTGGCTTCTATGGCTTACCAACATGATATGAAGGTTGTGTAATCAATTTGGCGTTTAAGGCGTACCAACATGATATAAAGATCGTATAATCAAATTGTTTTTTATGGCGTACCATTTAATATGAAGGTTGTGTAATCAATTTAAATTTGATCTGATAAAGGAATTATTGATCACAATTTTGCTTTCAAGTTTAAAAATCGACTGAGTCTAAATAAAACATTTAGTTGCCTTGTTGCTTTTTTACATATATTTGCAATCTGTTGATCAAAATTTAGTAAGTGATTAAGATTAACACCAAAGAGTTTAACATGGTCATCGCAGGAAACATCCACATTACCTATATTGAAAGTTGTTTTATTATCATGCGATTTTTTACCAATAGCTATGGCTTGAAACTTATCAGGGTTAGCCTGCATTTGGTTAATACTGAACCAGTCTATAAGAATATTACGCTCAGACTCTAGAACGTCTTTTAAATTTTAGTGTTTTCATGGGAAAGTGACAATGTGTTGTCATCTGCATAGTTGTATAGTGAAGAATGTTTTACAAAGTAGAAGATATCATTAATTAAGATATTAAAGATAAGTGGACCTAGGATGGAACCCTGAGGGACCCCCTTGATAGTTTTAAGCCATGTGCTGTGGGTTTGTCCTATTTTTACTTGTTGTTTCCTATCTGTTAGATAACTGTGTACAGGTTTACATGCATTTTCAAACATCCCGTATGCTTCCAGTTTGAGAATGATGAGGTAATGTGGCAGACAAGCATATGCCTTTTACAAGTCCATAAGGATAGCTTCCACATGATCTCCCGTCAAGCGAAACTTTCCAGTCCTCACTCAGGCGCATAAGTCTTGTCTGACAACCGTATTTTGGCCGGAAAGCAGCAAAGTAGTTACGAAAAATGTTATCGAAGTGGGTTGATAACTGGTCATTGAGAATCTTTTCAAAGATTTTTGACATTGTTGGTAAGATGCTCACGGGTCTATAATTCTTTGAGCTAGTTTGAGACTATTTGGGAAGACAGACTCTGATATCATGCTGTTCACTGTGTTAGTGATAGGCACAGCAATTGAATCTGAAGCAGATTTTAAAGTTTTTTGGGTAAGGAGTCCTGTTGCCTTTTTAATATCAAATTTTATTAGATTAGATTTAATATTTTTCGGTTGTTTGTTTAAAATCAAATAGTAAGTTGACTTCTTGGATTTGGAAAATTTTACCTATACTAGGATGTTTTGAGTTTACTGGTGTGTCATTTAATATAACAATATTTTAAGCGATGTTTACATAAAAATTTGAAGTTTTGTTTTGTTGTTTACTGGTCAAGAATGGTTTAATAGAAAGCCAGAAATCCTTGGAATTTGGCCCACCACCGCATCTCTCCATAAAGTATGTTTGAATCGATTTTCTTTTTATTTTAGTTTTTAGATTTCTAAAATATTTATAAGTATTCCAATTTTTAACACTTTTATTTTTCATAAATGTATTATGGGTCTGTCTAGTTTCGTATACATTGTATATTTTTTTCTATATTCAGAGTTCATGTATGGTGGTGTTTTTTTCCGAGGATATTTCTGTTTTATAGAAGCATGATCATTCGCTTCTTGTTTTAATAAAGTCTCATGTCATCAACATCATCAAATATGTGTGCTACATGAAAAGGTGTATTGGAAAAGTCTTCGTTAAATTTATCTTCATTAAAGTGTTTATAGCTTCTAAATGTAACTCTTTTGTACTGCTTATTTTTGCTCTTTTACAGTTGTTAAGATCATACAATGGCAATCACTTATACTACAATTTGATATTGTTGTGTTGCAAAGAAGATTTTTAGAGTTGATAAGAATTACATAAAGGCTGTCAGCTTGATTTTCTGAGAGGAGATCACTCCAGTCATCCTCCTCTTCGTTGGGCAAAGGGACACAACTGTCGTATATTCTATTCATGTTTATATGTTGGGTTGTCTCCCTTTTGTTTGACCTATCAATAAGATTTGGCAGATTTGATGTAGCTGGCTGTCCTGGAATTATCGGAACGCGTGGATTGTATATAAAAGTGTTAATAAAATCTGGTGATAAAAAGCCTTCCTTATACACCTGGAAAACACAATTGCTCAGACCGGAACATTTTTTGTGGGTCCAGCAGTGACATATGATGCATGATAAAACACGATGGTTGTTATTTACCGAGCTTTGAAAGTGTCGACGTGCCGTAAAACACCATTCATTCATTCATTCATTCATTCATTCATTCATTCATTCATTCATTCATTCATTCATTCATTCATTCAAATACTGCAATATGTTGACTCTGGCCCAGGATATATTTCTATATCACCACTTATTAACAGTAGCAGGCAGGATCAGTTTGTAGTTTGTTGTCATTTTTCGGATCGGAGAGTGCCACCGGTATCTCGACCCACCCACTCTATTTATAATGCCAAGCTTCCATTTCAGGCTTACATCTGCATGCGAGTTTTCATTATTTGTCTTGCAGCTCAATACAGCATTTAATACACAATGGTAGTGCTTTACCTTATTAAACTCAGTGGTAAAAGTGGTTAAAAAGATATAAAGGTTGTGATCAATTTTGCTTTTATGGCGTTACAACATGATATGAAGCTTTTGTAATGAATGTTGCTTTTATGGCGTTACAACATGATATGAAGCTTTTGTAATAAATTTTGCTTTTATGGTGTTACAACATGATATGAAGCTTTTGTAATAAATTTTGCTTTTATGGCGTTACAACATGATATGAAGGTTGTGTAGTCAATTTTGCTTTTATGGCGTTACAACATGATATGAAGCTTTTGTATTCAATTTTGCTTTTATGGCGTTACAACATGATATAAAGGTTGTGTAGTCAATTTGGCTTTTATAGCTAACCAACATGATATGAATGTTGTATAGTCAATGTCCTATGTCGATGAAAAATAAACAAAACTACGGTATATAAAATTATAGATTTTTACTGAAAATGAACTGTTATATTACACATAAATAAGACATGTTCCGGTTTGTACACAATAGTATACAGTATGCATTGTCTAACTCAATATATACAGTAAATACCGCTTTTTCCGATATTCAATCGATAAATTAGCCATAAATATAAATATATAAATACACTCCACTATGACTGCAACTTTCATAATTATGGTCATTAGGTATACTTATGAAATTAGTTTTGGAATAGCAAAATTCTATAAAATGCCGCTTCAGGTCGGAAATGGATTCCCGGCTAGTGCTTCGTACAGTTAATGAGTCACACGCAGAACCCACATTGATTCTCTTTTCTGTTTTTATTGTGAATAAAACATTTAACATGGTTGTCACTATGTAGAAAAAAACAGACCAAAGAAGGTTAACTTTCAGTTGATATTAGCAGCGCAAAACTTCATTTGAAAAAGAGGGGATATGTTTCATCTGAGGAGGTTTTTTTTTTTCATGTTCACTTCTTGAGAAAGTGAAAGTAGACTTGGATACACTCCTCAAACTCCAGGAGGGTTCAACGTGTATATGTACAGTAGAACTTCGATGGCTCGATGATATTCCGGCAGTCTCAGACGAGAGTGAGAGGGTACGGATTTCAAGCCCCAATCGAAGTCCACATGTATGTGTTCGATACTGTTAGTGTTTGTAACATTGTTTATTTGTTTTGAAAACAGTTTGGCAGGTCCTGCCAGATTTGTGGTGAACACGGACTCTGTGGGCACGATTGTTGACTGTATGACGGATATGAAGGGGTTATGTGGTCAGGACCAACGTGCTGCTGTGAGCTCCCTGTGTTTCCGCACACATTCACATTGACGTTTACATTAAAAGTTGATTCATTCGGAATCGCCGGCGGTATTGTTGCTGATTCAGTCGGATTGGCATGGTGACCAAAATAGTGTACCCCAGTCTTGGACGGAGAATTGTTTGATCGTAAGTAGCTTTGGCAGTAATTCAAATTCTGATCTCGATATTTGTGGTCGTAATGTTGGTATGGGTAGTGCCCGGATGAAAACCACTCATCACGTGTTCTTGTTGTGTCTGCGCCCAGTGCGGAGAGGAAATTCGACGGAACAAGCGTTGATATCATGGGTACATAACCGTTGTAGTTGTTAACCGCTGGAGGGGATGATGGCGGAGTTTCGGGAGAGTTAGAACACAATCGCTGAAGGTCTTCATCGCATTTCCGTACCCTTCTACGAGCTCGTCGTCTCCGATAATCGCCCTTTGAGAAGTCTTCTATGTTAGCAGGATGAATGGACCAGTAATTTCCTTTTCCGTTCTCGCTTCGACCGCTCTTTACAAAGCATTCATTCAAGCTTAAATTATGCCTGATGCTGTTTCTCCAGCTTTTGTCCTTCATCTGATAGAACGGATACCTGTCTGCTATCCACTGGTAAATCTCGGACAGCAGCATTTTCTGATCGCCAGTTGACTGAATCGCCATTGATATTAAAGCTATATACGATAAACCTGGCGATTTCTGTCCCTCTTCCGCTTTTATGGTTATGCTTTTCTTCATTTTCGAACTTTGTGGTTTTGTGGAAACGTTTTTATGAACTGTGTTTTCAATTTTGGTTGTAAATTTGTCATTTTCTTCAGCGGAAATCGTGACGTCATCATTTGCTGGAAGTTTATCACTAAATGATGTCGTGTGTTCATCAACTGCCGATCGTAAAGCTGGGAAGCTGAGTGCAGGTGACGGGATCATTCCGGCACGTCTTTTATCTGCAAACAGAAATAGTGTGTATTATATAAACTGTGTGACATGACTTTGTACAGCCGTAGATATTTTAAATGGTAGGTGTACTACTTAAGACTTCATTACATTGATAACTATTTGGTATGTTTCACACCCAAGCATGAACATACTCACATTGTATTACATTTAAACCATTTTTCAATCTTTGAAGAGATAAACTTTAATCTTAGAGGGTAGTAACGTCAACTATGTGTACGACAGTAGTTTGCACGGATAATGGCAAGGATTTTTCTGTAAATATAAAAAATAATAAAGGTATAAGCACGCCCCTAAGGTACACCATATTTCACTATACTGGACTATGACTTTGACCAAGAAACCTAGGCACAATTCGTAATGAATAACTGTCCAATAATTCTTACACTCTGCACAGAGTTGTGTCCCTTGTGAATGTCGAGAACAATGCCGTAACTAATTACAGAGTTTTGAGTAACAAGAACAATTGTAACACTCACTACAGAGTTCTGTTCCTTGACGGTTACTTGTTAAATTTCTTGCACTCAACACAAATTTTGTCTCTCATGACGGACTAGAAACATGCTTACGCTGACTACAAGGTTGCGTTCCGTGTCAGTGACAAGAACAATTTTTACACTCATTACATAGTTGCGTCCCTTTTGAATAACTAACACAAATCTTACACTCATTACAGAGTTGTGTCCCGTGTGGGTGACTGGAAGAATTCTTACTCACTATAGAGTTGTGTCCCTTGTGAGTGACCAGAAAAAATCTTACACTCATCATAGAGCAAAGTCGTATCCATTGTGAATGACTAACATAATTCTTACAGGCTCAGTACAGAGTTGCGTCCCTTGTGAGTGACGAGAACAATCCTTACACGCACTAGAGTTATGTCCCTTATGAGTGACTAGAACAATTCTTATACTCACTACAGAGTTGTATTCTTTATGAGTGACTAGAACAATTCTTATACTCACTACAGAGTTGTATCCCTTATGAGTGACTTGAACAATTCTTACACTATTTACAGAGTTGTGTCCCTTATGAGTTACTTGAACAATTCTTACACTCATTACAGAGTTGTGACCTATATGAATGACTAGAACAATAGAGTTGTGTCCCTTGTGTGTGACTTGAACCATTCTTTCACTCTCTACAGAGTTGTGACACTTATAAGTGACAAGAACAATTCCTATACTCACTACAAATTTGTGTCCATTGTGAATGACTAACATAATTCTTACAGACTCAGTACAGAGTTGCGTCCCTTGTGAGTGACGAGAACAATCCTTACACGCACTAGAGTTGTGTCCCTTATGAGTGACTAGAACAATTCTTATACTCACTACAGAGTTGTATTCTTTATGAGTGACTAGAACAATTCTTATACTCACTACAGAGTTGTATTCTTTATGAGTGACTAGAACAATTCTTATACTCACTACAGAGTTGTATACCTTATGAGTGACTTGAACAATTCTTACACTATTTACAGAGTTGTGTCCCTTATGAGTTACTCGAACAATTCTTACACTCATTACAGAGTTGTGTCTCATATGAATGACTAGAACAATAGAGTTGTGTCCCTTGTGTGTGACTTGAATCATTCTATCACTCTCTACAGAGTTGTGTCACTTATAAGTGACTAGAACAATTCCTATACTCACTACAAATTTGTGTCCATTGTGAATGACTAACACAATTCTTACAATTACTAAGGAGTTGCGTCCCGTGTGGGTGACTGGAACAAATTCTTATACTCATTACATAGATGTGCCCTTATGAGTGAATAGAACAATTCTTACTCACTGTACAAATGCGTCCATTATGAATGATTAGACCAATTATTACACTCACTACAGAGTTATGTCCCTTGTGGGTGACTGGAACATTTCTTACACTTACTACAGAAGTGGGTCCCTTGTGTTTGACTAGGACAATTCTTACACTCACTATAGAGTTATGTCCCTTATTGGTGACTGGATCAATTATTATACTCGTTACAAAGATGTGTCCATTATGAATGACTAGAATAACACTTGCATGAATTTATTTATTTGGATTCACACTCAAAATATCAAAGATCAACAATCTTAATAACATCAATTAAACAAGAAATTAGAAAATGTTCCTGCAGAAATAAACAATATTTATGACTATTTTACAGAAAATGTTACAAATCAAATTTCCCACCATTGGTGTCAAGCTTACAGGGTATTAAAGAAAATAAAAATAAATGAGACTGAGTCAGTGCATATATTCATCAATAATTTGAGTCCGAGAATCGCACTCGAGTCCGAGAGTTGGACTCAGACTCAATATCTTACATTTTTGAAAACCTGTAAACATACAGTTACAGGTAATAAATTTGATTCTGTAATATTTGCTGTTAAATTATCATTAAATTCCTTGTTTCTGCAAATAAATATAGTCATTTTTTTTACTTTTTGAGTCCGAGTCTTAATCTCAGACTCAAAATTGTGATGAATTTAGGTTTAAGGGGGTATTCACCATTCTCATGAATGCAATTTGAAATACATACTTAGAGACCATTTTTGTGGCCAAATTTGCAAGCATGTAGGGATACCTAATATATAACTCTCTGACTTATTATATCTGTCATGGTAAACTAGATATCTTAAAATTTGGATTTTCAAGTTCAAGTCTAAGAATATTCTTAAGAATGTTTGGTAAATACGACCTCTGTTCTCAGATGTATTTATTTTAGCACGCGGATGAATTTTTGAACAACTATTGACCGGATTTTTTCAATAAATATGAAATGAATGACTCCATTGAATTTAAAAAAAAAATTGACATGTCAGTTATAGTGTGTTTTACCTGCAAATCATCATTTCTCTGGAAAGAAACTACATTAAAAATACTCGGGAAAATTATATAACTGCAATTTTGTAGAAGACAAAGATAACTCTACAAAACACACATACTCGTATATGTTCCTTGCCTTGTACAGATAATATATATTTGATATTTGATATCATGCATGCATTTGAAGAAATGTGTCAAAAGTGAGATATATCTTATAAATGCACGATTTTTACAGCAAATTATTTCACTCTGAACCAGATTACGATAGTTCGAAAAATCGCATTAGCTCGAAAACAATCATGGTCCTGCGGATTTCGAACCAACGCGCAATCACTGTATTGAGTTAGGCAGACACTATTTTATGTAAATTATATGTTTTAAAATCTGACAGTGCAGTGAGGTCTGAATTAAGACATAGCATGTCCGAAAACTGGAAATGAAGACAGTAAATGTCAAAGGTCAACATGACATTTTAATGATTTAACGTCTATTCGATTTGATGGAAAAACATCAATTATGATATTGATATTTAAAAACTACTGAATGTAAATACAGAATGACGCCGAAAGCTTGAATTACGATAAACTTATAGACGAAAAATAACATCAAATCAAAGAAGTCAGTTCCCCGAAAATGAAAACTATCTTTTGAATAAATATAATAAAATAAAGGCTTTCATTCAGCAACAAGCACCCACAACTAACCAAAAGTAAACACTGTCCATATATACAAATATACAGAAGCTAATATCTACATGTACCTTTAATTACATACAGTGCTCCAGATAAGCTTTTCTTCAAATAAGTATTTTGCCCCTTAAATTAGCATGCAATACTTATTTTCAAAATGTTAAGAATAAAAGTGAACATTTTTATCAAATTGCCATTTAAAACAAACTACACTGAAATTGAAAATAACCAATGCTTATTTTACCCCTTAATTTAAATTTAAATGCTTTATTCAGAAATTCAAATGCTTAAATACGCCTAGATAGTGTTTATCTGGAGCGCTGTATATATATATATATATATATTTAGAAATCACAACTGAAAACTAATATATAACAAATATCTTACCTTATATTTTAATTCTGTTCAAGGACAGTAAAAACTCCTTAACAGCTTACCCGGAAAGTTCGCAAATAGTTTTAAAAATAACCGTCCGCTAGTTTTTGGTTTTACAGCGACATTAAGAAACAAGTTTTTGCAAGTTTCGAAAACTTCTCAGGGGTTTGTTCCGTTATTTATCTACATTTAATAATCGAAGGTGAAATGCCAATATAAATGGCATGTTTAATTTGCTTGTTTTCGGACGTTTTGAGGTCCGTGTTACAAACCGTCAATCACAACGGTCAAACCTGCAACTGACCGTTCACGGTATTGCAAAATTATATGAGATATTGGGACCGTTATTCTATTAATTTTTTGCAAGACGGTGGGAACTTTTAAAAATATCTATATTTTCCCGAAAAGTTATCTTTAGTTAATTGAATAGTCACAGTACGTGTTTTTTTAATTGTTATTATTATAATCATTATTATTATTATTATTATTATTATTATTATTATTATTACTATTATTATCATTATCATTATTATTATTATTATTATTATTATTATTATTATTATTATTATTATCATTATCATTATCATTATCATTATCATTATTATTATTATTATTATTATTATTATTATTATTACTATTACTATCATTATCATTATTATTATTATTATTATTATTATTATTATTATTATTATTATTATAATTATTATTATTATTATTATTATTATTATCATTATCATTATTCTTATTATGAATACTATTATTTTTACTTTTATTACTACTACTATTATTATTATTATTATTACTATTACTATTACTATTATTATTATTACTATTATTATTATTATTATTATTATTATTATTATTATTATTATTATTATTATTATTATTATTATTATTATTATAATTATTATTATTATTATTATTATTATTATCATTATCATTATTCTTATTATGAATACTATTATTTTTACTTTTATTACTACTACTATTATTATTATTATTATTACTATTACTATTATTATTATTATTATTACTATTATTATTATTATTATTATTATTATTATTATTATTATTATTATTACTATTATTTAACGCTTTTTTATGAATTAAAGAGATTTCTCAGTGAACTGTTTTTGAAGATATCGATTATATCGAAAATATCATTTATATTTCACTGTCACCATTATCAACATCACCAGCATCATCATCATCATCAGCAGCAGCAGCAGCAGCAACAGCAGCATTATTCCGAAAGTTTTCTTCCTGTTGTGTTTTCAATGATATAATATAAAATAAACTGGAGGTATATTTTATTCTTAAATTAATGACGCAGCAAAAGTAAAATAAGAGACGTATGTAGAATGGTTTACATACAAATGTTAGTCTGGTGATCAGATAATTATGAGAAATTACTTTTAACCGCTTCATACCAGTCTTTCTTATCTATTATCCTACATCGACCACTTACCCACATCCCATTGCGTGGATGTTCAGCAGTTTAAAGCATGTCTAAACGTGTTTGATACTGTTGCACCATGCCCTCTGCTAAATGCATACACTTTTGTACGTAAATTTATCAACATATTGCAGTGCCGTTAAAGTGATTTTGTCATTTAAAGAATAATAAATGCAGCAGACGGACAATGAAAGCATTATATACAAATTACAATAAAACGCACACTTTACTTTAGCCGTTCACGCCGCGTTATTGCTTTGATACAAACATAGACGATATACCTTTTAAAACTATATTGTAATTTTACATTTATCAATTCATTAGTCCGGTCTGTACTTAGCCATGCCAAAATCTACACCTTCCACGGTCCTTTATCAACACGTCTTCGTTGTTCGCGCGTTTTCAAAAAGTAGCTGTGATAACAACCAGGAGACGTGACCAAAACAAGACGGTTGTGTACAGGTCAAAAATTTAAGTGTATTCGGAAAATAAGTTAACAAAAAAGACAACAACATATACACGTTCTGAATTACTGACAGCATACAAAGGCAGTTTTAATTTGATTCATCCATTCTGACATGTCGTCTGCGGCAATCATTTAATAATGTAAATTTATATTCAATCTGTGGTACAAAATTTTCAATCGGTTACTAGACCTATATAATGGAAATATTGTGGTTTGAAAAATAAACGTTTGCTAAAAACAAGAACATTGAAGACACGCGCCGTCATTTGTTACTGGATATGCGTGTTATTAAAACATGTGTTAAATCATTTTAACAATGGGACTACTTAAAGCAGTTCATGTCTATAACTACATGTGAAAACTGTTGTTTTTTTTTCTTCATATTTTCGCTGATGACTATTTGTGTAGAATTGTGATTTAATACATTGAAGCCGTGTGAATAACATTTCTTCTTGGAACAAAAAAAAAAGATACATTTTTCATTTACTGATAATTGCATTGATTTAAACTTGTTTATTTTGCTTCGATTGTGCAAACTGTTCTTAAAACACCTTAAAATTAATATATCAAATTGTAACTCAATCCGCCGATATACATGTTTCATAATTATAGCAGAAATTCAGTTAAATATATAGAAATGATAGCAAAATATGCTAAAACTTCCAAAAGTTGCGAAAAGGGCCGCAGTAGAGCGCTGGTTAAAAAATATTCCAGATATTTCATCACCGAATGACATTGACAGTGCCCTCTTTGACCTTGAAATAGAAGACAACGGTTTCGCTTTTGACGATGTCATGACCTGTAACGGAAATATGATGGAACACAAAAAGAATGCAATTCGTTTTAAGAAAATAAATTTATATTTAGACGACAATGTGAAAAACAATTTTCCAACAAGAAGGTCTTCTATTCAGTTACATGGAAGCAAATGTAATCTAACGGACGGATCGTCTGCCGGCGATAGTAAGATTAAAAACGTGGCTGCAGACGATATTTCGAAAAGGTCAGTTACATTTAAAACAATGCCAGCACAGGTCTTATTTGACGACGATGAGGATATGTTTATGAAAAAAACATACAGACTCACTCAGCCTCGAGTAACTAAAATGAAACTCGCGTGTAACACAACCAGATCATCAAAGGCAGCTAAAGCAAAAGAACTACGAAATAAAAGAGAAACACGAACGGGTGCATACGTCGTCTGTGAAAAATCCAGAAGTAATCTGGTTGACAAGGGTGACAGTGGGGGTAAACAGTTTTTGTCTTATTTTTTATATTCATAGAATAAAAATGCATTATTTCTTTCAGGGTCCAAAATTAGTTTGTGAGAAAGTTTGCAGTTTGTTAGCAGAAGGGCAGCGGTAGTTCTACCCAGATTCATGATGTCTCTTCAAATAAAACTGTATGCCATATAATTATACTGAACGGAACAGCCAACTTTGTGTACCTGACAGTTTATGTATTTTCAACAAGAAAAAATGTGTTCTTTGAAATTTGGACTTGAATAATAAATAACCTGTGGCTATGTCTACTTAAGTCTATAAAAACTATCATAGCGCTACTCAATAGTTTAACGGAGATATTGGTAATACAAAAGTAGCGGGTTAGCTATTCCGTTCAGTATGTATGACCTGTAATGCGTTGAAAATTACACTAAATCCCATTTATTCAGAGTTAGTTTTGTTTGTTTGTATGGTGTTTAGTGTCGCTTGCAACAATGTTTCAGTTATATCGCGACGGTGTCTATTGAGACAGTATTCTGAGCGCTGTCACACTGCAGTATCATGCCGCCGACATATGGTATGATACCCCACCCAGTCACATTATACTGGCACCGGACAGATCAGACAAAGAACTATCCTCTAAATGCTGAGCGCCAAGCGAGGAAGATTCTAGTACATTTTTCAAATCTTTAGTATGACCCTAGTACCATTTTTCAAATCTTTAGTATGACCCTAGTACCAATTTTCAAATCTTTAGTATGACCCGGCCGGGGATCGAACCCACGACCTTTCGCATGCGAGGGGGACGTTCTTCCCGGAGACAAGTAGATCCTGGTCGGAACTTACTTGGAGCTTTTGGTAAAACTAGGTTATTTAACATTTGACAGATAAAATCAACGTAATAACATCAAAAGGTCGACAAATGTTTACAACTGAAGGAAGAAACCTTTTAAACACATTAATAACACAAAATGTGTATTAATCCATGTATGTATACATATTAGTTGGATATATATTATAGAAAATGGCTTGATAATTGTTTATATGTCTCTGTTGCAGGACAGGAAGACAACAAAACGGCCATAAACCTACCCCATTTGTCAAAACTGCTCAAACTTAAAGACGAGGTACTCGGTGACAAAGCGCAGGTACCCGTTATAACCAATACAGACTGGACTCACACATTAGATGACGGCCATGCGAATGCACAACTTGACGACGTAATGTTTGACACCCGAAGCAAAACAACAATCTCGTCTGAAAAATCAAAGAAACACGTGCTATGTAAGAACGTCTACTAAATGTTTACGTCCATTATAAATCAATTTTAACACTTTCAAGAGACACTCAGCCATTTTGGTAATTTTCAATTTTTCACTAACCACTACCTCTGAGAGAGATATAACTGAACGGTCCAAGTATAAAATAAAAATACCCTACACTATATTATGCAGACCCTTAATTTTAATTTCTATGATCTTCAAAAGAAGTTGTGCTGTTACACTTTTGGTAATGTTCTCCTATGTGTATAGTCTCTGATCATATAACAGTATGATAATTTTACATGGTAACATGTTTATAATTGTACAGTGTAACATAAACATATTTTTACAATGTAACACTATTATAATTTCATGATATAAGTGTTATATTTTTACAATGTAACACTAGTATAATTTCATGATATAACAGTGTTATATTTTTACAATGTAACACTATTATAATTTTACAATGTAACATTACTATACTTTTACAATGTAACATTATTATAATTTAAAATGTAACATTATTATAATTTTACAATGTAACACTAATATAATTTTACAATGTAACATTATTATAATTTTACAATGTAACAGTGTTTCATTTTTACAATGTAAACATTATTACAATTTTACAATGTAACATTATTATAATTTTACAATGTAACATTATTATAATTTTACAACGTAACAGTGTAATAATTTTACAATGTAACACTACTACAATTTTACAATGTCGCATTATTATAGTTTTACAATGTAACAGTGTTATAATTTTACAACGTAACAGTGTTATATTTTTACAATGTAACACTATTATAATTTTACAATGTAACATTATTGTAATTTTACAATGTAAAAGTGTTATATTTTTACAATGTAACAGTGTTATATTTTTAACAGTGTTATATTTTTACAATGTAACACTATTATAATTTCATGATATAACAGTGTTATACTTTTACAATGTAACACTGTTATAATTTTACAATATAACATTATTATAATTTTACAATGTAACAGTGTTATACTTTTACAAAGTAACACTATTATATTTTTACAATGTAACATTATTATTATTATTTTACAATGTAAATGTGGTTCAAGCTGTGTATCTTGTTATCACATTGGACTGAGTGTTAAGATTCAAACTAACCATAGAGTAGCAGTGAATGTAAGGCTACACCAAAGACTTTAGAAAACACATCACTCAGATAAACAGTAGTAAAACATTGAGTTCTTTATCGATTTTTTTAATTTATTTGAATTAATAGATCTTATATAAAATATTTCCAACTTTCCTGGAAATTTTCATCAAAAGCTGTTGCGATTATCACTTCTTTCTATTGATTTGAAACGAAACCCCTCCCCCACCCCCACCCCTTGCATCGACACGCAAGGAAGTTTTACAAGATACTGTTTTTGTAGAATTTAGTCCGAGGACTGCGCATTGGCATTTTTTTCATCTGCGATACGTATTGCGATACATTTTTTTCAGAACGGAATGTATCATGATGCATATTGCCTGTGTAAATAGAAGGCGATGCGTATTGCAATATTTAAGTCGCGATGCAATGCGCATCACGATACTGATTTTTAACTGTAACTTATGCAACCACAATGATTGTTTTACAAGGTGTATGTAATAACTATGCTCGTACGCAATTTAAAAGTATCTTTATTAACAGAGAACAACAAAACTTATTACACTGCATAACTGCGGGAGTGATGGAATAAACATAATGGGATAGTACCTGATGGGGAGGAAACGACAACAATTAATGTTGTCTGTAATATTCGTCACGTGTTTAGCCAGTATATATTCGAAAAATTGTCTCGCTTTCTTAAAACCCCGTTCCTTTTAGTTTGTTAATTCTTATTAGCTTTTATGTTTCATCAAGAATGGGATTCGACGCACGATATCTGACAATCGTATCGATGCATCGTAGGTCTAAAGAATGCATTGTATCGTGATGTATTTAAAGTTTTATTTAACACCCGATTAACACATCAGCGGAAAGATGAATCGTGAACCATCGATGAATCGTTACACATCTAGTTCAATTTAGGTTACGGGGTTGTTTGTTTCAAATCAATAAAAAAGAAGTGATAATCGCAATAGGTTTTGATGAACATTTCCATGAAAGTTAGAAATTTATTATATTATCAAATCAAATAAATTTTTAAAAAATCCATGAAGAACTAAATGGGTTTTTTTTTTTGCTGTTTTTTTTTATTTGGGTGCTGCTTTTCTAAAGTATTTCGGTGTACATTTCTTAATTATTTGGCAAAGCAATGTTCTTAACGTTACCGGTTTTCTAATTTAAGCTTTAACACAAGGGTCAATTGTGAATAGCTCAACTCTGCCTAAACGCTGATATTTCGAGAAAGAGCGGTGGTTCTACTCAGATTCAGTCCGAAGTCTTCCTTCGAGACCGTAGAAGAATAACGAACACCGCATTACTGTGGCTAATCGAGTACATAAATAATATAAGAAATACATTTGTATTTATTGAACATTCATGAGAAATGAACTTACCTGTAACGAGCAAGTGTTCTAGACATGTAGCACGTATATATACAAAGGAATGGTTCACGTAAACATAGCTCGTTTTATGTAATTACATATATGCCAACTGTCAACTGAAACATTCTCTCCTTGTTGTTCGCCAAAATGAAATATCACAGTTTACATTAATGAAGCAATAAATCACAGTAGGGTGCATGTTATGCTAAGTTAAACTTTATATATATTAGCACATGTATCAGTACAGCGACTTGTGAATGGCGTACCTGTAACATTAGTCCGGGAAGTGGTTAAACCCATCCCAGTACAAAATTAAAGTTGCTATTGAACTGAAGCCGATACATTTCCTATAATTAGTTATTGTGATGATATTATCGTAGAGTTTTTCTTTTGTTTTGTTTATTTTATGCAACTCAATTTAGAAATGGCATAGTGCAATGACAACAATATATTATTGTCTGATTTGTTAAATATATATATATATATATATATATATATATATATATATATGAAATATATGAAATTCGACGTACAAAAAGTAGTCCCTGTCGACAATTTACCGGTAACTAAGAATGCAAAGCTTAATCACGCCGACATGAGCATTTGAAATAAAGCCCGGCTAATGAATTCCTGACATCGCTAGAGAGGAGAGCTATAATGTTGTTTCTACTGTCTACAGTCTACCTTCCATTCGAAACACCTCACCAATTTCTTTAAATCGACTAGAATTTGGGTACTTTTTTACATTTCTTATTGTACTCCTTATAAGATTACAAATCTTTTTAACTGGACAGATCCAGGATGTCATATTCGTTGGTGGGATGGAGGTGTGTGATGTTAAGTGCAGGGGAGGGGGGGGTGGGGGGGAGGGGTCTATGGGGTGGTGGAGGGGGGCGCATTCTCCCCTGGAATTGTTTAATACAAAGACGAGGCCGAACAGTAAATAAGCCGTTGCTTATCGAAACCTATCATATAGCACCATCTTGAGACGACCCTGGAGTCATTAATATTATCCATGAATCTCTTTCGAAACTCATTTAAAAAAAATACTGCATTACCCAACATATTTCTCAACGGCGATTTATTGTGGGTGTGTGATGACCTCTCAGTGCGTCCAAGCAGTTGTAATCTGTAAAACGGATCCAATTCTCGATTTGGTTCGTTAAATAGCAAAATATATGGAAAGCAACATTTGAGCACGTTTATTGATCAGTTGCTTCAACTAAAAGTTTGAATGACGTCACCGTTTAGTAAGCGTTCAATTGCTATGAATTGTGGGTCAGCATAGACTTCCCTGCTTTTTCATTGGCGGTTTATAGACATGATTCGGGAGATATCAGATTCTGGAATAGACTAATTAAGGCAGTTAGGTGATGCCATTCTGGACTTTGTGCTTGTTCAAATGACTCAGATGACTGATAAACCGACCCGGAATGATAATTTACTCGCGTTAACTCAGATATTATTTCTGATCTTGAGATACAAGCCGGGAATGAGTGACCACCATGATCCAGTTTCTACCATGTAAACATGTTTACAAAGCGGCAGCACAAACCGGATTGCTTTGTCTTTTAATACAAGAAGGGTGATGTTGTCGGTGTGAAAACAGACATTAGTGACATGTGCGAAATTATGTGCTGATTACCCCTCTCAAGAAATCTGTAAATGACAATTGGACCCTATCCAAGAACACTAATGCAATCAATGGAAATGTACATTCCGGGAAGAAACTAACATCGCGAAGAAATCTGCCCTGGTTTACACAAGAGATGTAACGTTTATGCCGGCAGAAAAAAAGTGAGTATGTAAATTGGGGAACCAGAACAGGAACAGTCACGATTGGAAGCGATACGTAAAACTCAGTAGGACATCGAAAAATCCCACAGAGATCAGATAACTTCGATACCATCTTCAATCCTGTGTTGCAGACCGAAAAATTCTACTCCTACATAAAACAGGAAAAGTAAAACACAAGTTTTGAAAAGGGATTACTTCATACAGGGTGCACCCAAAGAAAATGCTGATGCTCTGAATGATCAATTCACCTCAGTATTCACAAGAGAACTAGACGGCTAACTACCACAGTTGGATGATCCTCGAGTTAAGCCGATGCATGACACCAATTGCATTACTCCTGGCATCGAGAAGCTACTCTTCTATCTAAATCCCTCAAAGCCAACCTTCTTCCAACACGTATGCTAAAAATGAACGCGAAAGACAGTATCCCCGATACCACCTGTCGTCTTCCAACAATCATGCAATACCGGACAAGTACTATCAGACTGGATGGTTGTGAACGTTACTGCTGTATACAGAAATGGTGACACGACCAAGCCAGCAAACTACCGTTTAGTCTCGTTTACATGCATTCTATGTAACACAATAAAACACAATATATTTAGCCATATAATGAATCATCTAGATGGACCTGGACGAACATGTACCTAGCTTCATTAGTCTGTAGTACAGACACAGTTCTCCCGACTGGGTACGGTAAATAGCAATGATGGGAAAGCCGCTTTTGAACACGCTGACTGAGCGCTCTGGCCACTCTGGCCACAAGTCCACTATCGTGCGGGAATACATGTGTCTGGCCACAAGTCCACTATCGGGTGGGAATACATGTGTCTGGCCACAAGTCCACTATCGTGCGGGTATACACGTCTCTGGCCACAAGTCCACTATCGTGCGGGAATACATGTGTCTGGCCACAAGTCCACTATCGTGCGGGAATACATGTGTCTGGCCACAAGTCCACTATCGTGCGGGAATACATGTGTCTGGCCACAAGTCCACTATCGTGCGGGTATGCATGTGTCTGGCCACAAGTCCACTATCGTGCAGGAATGCATGTGTCTGGCGACAAGTCCACTATCGTGCAGGAATGCATGTGTCTGGCCACAAGTCCACTATCGAGTGGGGAATGCATGTGTCTGGCCACAAGTCCACTATCGTGCGGGTATGCATGTGTCTGGCCACAAGTCCACTATCGTGCGGGTATGCATGTGTCTGGCCACAAGTCCACTATCGTGCAGGAATGCATGTGTCTGGCCACAAGTCCACTATCGTGCAGGAATGCATGTGTCTGGCCACAAGTCCACTATCGTGCGGGAATGCATGTGTCTGGCCACAAGTCCACTATCGTGCGGGAATGCATGTGTCTGGCCACAAGTCCACTATCGTGCGGGAATGCATGTGTCTGGCCACAAGTCCACTATCGAGTGGGGAATGCATGTGTCTGGCCACAAGTCCACTATCGTGCGGGTATACATGTGTCTGGCCACAAGTCCATTATCGTGCGGGTATACATGTGTCTGGCCACAAGTCCATTATCGTGCGGGTATACATGTGTCTGGCCACAAGTCCACTATCGTGCGGGTATACATGTGTCTGGCCACAAGTCCACTATCGTGCGGGTATACATGTGTCTGGCCACAAGTCCACTATCGTGCGGGTATACATGTGTCTTGCCACAAGTCCACTGTCGTGCAGGAATACATGTCGCTGGCCACAAGCCCACTATCGTGCAGGTATACATGTGTCTGGCCACAAGTCCACTATCGTGCAGGAATGCATGTCTCTGGCCACAAGTCCACTATCGTGCGGGTATGCATGTGTCTGGCCACAAGTCCACTATCGTGCAGGTATACATGTGTCTTGCCACAAGTCCACTGTCGTGCAGGAATACATGTCGCTGGCCGCAAGCCCACTGTCGTGCGGAAAATACATAACTCTGGGCACAAGTCCACTATCGTGCGGGAATGCATGTGTCAGGCCACAAGTCCACTATCGTGCGGGAATGCATGTGTCAGGCCACAAGTCCACTATCGTGCGGGAATGCATGTGTCTGGCCACAAGTCCACTATCGTAAAGGAATACATTTCTCTGGCCAGACGTCCACTATCGTGCGGGAATACATGTCTTTGGTCAAAAGTCCACTGTCATGCGAGAATACATGTCTTTGGTAACGGGTCCATTGTCGTGCGGGAATACATGTCTCTCTTGCCAATCGTCCACTATCGTGCAGGAATACTGTATCTAGCCACATGTCCAGTATCGTGCGGGAATACATGTCTTTGGTCACAAGTCTACTGTTGTGCGAGAATGCATGTCTTTGGTAACAAGTCCACTGTCGTGCAGTAATACATGTCTCTGGCAGCTCACCTACCACTAGTTTGATGACTGGGAATTTCAAATATTTGTCATAAGTCATGCCGCTGATAAACTAATAATCACATCACTTTATAATGCATTTTCGTGCGGGAATACATGTCTCTTTGACCATTCGTCCACTATCGTGCGGGAATACATGTTTCTGACCACACGTCTACTATCGTGCGGGAATACATGTCTCTGGTCACACGTCTACTATCGTTCGGGAATAAATGTCTCTGGCCACACGTCTACAATCGTGCGGGAATACATGTCTCTGGCCACACGTCTACTATCGTGCGGGAATACATGTCTCTGGTTACACGTCCACTATCGTGTGGGAATACATGTCTCTGGTCACACGTCCACTATCGTGCGGGAATACATGTCTCTGGCCACAGGTCTACTATCGTGCGGGAATACATGTCTCTTGCCATACGTCTACTATCGTGCGGGAATACATGTCTCTGGCCACACGTCCACTATCGTGCGGAAATACATGTCTCTGGCCACAGGTCTACTATCGTGCGGGAATACATGTCTCTGGCCGCACGTCCACTATCGTGCGGGAATACATGTCTCTGGTCACAAGTCCATTGTCGTGTGGTAATATAAAAAAGTATGTCTCTCTGGCAGCTCACCCACCACTAGCTTGATGACTAGGAATTTCAAATATTTGTTTCTAAAGAAGTCATGCCGCTGATAAACTAATAATCCCATCACTTTATAATGCATTGTAATAATTACTTGGTTACAAATATTAAGTACTTTATTCATTAAAAATTTCCACAAACCTCTAAACTCTGACGTGTTTCCATCCTTAATCTTAATCTAATCGCAGACCTCAGACCACCTCGGAAGACATCTTATTTCAGCTTGTACGAGTACGTCTATATAGACTTACTTACGTTCACAGCGTAAAAATAAGATATTATATATATTTCTTCCGATCTATTTAAATAATTACTGGTCTGCCAGTGTTCAATCGCTTAAATTGGTATTACTTTCACATATTCGTCAAAATGAATTATCCAATGTAATGTTCTATTTTCTCAACCAATAAAATCGGTCAGATTTTTTTTCCAAAATAGAACGTTCCAGTTTACATAGAACATTATGATCATTAGATGTTGACCTACTTCCTCAGCGATGAAATCGTCCAAGGGACGATGGAGAAGATCAACATCTAAGCCGGTTAGAAGTTAAAAGATAATCCCAAATAACTTTTACTTCTTAACTTTTACTATACATGCTGTTTGTTTCCTTTCACAGCAAAGCGTTTCTTTCAACGAGCGTCCAAATATAGCGGCTCAACCAGGTCAGTTGTCAGCCTGCTCGATGGTCCAAAGACTCTTCACTTGTCTGCAGCCCATAAAGACGCTGATGATGTTTTTATGAAGGTAAGTTATTATATTGATTGTTATGACATATCAGCATAATTTTATGACATATTAGCATGATTTATATGACATCAGCATGATTTAAAGACATACCATCATGATTAATGACATCTGCATGATTTGTATGACATATCATCATGATTTATAAGACATCCATATTATTTGTATGACATCATCATGATTTATATGACATATCATCATAACTTATATGACATCCGCATGCTTTATATGACATCAGTATGATTTATATGATATCCGCATGATTTGTATGACATCAGCATGGTTTATATGACATCAGCATGATTTATAGGACATATCATCATGATTTATAAGACATCAGCATGATTTACACGGCTTATCATCATGATTTATAAGACATATCAGCATGATTTATATGACATCGGCATGATTTATATGAGATATCAGCATGATTTATGACATCAACATTATTTATATGACATATCATGATTTATATGACATCAACATATGTTATATGAAATATCAGCATGATTCGTATGACATCAGCATGATTTGTATGACATATCATCATGATTTACATGGCATCAGCATGATTTATATGACATATCAGCATGATTTATGGCATCGGCATTATTTATATGACATATTATCATGATTTATATGACATCAACATAGTTTATATGAAATATAAGAGACATCCGCATTATTTGTATGACATCATCATGATTTATAAGACATTAGCATGACTAAAGACATATCAGCATGATTTAAATGACATATCATCATTATTTATATGACATCAGCATGTTTAAAGGGGTTTATTATACTTTACTGTTTCCATCAACCATAGTACATATTATAGCAAGTGGTATGCGACTGTGATGCTCTTTCCTCGCATGGTCCGACTATATCTAGTTGCAAAAATGCCAGACAGAATTAAGAACATGCCTATATTATTAATTATTTTCGGAAAATGACATCAGATGCATTTACACGTTATACTTTTAAACAATCATATTAGCAACAAAATATCATCGAACTATTCAAAGGATCATGTGATTAATGTAGATTTGTGTGATGGACGTTTCGTAACGCCCGGATAGTTTTGGATGAGTTGTTGCCACAAACAAAGCCGTGTATAGACAGACACCAGTCCAGCTTCCATTTCATAAGCTCTGTTAATCAGTAGGCCCAGAGCAGTGGCCTATACTGTAACCAGGTCACTGGCCTATAGCAAAGTTTACTGGTTTGTCATCAATATAAAATTTTATATTTATATTTTGATATTCAAGTTAATGTTAAAAGAAATACGAATAAAATCACTTTTTTCAGAAACCACTGATTAAAGGCCTAGTGGTGGATTCTGCCAGCAACCAGAAAGCAAGTATAGTGAGGGCTTCGAAAAACGCCAACATTAGAGAAGAATTTGCGCTTAAGCAACGTGTTGATGGATACAGAAGCGCATGCAGCCAAAATATCAACACAATTAATATGGCGCAGCGTAGAATGAGCTCAAGCTTGGCTCACCTTAAAAGCAAAATGGCGACGACCACAGTTTCAGCCCGTAGTGAAGAAATAAAAAACATAAAGAAAGGGAATTTAAATGGTCAAGCAGATGCAGATACAGATGAATTGTGTCTACAAAATAAAGGACACGTACCTCTGACAGAAGGAAAGCAGACGACAATTCCGTACTGCTTCCCGCCTTTAACTTATCCAAACCGACGAATGCTCTCAATGACATAATACAAAGCAAAGGTCATCGACAGCAGTTCCGTGCTGCTTCCCGCCTTTAACTTATCCAAGCAGAAATAGGTCTACAAAATTGTATTCTGGATTGTTTTTCGGAAAATGGGGTTTACGGGACACTAACCGATATGTCGGCTTTTGTCGAGTTAAAAATAGGTTTGATACGAATATCTTTATATTGAATAAACAGAGAATCTATAATGGGTTTTATATAATACACAAGCCATTTGAAAAATACCGTCATTTTGAATCAAAATATGAAGTGTCCTTTTTGCCCCCAAGAACTTGGGGTAAAGGGGACACAAGATAACTTTTAATTTTGAAATTAGACTAGGTTGCCACAAAAACTTGTATGTGTTATATATGGGAATGAAATGTATGTGGTTTAGTTGCTATTATATCTGTTACTGATTTATGAAACATTATTTTCAATTTTTAAACATATTCCCCTCCGTGTCTAATCTCCTTGGCCGACCGTTTACTTTTGTAAGAACCCTTAATGATTCGAGACTCAAGTTGTAAAAACAAAACAACAGCGTCGCTATCAACTAAACGAGTGTTCAACATCATTGTTCTTACGCGATTATGATCATCATGGTTCTGAAATACCATGGTTACCTCATAAAATTTCATATCTGACGATTGTTTTAACCACTGGATCAAAACATGACCGAATTCAAAACGTCTTTTTTATTCTCTATTGTTTTTCAATGTCCAGTTTCAGACCAAAGGAATCATTATTTAAGTCATTCATTTAAACGAAATACCAGAATACAATAGTTCTGGTTATATATGGCATATCCAGTTTTATTGGTGGAGAAATACCTCTGAGTAGAACTACCGTCCTTCCGCAAGTATTTGGCAAACTTTCTCACATAAGGTTTTTGGAGCGAGCTGAACCGTTGAACCTACGACGTTAGCGGTGAGAGGTCAATGATATTGAGACGGCGCCGTAAACCACACAGCCACGGAGGACCCGATAATGACATATAATGGAACACTGATATACTATTATTTCGTATTAGCTGATAGCTATATTTCATGTATGGCTTATTCAGTTGTATCGGTGGACTAAAGAAGACCTCAAAATGAGTCTCAGTAGAGCCACCATCCTTCCGCAAGTTACTGGCAAACGTTTTGAGCGAGCTGAACTCAAACCTACGACCTTAGCGATGAGAGGTCAGTATACTGAGACGGCGACATAGACCACTCGGCCACGGAGAACCTAATTCCTGGTGTAATAATCAACATTTCATTCTAAAATTTAAAAACAATGTTGTTCTAATTCTACATTTTATTTAAGTAAACATTTTGGTAGATAGCACAAACATGCATATGCGTTATATCTAATGTAATACTCAATCAGTCGTTCTTAAATCAGAAAGCGTAAACCTAAAATATTGATTTGTTACGAGTATAGTTGTTTTTACAGCTCCATGTTTTACTTTTGAATCAATACAATCATCCAACAAACTTTTTTTACAGGTTTACATTTTAACAAAGTCAGCACAGTCATTTCGTATTACGTGACGTAGAATGGTCGACTATTCATAACAATTTTCGCTAGGAACAGTAATATTCCGTTATGTTTCCAATTAATATGTTTCCGAGAATTGCTATCCGATCTCAGACAAATCCTCCTAAAACAATGGAAGAACCGCCACATGACAGACAGACAGACAGACAGACAGACAGACAGACAGGGGTGTTGTGTGTGTCAGTGAGAGAGTGTGCGTCCGTGAGAGAGAGATAGACGGTGTTAGTGAGACAGAAGGACCTTGTATATATTTACAAATACTAATTTATTGAGGAAACAATTCAGAGAGATATGTAGGTAAATTACCATGTTTTTCTTTATATACCAAAACCATTTTATTGCATTTTCCGTCTGTCTGAAAGAGATACTCAGCCAATTTCGATTAATAACCTATTTATTGATATAGAGCGTGTCAGTCCAGTAACTATTCTTGCAGCTTCGATAATGGTGCAGCTATCCCAAACAACTGATGCATATTCTAATATAGGAAATGTAAATGTGATTGAGTGCTGAGCGTTTTAGTTTGAATTTTAACGTTTGCATTGAACCTAAAACATTTGCTGCTGAAGAAGAGATTTTCAATATGTTCGTGCCAGGAATCGTCTTTACTTAAAGTGACACCAAGATGCCTGTGGTGCTGAACAAAAATTAGATCAGTTCCATCGAAGATTAATTTTTGAAGTTCTTTGTTGGTCAGCGAATAAGTTACTAATTGTGTTTTAATGGATTAAAGTTTACCAGTCATTGTCTTGACGAAGCAGAAATCTTTAGTAAATCGCTTGAAACTCAGCATTTAGAGGATAGTTCTAGGTCTGATGAGCCGTGTGTCATTATAATTATAAACGTCTTGACAAGTTTTGCCAAATATAAAAATCATTTTTATTTAGCGAAAATCGAATTACGTTTGATTGGTTGATTAAAACAATCCGGCTACCTCGGAAATTTCCATAGTATTCCAAAAGAGTATCGTTTGGATGTTTATTTCTATATTCATAATTTTTATATTATTAGATATTTTCTATGACTAATATCTTGAACAAGACAACTGCCATGACTTCCACCGAAATAAATATTTTTTAATTTTATTATAACATAACCGTTGCAGAGGTGTGTCTGTTTCAGCCAATCAGAACTTACTTCCAGATCCGAACGTTTCTTCTGCACAAATTGCCAAGACATTTGTCTTTTAGAAAAGCAAGCATCGCATATGATCAAGATTACTCACAACAAAATCACATTAGAAAGAGTCCAAATGACAAGAGATGAATGTCACTGAACAGTGCATAGAATTGGAACTCCGTCTCGATTATCACTCCAATTAAAATTTTGTATTTGCCACTTCTAAGTTGGTGAATGTGAAATGCTAAATCATTGTAACTTACAGATATAAATGGTAATTAGATGTTTTATACTTATTTTAAATTAAATTCAATCTTTTTAAACAGTAAGGGCGATTTCTCTTTCTGAAACAATGACAATGCCTTTAAACAACTTTTTTGACAGAGTTTTCCAAAACATTTTTTTAAAAACATCATCGGTCTGTTGGTGCCTGTATCTCCCCTATGCACTGCCTGGATTTTGTTTTTTAGATGATCTGGTACCATAATGGTGTTACTCGTGTTCTCTTATTGTTCAAGTTATTCGAAACTAACACTGATTGAACCATTCCTTTTTTCCCCACCTTAAATACGTCATAAACTTTGTGAATGTTCTCTGAAATAATGAATGAAATCGGATTGCGAATTGCTTGAGCGATGGAATAGCATTTTCATTACCATATTTAACCGCATATTTCACAATGGAGAACAGTTCTTTACTTCTCAGCACCTCTTTAATTTACTCAGAATTCGACTGTCCTGGATATTTGGGGTCCATTTCACTTATCTTCGCAATCTTAAGATTCTCGTATGAACAAAATGTAACACACATATTTTAAAAATAATAGTATTTGCAATGCTTACGAAACTTTGTAAAATGATGTAAGCGAGACCCCTAAATGAATTTCCCGTGGGGGGGGGGGGGGGGGGTCGTAACTTCAAATTTTACACTAAGATGTTTGTAATCTTAAAAACGTTACTGAAACGGGTCCCTAAAATGTAAACTTTAAAACATTAAATCTTATGAATTTTGGTATTTGTCTCTACCTAGGGAATCAGTTTGAATTATGATTTAATTGTTTTTGCGTTCTCGGTCTTAACATTTATTGTTCCTTCATACAAAACAGCTTCTTGTTAAATAAATAGAGGATCTTACGCAAGTGCTTATTTATTATCAAATTAATTAACAACTTGGTAATAACTTCATTATGTGAGGCTTTGCCGAGCAATAAATCATATTCCCCAACGAGTTAAAAATTCAATAATAAATGAGCACGAATGTAAGATTCGTTTTATCACTTAAAATAATTGTTTACATTTAACATTTAGTTAACATATCACCTCCCTAAGGAATGAAAATAATCAGGCATAATAGTGAGTAATGTTCACCGACATGTGCCCACATCTTTTTGGGCGAGTAATGTTCACTGAGATGTGTTTACACCTTTTTGCAAGTAATATGCACCGACATGTGTTCACACCTTTTTTGGGTGAGTAATATTCACCAACATGTGTTCACAACTTTTTTGGGTGAGTAATTCACCGACATGTGTTTACACCTTTTTTGTGAGTAATGTTCACCGACATGTGTTCACACCTTTTTTGTGAGTAATGTTCACCAAGAAGTGTTCACACCTTTTTTGTGAGTAATGTTAACCAACATGTGTTCACTCCTTTTTTGTGAGTTATGTTAACCAAGATGTTTTCACACCTTTTTGTGAGTAATGTTCACCAACATATGTTCACACCTTTTTTAAGTGAGTAATTTGAGGCTAATTCTTTTATCAATATTTAATGAACATTCTTACTAAAAAATGCAACACGACTATATTAAAGTTACTTACAGAAATGACATTATTGTACGACGACCAACGTTTAGGCGCCATAACGCCAGTAGTAGTACAACAGCGTCATGTCTGACAAACAACACACTCATAACACATATATGAATGACAATATTTGTAATATATTAAAACAACTTGGTCCGAAACAATGAATTTTGAATAAAGTAATTGATATTTTACAGTTTTTTTCTATTTTAGCAGAGTCCATTTTAAATCCTTTTTTTTCACCAGTTGTTATAAATGCAAAATTCACTGATATAAAATTTTAATTTAATTATTGATATCTGTCTGGTTTGTATATAAGTAATAGTATATCAATACATTTATTTTATATATCTACCAATTATTGACAATATTATGGTTTTCAAAATGGAAAGTTCTGAATATAAAAATTATAGAGATTTTGGCATTTTTTTAAACTTTAGAATTGAAATGGTCTAAATGAGTGAAGGACATCTGCTTATAATAAATACACTCATATTGTCATATACTGTAAAGATATTATTTCATGTATTTTTTTAAGATATATAGATTGCAAACAAATAATAAACAAAGTGTTTCCACATACTTTAGTTGCAGGTATTTCAGTGACTATAGATCTTTATGTGTCGTTTTCAATTTTAGATTTTAAAAAATACATTTGATCTATTCATTATTAAAAAAATATTAAGTCCCAAATAAATTTCTGTGAATTTAGAATATAATTCTGGAACAGTTTTGCAAGTGCTGTAATCCAAAACTCAGTAATAATTATAAATTAATGAATAAACAGAGTATAAAATTATAATTTCTGTTACTTATCAATAAAGGGAAATAATTTGATTTTTAACCTCCCTTTATAAATTAAATTTTATGTCAAATGTCAAAAACGGTACAGAGTTACTTTTAAAAGTAATTTCGTATACACATAAAGTAAATAAATATTCTAATTTGAATATGGTAATATGATCAACTCAAAATAACCTACAGTCAAAAACATTTTCAATTTCATTTCAAATGTTTTTTATTTGCCAGAACTATTTAAATAAAAAGGCGTTTTGAACTTTTTGCTTATGATCTTTTTGTGTATTTTTTTCTTTTTTCCTTTCATATAAAAAATAGTCATTATAATCCTAGTTCTAAGTTTTAAGGATCACATCTGTAATCATTTTGACATATTTATTGTTATATAGTTTGATTGATTATTACCATTTAAAGCAAATAAAATACAAATAAAAAATTTAAGTGAAATTATTCTGAATAAAACACAAAAATGAATAAATGGCTTAATGTTTGTATTATTTAAAAATCAGTTTCTCATCAATCTAAGATCTATTATTTTCTAAAGAAAATTATTAAACAATAATTCTTTCCATTACAATGTACTGGGTGAATGCCCCTTCAACCGTAAGTAGTGGAAATACTTTTACAATTTTTATCACCGCATACATTTGAATATATTTAAAACCAATGTCCACAACGGCGCTGTGTTGGATGTCTTCATTTTCGCCACATACCAACCTGCAAAATGAAAACACTATTTTTACAATCATGCAAATTCAAATTGAACAGTTATAGTACATGGAAATCTGTAGATGCATTTGACCCAGGAAAACGTTCATGTATATCAAACTTGGGAGTAGTTGAATCTTCAATGGTTAATCAGATAGCTTAATGTTTACTAGATGGCAATGTACATTTATAAAAGGTCATCAGAACAATTGTTTTATTATTATTTTTATTACTATTATTATTACTATCATTATACAAGTAAGTGAGTGAGTGAGTGAGTGAGTGAGTGAGTGAGTGAGTGAGTGAGTGAGTGAGTGAGTGAGTGAGTGAGTGAGTGAGTGAGTGAGTGAGTGAGTGAGTGAGTGAGTGAGTGAGTGAGTGAGTGAGTGAGTGAGTGAGTGAGTGAGTGAGTGAGTGAGTGAGTGAGTGAGTAAGTAAGTAAGTAAGTAAGTAAGTAAAGTTTATTCACATACATCATTACTATTATTATTACAAGTAAGTAAGTAAGTAAAGTTTATTCACATACATCATTACTATCATTATTTTTATTATCATTCTTATCATCTTTATTATTATCATTATTATTATTTATTATTTTTATCATAATTACTATTATCATAATTATTATTACAATTACTATTATTAGTACTATTACTTTTTTATTGTTATTATTATTGTGATTATTATTACTTTTATTGTTTTACCAAAAGAAATTTATACCATTAAAAAAATTCTCATTTGAGCATACATTAACACAATTAATATAGATAGATTATATGTAAACATACAACACTTTCATTAATTCACAAAGATGTGTGCCAAAATAGAAACAATAAGAAAAGAAGGGAGCCATTTAATGTAAATTATCATATTTGTTTTAATTTCGTTTTGTTTTTATGGCATTTTTTTATAGAAACTGGTCAACATCAAAGTTACACCACTGGTTTTTGCATAATTCATTTGTCAATGTGTTACATTGATGTTGAAGGCCTCATGAAAGATTGATAAAAGTGTGTTATCATTTTATCAATATTTAGGTTGATAGCCTCATGGAATAATTATAAAACTGTTTTATTATCATTTTATCATTATTTAGCTTAATGGCCTATAATTTATATGAAATATTAATAAAAAAAAATATTATCATCTTATCATTATGGAGGATAATGAGGTTTTAGAGAAGATTAATAACAGTATTTCTTGTTACTACAATTATTGTTTGTCTTACTATCATTTATTTACCTAAGCTTTGATAGTAATGAACATAATTGTTTAACAGCTTCATCAGAGACACAAGGGAAACAACCAATACCAATGATCATCATTTAGTTTTCCTGGGTTATCTCCCTTTTACCTTTTCACTATCAGCAACATATATATTATCATTTTTTGAACCTCCATTGAAATAACACATACATATATACATGCCCTCTTACTGACAATCAAATATTTACATTATACAAATATGGCATGTTTGCAGCTCCCTTAATTTTGTTAATATTTTAAAGTATTTTAAAACACCAGTAGTCAAATGTCACAAATGAGTGCTTATATCAGCCTTATAGTGATTATCAGTTATTATTATTATTATTATCATTATTATTATTTCACTTCATAACGACCATCTTGAATAATATACAATAATGAATCAACGTTGACTTTTATACAATGAATAACTTAACAATGGGAAAAGCTACACCAGAGGGGAAAGGACTAGAAGCCAATGACCATCATTTAGCTTCCTTGGTTATCTCATTTTTATTATATGAGTCCCTATCGGTGCCATTGAGAGTGAATTAAAACATTATATTTAAACCTTTAAAGGAATACATATCAATTTTGATGAGTTTCGCCTTTCTGAAATTTATTGATTTATATTATATGAGTATGAAATTAGATTATCCGGTTACAAGCATATTTAGTTTTTATTTTGGAAGGGAGAAAGGCTCTAGTGGCCTGTCACAAAATAATGCTTAATGTATATGAATAATATTCATCAGTTTTATTGATATGATAGAACTTTTTTATTATTATAGAATTAGTTTCATTTTGGAGATTGCTAAGTTTCAAATGGTTGCTTTCGAATTTCAACATTGCTGTGTTTCTCTTTTTTTTTCTTATTTTAGAATTCCTACTGTTTCTTTCATGTTGTATGCTTATTTGATGGTGACGTGTTTTAGAAGCATTACTGTATAAATTTATACTCTAAATTGTATAAGCAAAGTATTAATTTACTATTGGCACAGAGAGAGAAAGGAAGACAGACAGACAGAGGTGAAAATAAATGTACACAGACAGACAGTAACAAGAGAGAGAGAGAGAGAGAAAGAGAGAGAGGGATAAAAGTACACAAGAGACTACATGTTCATTAACCAATTAAACTCATCAATGTCTATGGATTTTTTCTCATCTTTGCCTAGTTGTTTAATTGATGCCCTTTATATTTTTCTACATTTATGCTGAGGGCCTCATGGAAGATTTATAAGTTTGTTATTTTGATAATTATTATAACCATACATATTTTGAATATCTATTTATTTTCATTATGTTTTTTATTGTTATTGTTTTTGTTTCTATCTTTATTATCTTTTTTATTTTATTTTTTTTAAATTATCATTTTCAGAACCATCCTATTGTGATTATCGATTTATTTTCATTATTATTAAAAAAAAAATAGTAATCATCATTTTAATTATTATTGTTGTTATTATTAATAACATATTATCATCCTCATCTTCATCATCATCATTATAAAAAGAAACATAAAGATGACCGTACTTGAATAAATTGTTTATCACTGAAAAAAGCTACCTCAGAGAGGAAAAATGTATATTAATCAGGAAAGGAGCACTCTATAGTGGACAACAGTCACAAAAAAGGTGCATAATGTATATTGATATTTCAGTTTTTATCAGTATGGTAGAAAAAAACCCATAAAAAACGTAGGTTTTTTTAAAAAACTGTCAACCTATTTAAGTAGAAGTTTCATTTGGAGATAACAAATGTATCATTAGTTACGTTCAAAATAAATGTCAACATTGATGGGTGTCCATTTCATAACTTTTAAAACTTTTTTTAACCATTCTTACAATTTCTAAGATGACGTAAATTACACTAAAATTTTCTCTGATTCGTCTTGTATTGTATTACATGCAATGGAGTCTTAGTTTAAACAACAGATCTAAATTCACATGGTTCGACTTTTATTCATCAATTATTATATATATAAATAAATCATATTTCAATTATTCAAATCCATCAATGTCTTTTTTTTTTTCTTATGATTCCCTAATTGTTTCATTAATGCTGCTGTTGTTTGCTTTGTTTTATATATGTATTTTTAGGCTTCATGGAATATTAATATAAAGATTTGTTGGTCAATGATTATTCTTTATAACTACTTATGCTGAAGGCGTCATGGAAGATTAGAATTGTTATTATAATCATTATCATTATTGAGTATATATTCATTATTATTATTAATATTATTGTTGTTATTTCACTCGTTTGGCAGCCATCTTGAAAAATATAACATGATAAATGAACTTTGATAAATTTAAATATTTAATATGAAAAAAGCTACCTCAGAAAGGAAAGAAATGTAAGCTAAACAATGATTGTCAAAAAGTTCAACTGGGTTATCTATATATCGGTTATTTTATTACTATATCAGTGTCATTGAAAGCCTATTAAACATTCATTGAATCTTCTAAGTAGAACAAATAGCAATTTCAATAATTTTTCACGTAACAATGTTTGAAAATGTTATCTACAAAACGCATAGTGAAATGAGAAATCATGCTCAGTTTATACTAATTTATTTCAGCTTGATTGTGATAAAAGTTTATATGAATCGCTCTCGAGTCCAATTTCTGGGTAGAACCAGTACTAGATGATGGTAGTCTAACCTTCACAAAAGAATGCTAATGTTTCAATTATTTCATTAGTTTTATCATACAGATAAAAAGATAGAAATATTAAGAACATAAAACCTGCAGTTTTATAAACCGGATAATTTATCAAATAAAATGGTTCATTTCAAGATTGGTAATAATCAGTTACGTTCAAAAATATATATTACAAAATTGCTACGTGTTCTTTTTATTTTTTCCCAAAATTTTCTTAGATAAGGTGTTCTTAGTAAATGGGTGTTTGCTTGAATTCTTTATACAGCATTGCATGTGAATAAATTAAAGTTGCAACATGGTTTGGCTTTTAGTCATTAAATTTTTAGCATCTAATTTAAATGATAGAATGAATTTTTGATTATATGGACAGGTTTTAGATAAGCTGATTCAGCGCATAAGTTCCTAATTTTAATCTTATTCTTACTGGTGCTCATTCATGTAAAACAAATACACTGAAGATTTTCAGGTTTAGCAAGGGATACGACTTATACATATTCTTATTTATTTGAAGATGCAACTGTCCCGTGTGGTTTCAGAGATGTCACGAAAACAAATACATGTAGTGCAAAATGAGGACTAAGAGCTTTGCTGCAACAATAGCACAAATGAGCTCTGCTCAGATGAGCTGAAAGATATAGTTCAGTCGAGCTTTGCTCAAATGAGCTAAAAATTAAGTATCAATATTTGAAAGTTATATACCATCGCCTCAGTTTTGTGTTCGAGCCCAGTACGGTCATATCAGTTTTTTGTCAGCTACTTGCATTATTTGTCAGTTACTTGCATTGTTTATTAGTTACTTGCATTATGTGTTGTTTACTTGCATTATGTGTCAGTTGCTTGCATTATTTGTAAGTTACTTGCATTACAATGATGGTGGATTTAGTTCCAAAGTCTTCCACAGCCAATATAATGGAATGCCATATATGACCTAAAGGTAGTGTGTTGAAATTTATTGTTGAATATACTTGTGGTCTAGGGAAAGGGCTTAATGGTAACATTTACATGGTATCTGTTGAAAAAAAGTGCACCATCTGTCATCATCAACTCTACATTAGAAGGTCTTGTACAGGTCCCATAGGTACAAAATGGCTATGAAAATTACCAAAATCCTACAAAAATTGCAAGTAAATAAAAAAAAATTAACATTATATAGTGATGCCCCTTGAAAATTGTTTGCAGTTTGTATTTTTCATTCAAATGCTTTTTAGATTTATTTTTAATCTCTTCTCAAACATAAAATGATAGCCAAAGAGTTAAATGCATTTAATTTTAACAGGAAATCAAACATATACTCATATAGTATTACACTCGTGCCTGTATGTGCTGTGCATGTGTGCTTAATGGATTTAATACATAAGTGGACTTCATACATAGCTTCGATTTCTAAAATTCAACTCATTTTATTGGTAATTTCAACTGCCAAAACGAGAGTTATAATGTATCGAAACTATGTACATATGAGGGGATACGTTTGTACGTTTATAATACATATACAATGTATATGTGTAAAGGCCACGTACATTTACAAGGTACAGGTCTTTTTGAGAAGAGTGCTTCTTTTATAACGTATGTATAATAAAGCAGGCCGAAAGAAAGGTCATAAAAAGCCTAAATAATATGTTGAAAATAAGTGAAGAACAATGTCAATTCTTGAAACAATGATTTTGTTTCATCTTCTAATACTTTTAGCATTTTACATGTGTTTTTGAAAAGTGGATGATTATGACCATATTTTTATGAAAACTTTTTCAAATATTTTAATTTGTTTTATCTTTTTATTCTTATTTTATGATTTTTGATGGGTGAGTTTTATTTAATTTATATTTAAAGTAAAATATTATTACTTTGTGCTTTTATTTAAGAGTATTTGTTATGGATTGTTTAGATTTTATTTTTTAATGATTGTAATCAAAGTAGTTTTATATATTTAATTGTGTGTATTAATATCAAGAGTGCAATGTTATGTGTGTATTTTTATATGAGTTTCTGTTTTATAATGATTTTATGATGTAAATCAATTGATGGTTTTTATATGAGCAAATTATATGAGAATCTTTGTAACATGATTGTTTATAGTTTTATAGGATTAACTGCGTGTCTCATGCATTATGTTTCTTATTAAATTAAATGATATTTTAATTTTACTTGAGCATAATTTTTGTATGATTCCATTATGTATACAAATTTTATGAGTATATTTTAATTACAAACTTGCTACGTGTTATTTTTATTTTTTTTCCAAAATTTTCTTAGATAAAAATAGGTGTTTGCTTGAATTCTTTATACAGCATTGCATGTGAATAAATTAAAGTTGCAACAAGACTACATGGTTTGGCTTTTAGTCATTAAATTTTTAGCATCTAATTTAAATGATAGAATAAATTTTTGATTATATGGACAAGTTTTAGAAAAGTTGATTCTCGCATAAGTTCCTAATTTTAATCTTATTCTTACTGGTGCTCATTCATGTAAAACAAATACACTTAAGATTTTCAGGTTAAGCAAGGGATACGACTTATACATATTCTTATTTATTTGAAGATGCAACTGTCCTGTGTGGTTTCAGAGATGTCACAAAAATAAATACACATAGTGCAAAATGAGGACTAAGAGCTTTGATACAACAATAGCACAAATGAGCTCTGCTCAGATGAGCTTAAGATATAGTTCAGTCGAGCTTTGCTCAAATGAGCTAAAAATTAAGTATCAATATTTGAAAGTTATATACCATCGCCTCAGTTGTGTTCGAGCCCAGTACGGTCATATCAGTTTTAAGTCAGCTACTTGCATTATTTGTCAGCTACTTGCATTGTTTATCAGTTACTTGCATTATTTGTTGGTTACTTGCATTATGTGTCAGTTGCTTGCAGTATTTGTAAGTTACTTGCATTACAATGATGGTGGATTTAGTTCCGAAGTCTTCCTCAGCCAATATAACGGAATGTCATATACGACCTAAAGGAAGTGTGTTGAAATTTACTGTTGAATATACTTGTGGTCTAAGTAGAGAAAGGGCTTAATGGTAACATTTACCTGGTATCTGTTGAAAAAAAATGCACCGTCTGTCATCATCAACTCTACATCAGAAGGTCTTGTACAGGTCCCATAGGTATAAAATGGCTCTGAAAATTAACAAAATCTTACATAAATTGTTTGCAAGTTAAAAAAAAAAAAATTAACATTATATAGTGATGCCCCTTGAAAATTGTTTGCAGTTTTGTATTTTTCATTCAAATGCTTTTTAGATTTATTTTTAATCTCTTCTCATACATAAAATGATAGCCAAAGAGTTAAATGCATTTAATTTTAACAGGAAATCAAACATATACTCATATAGAATTACACTCGTGCCTATATGTGCTGTGCATGTGTGCGTAATGGATTTAATACATAAGTGGAATTCATACATAGCTTCGATTTCTAAAATTCAACTCATTTTATTGGTAATTTCAACTGCCAAAACGAGAGTTATAATGTATCGAAACTATGTACATATGAGGGGATACGTTTGTACTTTTATAATCATATACAATGTATATGTGTAAAGGCCACGTACATTTACAAGGCGCAGATCTTTTTGATCTCTTGTACAACGTATTTATTATCAAGCAGACCGAAAGAAAGGTACATAAAAAGCCTAAATAATATGTTGAAAATAAGTGAAGAACAACGTCAATTCTTGAAACAATTATTTTGTTTTATCTTCTAATACTTTTAGCATTTAACCAAGTGTTTTTGAAAAGTGGATGATTATGACCATATTTTTATGAAAACTTTTTTAAATATTTTAATTTTTTTTATCTTTTTATTCTTATTTTACGATTTTTGATGGGTGAGTTTTATTTAATTTATATTTAAAGTAAAATATTATTACTTTGTGCTTTTATTTAAGAGTATTTGTTATGGATTATTTAGATTTTATTTTTTAATGATTGTAATCAAAGTAGTTTTATATATTTAATTGTGTGTATTAATATCAAGAGTGCAATGTTATGTGTGTATTTTTATATGAGTTTCTGTTTTATAATGATTTTATTATGTAAATCAATTGATGGTTTTTATATGAGCAAATTATATGAGAATCTTTGTAACATGATTGTTTATAGTTTTATAGGATTAACTGTGTGTCTCATGCATTATGTTTCTTATCAAATTAAATGATATTTCAATTTTATATGAGCATAATTTTTGTACGATTCCATCATGTATACAAATTATATGAGTATATTTTTATATAATTTTATTAATTTTGCAATTTATGCGAGTATCTATTTTTCTAAGATTTATTATGCATGCAATTTATAGGAGTTATTTTTTTTATTTTATGTGCAATCGATGATATTATTTTGTATGATCATTATGTTAATTTTATAAGTGCAATTTATATGAGAATCTATTACATTCTTATTTTATTATATATACAATTCTGATGTAAGAATTTATTATTTATTATATTAGACATTTATAAAAATATTTAATTTTATGATTATATTATTTATATTCTTATATATTTTTAAGATATCTACACTTTATACGAGTATCTATTTCATATGAATTTATTATGTATGTAATTTACATCAGTATATTTTAATTATTGTTTTTTGTATGTGTGCAGAGTATCTACTTATTGAAATTTATTATAAGAGATTCATAGTTTTTATTTAAAATGTGTAATTTATATGTGTATAATAAATATATAATTTTATTTTGTATGTTGTTTATATAAGAACATTATGTTTGATTTTATTTTATATGTGCAATTTATATGAGTCTTATTTCATTGGATTTATTATGTATGCAATTTTATATAATATTTTATAGTTTATTATTAGTGACATTCATATGAATATAATTTTTTATGATTTTATAGCGTAAATTATACATATTTTATATAATTATCTATTTAATTGGGTTTTATTATGTATGCAGTTTACACAAGTACATTTTAATGATTTTATTATATATGGTTGCGATTTATATTTCAAATAGGAAACTATTATGTTTACAATTTTTAATATGCTTTTACTTAATTTGTGTGCAGCTTATATGAGTATCTAGAGGAAAGGACTTTATTATGTTTGCAATGTATATGTGTATATTATATTATTTCATTATATTTGTAATTTATATGAGTATCTTATTCTACATCATTTATAATGTTTATTATTATTTTGACTATTTTTTATGCATACATTTTTTCTTTTTTTTTAATTTGGTGTTTGTATGAATTATTTTTATTCCATATATGTGTACATTTTATAGCATTTATATGGTTTATTTAGGTTTATATTATAATTTATATAGTATGTACAGTTTTGGTCCGACAAGTGTTTTGCTTCATACAAGTATCTTCCTTATACTATATTTTGATATGTGAAATAGTTTAGTCTAATATTTTTATATGATCATCTGTTTGTATATGAGTTTATTTTGTATTTATTTGAGTATCTATTTTAAATGACTTTTTATAGATTTATTATATAAATATATGGTTATAACGTTTGTAGAAGTATATTTTTTGTATGATTATATAAGTATTTATTTTATATGATTATTTGAAATATATTTATGATTATAGTATGTGCATCTGTTTTATATATATATATATATATATATATATATAAAAAACTATATAAGTATTTATTTTATATGGTTATATGAGTATTTATTTTATATGATTATATGTGTATCTGATTTATATAATTATGAGTATTTATCTTATATAGTTATAGGAGTATTTTTTTAATATGATTATATGTATATCTGTTTTACATAATTAAATGAGTATTTTTTTATTTGATGATATGAGTATTATAATATGATAATATGAGTACCGGTTTTTAAATAATTAAATGTTTATGTTTATATAATTATATGAATGTCTGTTTTCTATACTTATATGAGTGTATGTTTTATATGTAAAATGACTCGTTTTGTGTTCAAAGACAAATTAGTTGTGTTGTGTATATAGTATATGATCATATACGTGTCTGTGTACTTGTATCAGTTTATACAATATAACTTTAAAGAATATAAGTAAATAAACTATTTTACAGTAACTAAGCTACACCAGTTATACTTGCATGAATAGACAAATTCCGTTTTTACAATAGTTTACTTTTTCTCACGATATGGGCTTCTTGAAATTGAATCGCATGTTAATAAATAAACACAGTGAAAGTGGTACTCCAAACATTTCTGATATGAATTTAATATTAAAGTCTACTTTTTCTACATGAGCAGAATTTAAGAATATTGCTTTATTCATTAATAGTTTTTATTGAATATTATTCAATTCTATAAAATAGTTGTTTATTTAATTTCAGTATGCATCTATGCATACCTCTGTACAGAATGATTTATTCTTCTACTGTAACCTTTAGCAGATTTTGGTGTCAAGTGCATGGGACTGTTTTATATGAGCAAAATGTAACAACAATATTGTTATAGATGGCTCGCAACTTTTCCCATCAAGTAGTGTGTTAACTAATACACACAAATTAAATAAACAATCTATATTTATTGAATTTAATGGAAGTATTAAATACAAAATATCTTAAAAGCAATATCCTTACATAACCAAATATTATTCTTTTGTGCTTAATTATTTAAAATCTGAAATATTTTGGAGTTCCACCAAGTTGGTAATCTTTGAATTGTTAAATGCGTGTTAGTTAGTGACATAAACAGCAGGTCATTTCAAGAAGCCTTTCTGTGATTCAGGTCTAAATTTATCCAATAATAATTTTAATTAAATATAAAGTCTAGTCAATGCAAATACAATTACACTTAACATTATAATAAAACTTGCATTACCTAAAATAATAAATATCTACTACTACCACCAATAATAAAATTTCAATAATAAAACTTGCATTGCCTAAAATAATAAATATCAACTACTACCAATAATAAAATATTAATATTTATAATAAATACCATTTTTGTGTGTTTTATTAATTTATTATGCTTGTTTCTGTTCACATTATTAGCCTTAACTCACTTTGTGCATTTTATTTACTTTAACTGAATGTTTTAATAGCCTGATTGTATCTGTTTTATTAACCCTATCTTTTATTTACCTTATTTATTCCATCAGTGAAATTATATTTACTGCATTCATTTTTTTGTGTGTTAATTGTCCTAACTGATTGTATCTGTTTTGATTTATCCTTATCACTTAACATATTTTAATTGTTTTAATTACTGAATACATTAATTACCATAATTATTTGCTTAAGATTTAATTGCCTCGATTGTATCTTGTTTTAATTGTTATTCATTGAATACATTTTAGTTGTCCTATTTTTTGTGTGAATTGCCCTAAATGTAACTGTTTTAACTAATTAATCATCTTATAGTTAATTTATTTATTTTAATTGTCATAATTATTTGTTCATGTTTGAATTGCCCTGATTGTATCTGTTTTAATACTTAATTTATATAATTTGATTACCATAAGTATTTGTATCTGTTTTAATTGTTGAATCATTTTAATTTTAATTGTCCTAATTATTTTATGTGTTAATTGCCCTGATTGTACACTTTTAATAACATTTAACTTATATATTTTAATTGAAATAATTATTTGTTTATGTTTTAATTGCCCCGAGTTCATCTGTTTTAATTGTTTAATCTATGAATTTAACTGCTCTAATAATTTTATTGTGTTTATTGCCCTGATTGTATATGTTTTTTATACTATTCACTGAATATGTACTAATTGCCATATATTTTATGTTAACTGTATCTACTTTATTCATCTGATGATATTGTTTTAATTATTTTATTCTTACTTATATTTTATATACTCTATCATTTTTATTTATCTTATCTCTTTTATTTATTAAATCGTTTCATGTTTTTATTGCCAAAATTAAGTGTTATTTAACCTAATTATTTGGGTCATCATCCACTTAATGAATATTCTTATATATTAAACAAAACTATTTCATTACAAGAAAAAATCTTTACAAACTAATGACATTGCTCTAAATATATGATTGATTTCCTGCTTAAAATGCATTTAATATTTTTTGTATTCTAAATAATCAACTGGGCATCACATTCAAATTAAAGAAATGACATTCATATTGATAATTTTACTCACTTTTTATTATTATATAAATAGGTACAGCCCCCTGAAATGGGCTAGAACCAGTTTTAAACCAGCACACACTACAGTAGAATAGCAACATGCACTGGGATTATAAATATTTTACAAGCCAGTTCGGTTCATGAAAGGAACCAAAGTCCTATGATGTCTATAACAAATGAGACGGACTACAGACAAAACAGATCACAAAAGCTTACTTAGAGCATTATGCTCTAAGGTGAGCTCAAAATAAAAACAAAGCTCGCACTGAGCCATTGGCTCCGGTGAGCTAAGAACATATAATAAACATAATGATTAAGAATACATTTATTAACCTCCGTGTCCGACACTTGTGCCACTACCTGACAAGGGCTATCATCGATAACTGAAGTGAAGAACTTATTCCCACCACGTGCTACAGCAGAATAGAGCAGGTGCTAGAAGGGGCAAAGGTGACACGCACACATACTTTAAATGGCGGAATAAATTTGTTTCCAGGGATTGCGAGTTCGAATCCCAGGCCGGTCATGGTCTCCTTGATGGATTGACATAGGTATTGTGTCTCTCATCACTGATTTCAAGTGGAAAGGTTATCAGTTACTTGCGGAGATGGTTAACATTTCAATGACGTTGTATATTCAAACAAACGTATACGGAAACTAAGGGAAAGCATAATTTAAGAATATCACATATTATACGAGCACAGTATACATTATCTTTAATCTTCTGGTCTGTACACAATCATCTGCACGATACCATTCAGTCAACATCACATTACTACTGGGAACCAATCTCGCATTACAAAAAGCCTGGGTACCAACCTGTTAAAATTTGATTTATCATTAATTGCTTTGTTAATAAACATGGATGGACAATGCTAAGAGTTTAAGCATGTAAAACATAAAAAAAACAATGAGAAAATGTCACATAAACTTGTCCATACAAAAAGTAAGAGTCATGTATACGCAACATGCATTCTGAACATTTCGTTATTGCACTGGGAATTTGAAAAATCTTGTTTTACAAGATATCACCGATCGGCAACAAAGTAGCACATTGCTATTAGGTTGAATACTATTCTATTTTTATACTTTCCATTTACATACAAGGTCATTGACCCATCAGGCTATAATATTATAATCAACGATGTTTGCGGGCAGCTGTGTATTTCATATGACACAACAAGATTAAGTAAAGAATAGGGAATTGCAATACTCACCATATGAAGCAAGTTCTGTACTGTAACCATCACGGTTTTTACTGCCAACCAAACAACACAACCATGCGCAGAGCTGACTGGAATAAACTCCTAAAAATAAGACGTTTAGGGATTATATTGGCAAGTAACACAAACACGCTGACCTTTCCTGTAAGCAGTGTGCACAAAATAATGCTTATGTATTGGCGTATAACCTTTATTTACTTGAAAGTTAGCAAATTAACAGTAATTGAATATTGGCCAAAACTTTAATACGTCCCGCAATACAGTATTGCGCAATGTTTGAACTTCCCGAACAAAGCCTCGAAAACGATATCGGGAACGAGTCTTCACGATGTTATCCGATGATTGATCGGAAACCCGAAAGCGATTCGTTGAAAATGGTGAATGTAAACAAAAACAAAAACGTGGCTTCAGAAACCCGATGTTCGTAATAAAGAGTTTATGCAATTAGACACTTTAGACGCGTATATCTCTAAGTTATAAGTGTATCTTCATGCTGGGCGTTTGTATTTAGGACAGGGAATTGACAGTAATATGCCAATATAACCCCTTTTATAATTTAATTTCAATCAGTTGTAGATACCTTTTCAGAATAGAAATTCGTTTGATGAAATATTACAGCTTCATTGGTAGATACGCTGTTCATTTAGTATATATGTGTAAACGTAACATCATACAAGAGATATGAAATTAGCCATGTAATAAAACCTATAAAGATCAATTATTCAAACGATTGGCATACTTTTCAATATACAGTAACAAAGATAACATAAAAATATCTGACTTAACTGTACATGTACATAATTCGAGCGTCTGCTTAGGTTATCACACAAAACCGTTCTCAAAGACGACATAACCATGGATACACACAATGATGGCGACCTGCAAATGAATAGCATTATTTTAAAAAAACATTGGTTCATTTTATTCAAAAGTTCGATTTACCAGTTTATCTGTTGTGTTTTTTTTAGCGTGTTGTGGTTTTATCTGTTTTATTTGACTGTGTTGCTGTTTTAATCTTTTATATTCATTAAATGGTTTTCATAAATGGATGTACATAAGCGCGCAATGGCTATCGGGATTGCCAATCTAAAAATTAAACAAATGATTTTAATCTAAATATTTTCAACGGTAGTATAAAATATCCTACAATTACTGATAGCAGTTGAATACAATCAATGGCACGAATTTAAATGGAAGCTAGTGTTGAAAAATGGCCGCTGCAGTAGACTAAGTTTGAATCGAGAATCAGCAATGTACACCTTCGTTAATCGTCATCAGGTGAGAAAAATACACAAATCATTATTATACTAAATGAAAACGATACAAATTAGAATAAAAATGACATTAAATAGACAGAACACAGTTTAACTCACGCTACCGCGTAACCCTATGTCCAGTATAAACGTCCTTACACTAAGATTGCACACTTCGGAATGAAGACGGGAGCGGGCTCATTTATGCTCGTCAATTGTCGGAGGTACTGTCATGTGACTTTGGACCAATGAAAAGCAAACCGAAAAATGGTGAAGGCTTTCTATTGGTTAAACTGGTTCCCGCGAAAAGTATCACGTGACGCAAGTAACTCATTTGGTGTTTGAATATGAGTTACATCGCGATGGTGTCTACTTGAGACAATATTCTAAGCGATGCCATTACTGGAGTATCTAGTCACATACACATGGAATGATACTCCACCCGGTCACATTATATTGACACCGGCCCGACCAGACCTACAACTATCCTCTAAATGCTGAGCGCCAGGCGAAGAAGCTTCTAGTACCATTTTTAAAGTCTCGGTATGAGCTGGCCGTAAATCGAATCCACTTCCTTCCGCATTTGAGACGGGCGTTCTACCCCTAGGCCACCGCTGCAGTTTTATTAAAAATACGCTTTAAGATGTGTTAAAATGGGTTTCAACTCAGTACCACATGCACTAGGATCTCAGCACCACATGTATCGGGCACATCAGTGCCGGGTTGGTTCTTCAGTATAGCGTGTATACTCACCAGACGGCGATTCAACATGTCCAGTTAGGGATTCGCCCCCAACTACCAACCAGCTGCCAGTTGGGGATTCAGATTTTATATTAATTTACATACATTTTTATTGATTATATTTTTAACATATAAACACGAGTAAAATATATAAATAAAATAGTTATTTTAATAACGAATCCGAATCCCCAACTGGCAACTGGTCGGTAGTTGGTTATTCGAATCCCCAACTGGCAACTGGTCGGTAGTTGGTTATTCGAATCTCCAACTGGCAACTGGTCGATAGTTGGTTATTCGAATCCCCCAACTGGCAACTGGTCGGTAGTTGGTTATTCGAATCCCCAACTACCAACTGCGAACTACCTACTAACTTTACACTCATAGTCACGTTTAAATAATTGTAAATGCAAGATAATTTTCTCACGGCTCTTACAATTTACAGGACGCCAAGAGGAGTGACGATTGTTTTAGTCTTGTCTAATGGTAGAGTATGAGACCCCGGATGGTCACGAGTTCGACCCCCCGCAACCGTGTACACCATCTATACACATGTTGTGAACTTCGCAGGAATGCTTAAGAGCGTGATTTGTCTGTTGTAATGAAATATTTCAGTCGATGTAAAATAAGTAAATTTGAAGTATACGTTACTTACTGTAGTTTAAGAAAGTTCAAAACACTCATAATTTGATAGTAGCGTACCTGATTTGGTAGGCATTTTTAACAGTTCTTTCAATCCACTATGTCGGTCACAGTAGTACATTAGCAGCCGAAGACCTCCGTGTGACTATTTAAAAAACATAATAATGGTTATTGGCAGATCCAGTGTAGCTGAAAAGTTGATGTATACAATGTGATACTTTACAATGCTGTGTATAACTGAAAGAACAGAAAACTCAATGATTCAATATTTAATTTAACAACTGACAACGTATACTCGACTAAGTGTTTGAAAATAACATATAACACGTAGCTAATGCATGAATATGTGTATGTGTATGCATGGGGGTTGTGCCTTTTTAACAGTAATTTAGTTATTCATAGGTGATAAACACGCCAAATAACCGGTCCTTGGATCAGCTGTGTGATTAACAGTTACTAGACATACCTCGTATCTCTGCAAGACATTGACAACTTCTCCACATATTCAGAGGCGGTTTAACAAACTGCATAGCCAAGCATTTATATATATGTTAACGTGGTAAAGTGTACATGAATGTGATTAGAATAAAGAATAAAGTTATAGTATCTCAAACATTTAAATAGGATCATATATGATTAGTGTATGTATTCATATCACATGTGAATCAAAGACATACTGTAGTCTTGGTAATTTACGTTACTACTGTCATCAGTGAAATAATAAATACGATACTGGTCGAGCCACTGAAACACAATATCGTACCTCAAGTTTTTAAAAATATATTCATTGTATTTAAGAATACTCACACCTAACGCATGTATCCTGAAAAGAAAGAAAAGTACAAGTAGATAAAACAACAACTATATTGCGTTGTAGCGCAGTCTAATAAAACTGTTTACAATATAAAATTCAGATTAAAACTAATGAATAAATATAACAGTATTGCTACAAAGACATACCTTTTGATGCCTGTGTTCAGGAGTTGTGTATGTTGTACATATCAGTAAGTAGATCCAAATACGAACGTTGTGTACAACATGGCATGCATGTCTGTTAATATTTAACCTACATATCTTTAGTAAAATTAAATCCAAATTCAAATACGACCGATGTGTATAAAAAGGCGCGAATGTCTTCATATCTTGGTGGTCCGTACGTGTAACAGAAGATTCAAGTTCAAATACGACCTATGTGTATAAAAAGGCGCGCATGTCTTCATATCTTGGTGGTCCGTACGTGTAACAGAAGATTCAAGTTCAAATACGACCGATGTGTATAAAATGGCGCGAATGTCTTCATATCTTGGTGGTCCGTACGTGTAACAGAAGATTCAAGTTCAAATACGACCTATGTGTATAAAAAGGCGCGCATGTCTTCATATCTTGGTGGTCCGTACGTGTAACAGAAGATTCAAGTTCAAATACGACCGATGTGTATAAAAAGGCGCGCATGTCTTCATACTTGGTGGTCGGCACGTGTAACAGAAGATTCAAGTTCAAATACGACCGATGTGTATAAAAAGGCGCGCATGTCTTCATATCTTGGTGGTCCGTACGTGTAAAAGAATATTCAAGTTCAAATACGACCGATGTGTATAAAAAGGCGCGCATGTCTTCATATCTTGGTGGTCCGCACGTGTAACAGAAGATTCAAGTTCAAATACGACCGATGTGTATAAAACGGCGCGCATGTCTTCATATCTTGGTGGTCCGTACGTGTAAAAGAATATGCAAGTTCAAATACGACCGATGTGTATAAAAAGGCGCGAATGTCTTCATACTTGGTGGTCCGTACGTGTGACAGAAGATTCAAGTTCAAATACGACCGATGTGTATAAAAAGGCGCGCATGTCTTCATACTTGGTGGTCGACACGTGTAACAGAAGATTCAAGTTCAATTACGACCGATGTATATAAAAAAGGTGCGAATGTCCTCATATCTTGGTGGTCGGCACGTGTAACAGAAGATTCAAGTTCAATACGACCGATGTATATAAAAAGGCGCGCATGTCTTCATATCTTGGTGGTCCGTTCGTGTAACAGAAGATTCAAGTTCAAATACGACCGATGTGTATAAAAAGGCGCGCATGTCTTCATATCTTGGTGGTCCGTACGTGTAACAGAAGATTCAAGTTCAAATACGACCGATGTGTATAAAAAGGCGCGCATGTCTTCATATCTTGGTGGTCCGTACGTGTAACAGAAGATTCAAGTTCAAATATGACCGATGTATGTAAAAAGGCGCGCATGTCTTCATATCTTGGTAGTCCGTACGTGTAACAGAAGATTCAAGTTCAAATATGACTGATGTATATAAAAAGGCGCGCATGTCTTCATATATTGGTGGTCGGCACGTGTAACAGAAGATTCAAGTTCAAATACGACCGATGTGTACAAAAAGGCGCGCATGTCTTCATATCTTGGTGGTCGGCACGTATAACAGAAGATTCAAGTTCAATTACGACTGATGTGTATAAAAAGGCGCGAATGTCTTCATATCTTGGTGGTCGGCACATGTAATAGAAGATTCAAGTTTAAATACGACTGATGTATATAAAAAGGCGCGCATGTCTTCATATCTTGGTGGTTCGTACGTGTAACAGAAGATTCAAGTTCAAATACGACCGATGTGTATAAAATGGCGCGCATGTCTTCATATCTTGGTGGTCCGTACGTGTAAAAGAAGATTCAAGTTCAAATACGACCTATGTGTATAAAAAGGCGCGCTTGTCTTCATATCTTGGTGGTCCGCACGTGTAACAGAAGATTTAAGTTCAAATACGACCGATGTGTATAAAATGGCGCGCATGTCTTCATATCTTGGTGGTTCGTACGTGTAACAGAAGATTCAAGTTCAAATACGACCTATGTGTATAAAAAGGCGCGCATGTCTTCATATCTTGGTGGTCCGTACGTGTGACAGAAGATTCAAGTTCAAATACGACCGATGTGTATAAAAAGGCGCGCATGTCTTCATATCTTGGTGGTTCGTACGTGTAAAAGAAGATTCAAGTTCAAATACGACCGATGTGTATAAAAAGGCGCGCATGTCTTCATATCTTGGTGGTCCGCACGTGTAACAGAAGATTTAAGTTCAAATACGACCGATGTGTATAAAAAGGCGCACATGCCTGTCCATATCTTCGTGGTCGGTACGTGTAACAGAATATCTAAGTTCAAATACGACCGATGTGTATAAAAAAAGCACATGTTTGTTCATGTCTTGGTAACAGAAGATTTTAGTTCAAATACGACCGATGTATAAAAAGGCACGCATGTCTGTCCATGTCTTGGTGGTCGGTTCGTGTAGCAGAAGATTTAAGTTCAAATACGACATATGTGTACAAAAAGGCGCGCATGTCTGTTTATGTCTTCGTGGTTGGTACGTGTAATTCAAATATGATCGATGTGTATAAAACGGCGCGCATGTATGTCCGTGTCTTGGTTGTCGGTACGTGTAACAGAAGATTTAAGTTCAAATACAACCGACGTATACAAAAAGGCGCACATGTCTGTTCATGTTTTCGTGGGTGGTAAGTGTAATACAAATACGACCGATGTGTATAAAACGGCGCGCATACATGTATGTCCATGTATTGGTGGTCAGTAGGTGTAACAGAAGATTTAAATACAAATACGACCGATGTGTATAAAAAGGCGCGCATGTCTGTCCATGTCTTGGTGGTCAGTACGTGTAACAGAATATTTAAATACAAATACGAACGATGTGTATAAAAAGGCGCGCATGTCTGTCCATGTATTGGTGGTCAGTACGTGTAACAGAAGATTTAAATACAAATACGACTGATGTGTATAAAAAGGCGCGCATGTCTGTCCATGTATTGGTGGTCAGTACGTGTGGCAGACGATTTAAATGTAAATACGACCGATGTGGGTCAAATGGCGTGAACATTTATTTATATTTGTTGTTTTAAATCTACATATCTACAAATAGGCCAAAAGGAAAAAAACAAACGAACAAAATTACTGGAATAAATACGTCTTATACACAAACCACCTTATGTAGAGAATGGTTCCGACAGAAAAGTTGCACTTTCATGTGTTATTGATAATTTTTTAACAATCACACAACCATACGAAACATTTCACCGACAGTAGCACTTTCATGAGGTAGGGATATTTTTTAACAATCCCACAAACACTTCATCCAAATACGAAGGATTTCCCCAACAAAGTCAACGAAAATATAAACCGTCGCCTATAAAATTAACATAATACAAAAACAACATTATCCAAGCCACCATCGATAGGCACCAAACTAGTCAGAGAGAAGCACATATATTCAATATCAACAAAAACCGCAGTATTACATCCACGTTTCATAATAAATCAATGTTGCATATTTTTATTCTCAAACAAATATTTCAGTATATAAATATTGTTTGCGAAACCATGTGGGTGGTAGGGTGCGCGTGTGTATATAAAGTAATGAATATATGTATATTGGTTACTTAAATTGTTTAACTACATTTAATCACAATTGTATTACGATAAAAAAATTGTGTTTGAATAAATAAAATGTTCCGTTCTTCATAATTTAGAAGCAAAACATCGTTTTGGACTCGTCACCGACGAACGCGTAAACAGCGGTTTGCATATTGAGTATATTAACCATAACTCGCAGTTGTGACGAAAGTCGCATGTTTTATATTTTACCTACGAAGATTCAAATCAAATCTGAAATGTTTTATTGGTTTCTTTAAATAAATGTATGAAATTTTAGTAATTGGTTAATCGCAACATGTTATTTTAAATATTTAACCGATATATAATAACGACATCTTGGGTTAAATAAGTTTATTTTAACATGATATGAATATCAAATTCTATAAATGATAGTACAAAGTTCACAGTCCGGCCCGGCTTACTCAGTGGGAAATTTTGCAACTAATGCGTCTGAAGTCCGACCCGGCAAACTCAGTGTAACTATCAATTCAGGAGCGGTTAGTTCGAATCCCCAAAGTCTCTGTGATGATTGGTCATGAACTTTTTTCTACGGCTAGGTGCCTTCCACCTTTGAATATGTAAGGTCAGAGATAAGGTGCGTCTAATACTGGGTAACGACGTAACGGATCCCAGAATTGATGATTAAGTGGACTGACCGTTGTTAAATAACTAAAGGACTGTACATGCAAACAATTACAAATGTTTTAATTGGTTCAATAAGATAATGAAAATATACGTACAATTCCATATGTGTATAGATAGAAAACACCGTATGCAAACCGCTGTCGACGAAAATCAGTTCTTCTTATTATGTAAAAAAGTCATGTATTACACAATTCGTAGACTAGAAAAAATCGCACGTGCAACTATTAATATCTTATTGGAAAAATGCCAGTAAGACTACTGATAGATTGGATTCAACCGGATGCATATAACCTTCAATATTTTATTAGCGAATTCCAATAAAATACTCAAAATATACACCCAATTATATAAAACGCACATCTTATTAGTACATTAAACATTATAGTGTGTTGACCACCACGTCACAGTGAATAGTACAAATATGCATAATTTATTTACTGTAAAAGACGTGTTTTTGTCTTTAACGTCGGTTTCAACCATTATTCAGTTTAAACACTGCTGTGTATGCACGGGAAAGCTCCACAATGCAGTAGCATATCACACACACATAGCATGGAAATCACCTACCCAGTCATATCATAATGGCACCGGGTCAACCGTCCTTACGCTGAACTTTATTCATTTAAGCAAATATTGTTTTTGATACAGAAGTACTTAGGCCTAAATAAGAACGCTTGTCCAAAGACAGAAAGTTTGTATATGGCATGTTATTAAACATTATATTCGTACTACCCACTGTGACATTATAGTCTGCATGCAAATTAGGCAAACATTGTAAACAATTGATATAAGGCCGTTTTTTTTTAAAAAGTCCGTTTGCTGTGTTCCGACCTAGAAATATCTATTGTGTATATGTAGAAGGTAGCTAATTTTCTTTTTGACAGAGTTCGATATTTCAGTGTCAATAAGATGCCCTGAGAGTCAATAAAAAAGCTTGTATCTGCAATTTGAGTGGGTAAGTAGGAACACGGAAACAAACATTTAATTTAAGAACGGCCTAGCAAAACATGCAATTAGCAGCTTGGTAAATGTTATAATTACTCCATTTTCATGGCAATAACCATCTTCTATAAGTTTCAGAATACATATATGAAATGTTCTCATAATGTTCTTGTTATAGAATTAAGTTAGCAAAAGTAAGTGTTGATGCTCACGTGTTCCGACGTATGAAAGGTCAAAAGAAGGTATTAAATTGTTTTCAGACAAAATCGTAATTGGAGTACTTATAAAAACTACCGAGTGCAGGGCATTCGAAATTGTAGTGGTTCTGGTATGGATTTGGCCCGGTGAGCTCAGTGGTTAGACACCATGGTAGTATTCGAAGATTAGCTGGTTCGAATCCGTTTCGGTTCGTTGTACCTGCAGAAGCAGGTCAGCTCTTTGTAAAAGGAAGTATATAGATCCCGGGTTTGTTTTAACGCAAATGTTCGAGTATGTGAGGGTTTGAATCCATATCGGGTGTCTTTCTCTCCTACCTTTGGATTCTTACAATGGTAAAGAGGATAATGTAAATATGGGTGTGCAGGCACTATAATGGCCGTGTAGTCAAAAGAATAATCAGATATCACGCACCGAGCCTTCGAGTCTTATACTTAGATTCAGACGTCAAATTATGAACATTTTATTCAAGTAGCATTATAATTTAATTAGATGTTTCTGTTACTATACAGTGTGGGGTTTATTCCAAAATGGATTTGAATATGTAAATTAGATATTTGCGTCTGGTTTAAAGACTAAGACTCAAAATGCTGATATAATAAACCAGTGTATCCATAGTAACGATACCAATCTGATGATCTTCAAGCGTCGTCTTCTGTGCTATGCATGGGTAGCGTTAGCCTGGAATACTCCGTCTGTCTGAATATACACACTGTTACATGTCCAAGTAACACTTTGTATTGTCTTTTATCAGTTTATATCAGTTCACAATTCGCTATGCGTGGGAATATACACACTGTTACATGTCCAAGTTACACTTTGTATTGTCTTTTATCAGTTTATATCAGTTCAAAATTCGCTATGCATGGGAATATACACACTGTTACATGTCCAAGTTACACTTTGTATTGTCTTTTATCAGTTTATATCAGTTCACAATTCGCTATGCATGGGTAGCGTTAGCCTGGAATAAACATCCTCCGTCTGTCTGAATATACACACTGTAACATGTCCAAGTTACACTTTATATTGTATTTTATCAGTTTATATCAGTTCACAATTCGCTATGCGTGGGTAGCGTTAGCCTGGAATAAACATCCTCCGTCTGTCTGAATATACACACTGTAACATGTCCAAGTTACACTTTATATTGTCTTTGATATGGAGCGCCCATAACGAAATTTCTGATTTCTCAGTACACAATTCGTTTTGCACACAAATTGTCCGCACGTAATTTCCCTTTTCGCAAACGAATAAATTACACAAGTACAAGTATTGCGGTATAAAACAATTTGTCCATGATGTACTAAAGCCGTGCGTAAATTTGTCACCAACCATACGATCGCGCATAAGCCTTTATTTGCATTTGACAAAACCCAATCCCCAGCATCTTAAAGGAGGAAAGTATCTGGAAACAAAAAATAATATTTTTTAATTAATATTGACTTTCTATTCCAGGATCAAATGACACTGGCAGATACAGGTCACCTCTCACCGTTAAGGCCATGGGTTCGAGCGGGCCAGCTCAGTTCCGAAAGTTTGCCAACATGCGCTACTATGGATTCCATACACATAGCATACTCCTACAAACAAGTTTGTTGAAAATCAGTAAATAACTTTGAAAGAGCATTTCAGAGAGAGTTTATCATAAAAATAATTAAAGAGCCATGAATAGGCCAAAAATCGATGGGCTGGAACGCGACGGCGAAGTGGACTGCAAGACCGCTGGAGCTCCTGACGCATAGAGCTCTCTGATTTGAATATATCGACTTCAATATTAAATAAAACTATTTTGGGAACTAGTACAGCGTCTTCCACTTCTTCCATAGCAGCAACGATAACAATCATCAGGCTGTCGATTTCATTATCATTATCTTCATCATTAACATTGTCTTCACCATCATTAGCATCATCAGAAGCACAATCATCATCATCAATATCATAAAATCATCAAGATTATCATTATCATCTTTATTGTTGTTGCTGTCATCATTATCATCTATATCAATCATCATCAGCAGTAGTAGTAGTAGTAGTATCATCATGATCATTTTTATTATCAATATCATTATTACCATCATAATTATTATGATAATCATAATTTATTATCATCATCTTTATCAAATTATGATCATCGTCATCTTCGTTATTGCTATTAAAATGCTGGTGATGATGACGACGAGAATGAAACGTAATGGTAATGATGATTGATTGATTGTTTGTTTGGAGTTTAAAGCCGCTTTAAATAACATTGCAGTTATTTAACGGTGGCCAAGTAGCCTAACCAGTGCTCCTGTACATTCATTAACATTTAACCAGTACTCCTGCAACAGTATTGATGATGATGATGATGATGATGATGATGATGATGATGATGACGATGATGATGACGATGATGATGATGATAATGATGATGATGATGATGATGATGATTATGATGTACAGTAGAATCCCTAACAGAATCGCTAATAGGACCACCATTGGGGTAAAAGTGGTCCAAATATTGAGGTTATCCCTTATATATGGTGAGACCTCCCAGCACATAATTTGTACCGATATATCGACAGTGTTTGGATATATCGACTTACAAATATTAACGATATATCAGCTACTGTTTCTGAAAAATCCCGCAAGTTCTCTACGTCGAGGCTTGATGCATAGGGCTCCCCGGGAGCTCTATGAGGTCTTACAGTTACGGAGGTGTGGTCTGGACAAAAAAGTGGGAGGTATGGATAACCAGCAGACGGGCGCACAAGCCCCCTAAATTGAAGTTTTTCTACGAGGAATATGGTGTGCGAGGAATAAATACGTGATATTATGCCATTTATGACTGCTTTAATCGCATTTGAAAGAACGAACGAAACTATTACATCTGCGATATAAAACTAGGTGTTTTTCTGGACACGCACTCGGGTCCGACGAGACTGTTGAATGCTTAGCAGGACGATTTTCTTCTATTAATACATTTAATTTCATTATAAAATTGTTAAAAACGATTATAATACATATATTATCGATTAAAAATATATATTTACCTTCAAATACTACTTTACGATGTTTAAAACAGTATTTCTGGCGACTGATTTGTAAAAAAATGTCCGACTGAATGCAAAACTTTGCAGACGAACATTCCCCCTGACGTCAGCCTGTCACTCAGCATGTAGATTTCAGTCTGCGGAGTTCATCTAAGGGAGGTAATTCGTGCATAGTTTCAATGGAATTATTCAATATTGTTATTTTGTCATGATTCATTTTTAAGCTCTACTGGCCTTTTCTACTGGCTAAAGGCCAGCAGGGCTTATGTCATGGTAAATTGTCCGTTGTCGTCCAACCGTCCGTCCGTCTGTTAACATTTTCCTTGTAGACGCGATATCACCTTCATTTTTCATTGAATCTTAACCAACCTTGCACAGTAGTTATATAACCATTAGATCTCGGACGAGTTACTGATATATAATTTGTAAAGGAGATCTATTGTTTTTTATGAATTATTTTCACAACAAAATAAATAATTAAATTAAATTCAACATGAATGATCAGGCGGTATGTGCTACGTTTATACAGACCAAGGAATTGTATAGATAAATTAGTCCTTGTATAGACAAACTTCAATGGTTTCCATTAATTTTTATATGTATATGTATTTTATATGTATTATATGGTTTTATTCAAGAAAGTATATAGAAATATACAAGTCCTTGTATTTTAACAGATCATTAAATATAATCTTTGTACAAGGCATATAATGTTCTTTTATCCCTTTACTTCATATAGGCGCCTTTGGACACCTCTTACATAGAAGGCTTTTGATTTATTGGGTGAATTATGTTTATATTAACTGACAGACTGGAAAACAGTGCAGGAAGTGTTCAGACTGCTCGTAACGAGCAATCTGAACTCTTCCTGCACTGTTTTCAAAGGCCTTCTGTGATTGGTGCGGGAAAACGTGTATCTATGGAGTAAAGGGTTATACAACATAATTATGTAGGTGTCTAATAACAACAATAAACACATTTGGGTTGTGGTGATTTAATAACAACAATAAATACATGTTGTTTTAATACTATTTATAATTTGATGAATTTATGGAGAGTACATGCATACATTTAACAACAATGGCACTGATATTTAAATCAATTCTTAACAACAGAAGACATGAATATTTAACATCAATGTGATCAGTGGATACAGCGGAGATGAACACTTTCTTGCATACTGGGCAAGGATATCTGCATATTTTTACCGGGTGCAGATTTTTCCTCCTACAGCCCCTCGTAGTGCTCATCCTACCCTCCTATGACATTGCAATCATTTATGATGCGACATATTAAAACATATGACGTAACGTAACGAATTTGACGTCTTAAAAGCCATCATGGCAAAAAAAATCAAATAATCATTTAATGTGTTTGGTAAGCAAAAAAAAATATCTTACATGGCTTTGTCGGCTCAGATAGAAAATTCCGTCTGTTGAGATAACTGTTTTCGTTCTGCCTCCGCCAAAACAGTAATCCCTCAGGATGGAATAATCGAAACCTCACTCAAACTCAGGTAAGTTTCTTATAGTCACTGTCACATAAAGAGAATGTCTTACTGAGCTTGTATGTGAACTTAGGTTCTAGTAAAAACTTCAGTAAATTCAACTTCATGTAGCTATGCAAATTTCAGAAATAGTTTTAAGTGAAAATTTATCAAAATTGCAGCGTGTTAGTTTCAGGACCGACACGATACCCAAACCAAAATTGTTTTACTTATTTCAGGCATGAAATACTGTCTTGTCTGTTTGAATGTTTAGACTCATGTCCATGCCATCGAGGGCTAACAGACGATCAGTTAACCTAACCACACTTTCCTGGGATCCTTGAATGTTAACCAGTACCCGGTCACTCTATCTCCACAAGTAGAAATATTGTTAGAATATGATGAATGATAAAGCCTAAAGGAACAATATTTTAATGCTTAACAAATTTATTAAAACATGTATGAAATGATAACACTATAAACATGATAAAAATAATGAAACTAGTAAATGAGGAAAAATGGTACTAGTTAATGGGAAATACTGGTACTAGTAAATGGGAAGTTGTGGTATTAATAAACTAAATGGATGAAATTTATTTTCCTGTTTAGAAAATAGTTACTAACTACGACCAATAAATGTATGTATAACAGTAAATCTCAACAAAGGATTGCCTATTGAATAATCTAAGAGATGTTTATAAAAACAAATGTCCCCCCTCCCCCCACACACACAGTCGCACACCCCATAACAGGGTGGCAGGTAACTGGGTCCTTTAGGACCTATGCCAAACTGTTTTTTAGATATCAGACAGAAAACCAATTTTTTTATATATAGTTACTGTGACCTTGACCTTTGAGATCCCCAGGCCAAACAGTTTCATAGTTTCCAGTCAGAAACGTTTTTTCTGTAAACAGCCACTGTGACAATGACAAAAGTTTGACGACTAGTGCGAAGCAGCATTCAATTAGTGTCCAGAAACCAATTTTTCTATAAATAGCCACTGTAACCTTGACATCTGACCTCCAAACCTTAAGATCTACAGGATTGTCTACTTACAACAATGAACGAATATGCAAAGTTTGAGAGCTGTAGAGCTAATCATAATTCTGATTTGACTTGGAAACCTATTTTCTACTTAGATGGTCAACCCTGAAATGTTTGAGGTCCTTAGGTGAAACCCCATTCCAGAGTTACCAGTCTGAAACCAATTTTTTATAAATAGACACTGTGACCTGCTGAATGCAGTTTAAGTACAGGTGTCATTTTTATACATCTATCTAAAAAACTCCAACAGTAAACTTCACAAGTTTCAAGGTAAAATCTGTGCAGCAGTTTTAGAGAAGCAAAAGGTGGATGACAATGGAGAGCTGGCTGCAGAAATAGCTCCGATGAGCTAAAGATACAAAATAAATAAAAAACAATTTGTTATGAAACTAAACGAATATGAAAGCATCCGATGATCTTACAATAATTATGATTTGTATAAAAATGTATGTACAAGAAATACACAAAAAATGCATGTAATTCTCTGTCATATATATTATGTATATGTAAAAAAAAAAAAAAAGACAAAAAGACAAACTGACAGATGACGATAAAATGTTGCATGAATAAAATATGTATGTATATCTTTGTACAATGATAATTTTGTTTTAAAAACCTTGTATTTACAAAAATAATCTGCATCAAGTCGAGCAGAAGTATATGTATAGAAAAATCTCTTGTCATATAATTTTATAAAATAAGTCCAGATACTGTGATCAATTTCATAAATGCCCATGTTCCATAAGTGCCATGTTCCATAAGTTCCATGTTCCTTAAGTGCCCATGTTATGGTATTTTTAAGAGGCAATGAACTCCTTCATAGAAATAAATTGATGATGTCATAAACCAATATGCCATATGCTTACAAAACACAACTTTTTGTTGTTCCATTACTGGATTAAACAATAAGAGGAGAAATATGGTGAAAAAAAGAAGACTTTTTTGAGAAAAAAAAAGCCTCAAATTTGGCACAAACATAAAACAAAAATTAACTAATTATTTGAACACCGAGACCCACTTTCAAAATTACAGAAAATCCAAGATGGCCACCAAAATGGTCGCCAATTTGACAAAATCCATATTTGTCATTATATTTACATTAGTTAAAAATATTTGATGTTTTTTTTTTTTTATTGTAATGCTTTTATTACAAAAGAATATTTTAAAATATAAAAGAATGCAAAACAAAGGCATGAAGTCTTAAAAAATAGACACAATTTCTAAAAATTTAATATTCTTATAATAATCACCGGCAGTTGACCTAGTACTATATGCCAAGTTTGGTGCACAATTCTCTTCATATACTGCATCATATAACTCCACTAAAAGTGATGTAACAACTTTCTACCAGTATAAATTGGTAGCTGCTGGATAATTGATTTTATAATTGATTGTATAATTGATTTTAGCATGATTGTGAAATAAGTCCCGAGCAGTTGTCAATCACACTCATGTATGCAGTTTTAAGAGGTTGCCCAGTCAAGTACGATATCAAACTCACAGCCTCTGGCACAAGCAGCGGCCTTCAAACCACTCGTGATTATTGAGGAACAGGACATGATGTTAACAAAGGGAGTTAATTCTTATATCTTTTGATTGTATTGTGATGAAAGCTCAGAGATTATATTGAATCAGTTTCTTAGGTAGAACCAGTACCAAGTGTTCTTTTCAACAGGCCATTGGGTTTAGTCAGGGGTTGAACCTGCAATCTCTGGTGTCTAACACTCTATCCACTGCACTTACAACTAGCTGTATGAAACAAGTATAAATAATACACTGTTTTTGTTTAATAACTTATAAAGTATGATAAAAAAATACAAAATATGAGGTTCTTTTTTGTTCACTTAGTTTCACTTACTTTGTAAGTGGTTCACATCTTCTGAACAAGTCTCCAACAATGTTCATTCAAAATTTCCACCTTAACACAGAGTGCCAGCGAGTTTGTTAGAATCATTACAGCATAATGGGTTTATAAGAATGATTAACAGTATCTGGTTGTGTATTCATCTAATTTTCATCATCATACCAAGTTCTATACTAACATTTTCATACATTCTTTTACTAATATGATTAAATGTAAACTTAACAAACTACAAATGTTGCTTAACAGCATTACAAAACAAATACAAAGCTATACAAAACTGTAGTCCTAGATCTGAGACACAAGTATATACAGTCAAACCTGTCTTAAGCAGCCAATCAAGCAAAGGAGCAAAAGTGGTCTTTCTAAGACATGTTGTTGCTTAATACAGGTTTATTTGCTTTTAAAGCATATACACAGGAAACATCAATCAAGTGTGACTGCTTAAGACAAGTGGCTGCTTAATAGAGGTGGCCACTTACACAGGTTTGACTGTATTTATATTATATCTTGTATATCAAGTAAAAAATATTCTCAGCATTTTTGAAAAAAAGCAGTATCAAAAAGAAATGGCACTTTATTGCACCGCTCAAAATATTTTGTTTTATTAGTTCACATGTCACATCATGACTGATAATGATTAGCCTAAAGGAACCTGGCTAAAAGTACCAACACTTACTGCCAGGGTAGTAAATATTTGTAAGAGGAGACTATCAAATTACAATTCTACACTGGGCTATCTGCTGATGGTGAATTAACACAGATCCATGTGTATAGAGTGCATCTCCCTTGAATTTCAAATTTTTGGCAGTTAAACTTTTTTTTCAAACTGCATATAACAAACACTTTTTGGAAATTATTGTTTAGCCAATTAAATGTATTAACAATAATCTAGTAGTATGCAACATTATAACAAAAACACCTGGTGGTGTGCCTCCCTTATGGACATATCGCATGGCAAGATATTTACATAGTCATTAACTCATTACATCGCCGCTACATGTACTCCCTTGTAATATAAACATTGTAGTGTTCTTATTCCACGGTATGGACTTGTATGCATGTACTGCTGGTATAGACTTGTATACTTCCGCTATGGACTTGTATGCATGTATTGCTGGTATAGACTTGTATACTTCAGCTATGGACTTGTATGCATGTACTGCTGGTATAGACTTGTATACTTCCGCTATGGACTTGTATGCATGTACTGTTGGTATAGACTTGTACACTTCCGCTATGGACTTGTATGCATGTACTGCTGGTATAGACTTGTATACTTCCGCTATGGACTTGTATGCATGTACTGTTGGTATAGACTTGTATACTTCAGCTATGGACTTGTATGCATGTACTGCTGGTATAGACTTGTATACTTCAGCTATGGACTTGTATGCATGTATTGCTGGTATAGACTTGTATACTTCCGCTATGGACTTGTATGCATGTACTGCTGATATAGACTTGTATACTTCAGCTATGGACTTGTATGCATGTATTGCTGGCATAGACTTGTATACTTCTGCTTTGGACTTGTATGCATGTACTGCTGGTAAATACGTGTATACTTGTACGTCAAATAAAAAATTTGACCGGTATTGGTAAATATTGAACTTGATCTGTAATTTACAGTTATTCAGCTACACATCAAATATTACTTATGTCCAGTAAGCTTTAATGTTTGATCTGACATATGGCATTGTTTGTTTCAACTTAAAAGGGAGAGAATCCCGCTTGTTATGCAAGATAAAATAATTATATATTGAATTCATATAGGTAACAAGTACATAATAATTTGAGAACTAAATACTTATTTTATCATCACTCCAATTTTTATACATTTATTTAACGTGCCAGGAGTATATTCCAATACACGGAACAACCTAATCACTATGTTAATGTTTTTATTATTTTCTTAACAAAACAATGCACTGGTTACAGACAAATTAATGTGCAATCAAACAATGGATCTTTAACCTTGGATGTTTACATGTTTCTTTTACATTTTTTTAAAACTTATTCTGCTACAGACCTCTCATTTATGGCTTTTACAATACACTCACCAGCGCTGGAGGGACATGTAGTCATTCGTAATACAGTTTTGTTTGATTATTTTTTATGCCAACAGACAATCAGTTAACCTAACCACTCTTTCCTGGGATCTAAGAAGGTTAACCAGTACTCAAGTACACCAATCTCCCCAAGTAATTGACTACTTTCTCACTTGAATCTGCAATGAGACACAAATGACGCAATACCATATATCAATCATCATGGAGACAGATCAGAGGTGAAAACTCACTCCACCTGGATTGACAGTCAAATTGGCTACCCGGTCTTGGCTTCTTATTAGAAATATACATACTAACATATATAAGATTTTTATTTTCAAGAATGATCCGTATTTCATCGGTAAAAACAACATTTTGTGGAGATGAAAACATGTTGCAACACATGATGGACAAAAGTTTTAAAATTTCATCTATTAAGCATCATTAGATGTCCTACTTTCTCTGTAAATAAAATCGCTCAGATTTTTCAAAGTAGAACATTCAATTTTACATAGAATGGCATGACCATCAGTAGATATCAACTTTATATAGAATGGCATGACCATCAGTAGATATCAACTTTATATAGAATGGAATGACCATCAGTAGATATCAACTTTATATAGAATGGCATGACCATCAGTAGATATCAACTTTACATAGAATGGCATGACCATCAGTAGATATCAACTTTATATAGAATGGAATGACCATCAGTAGATATCAACTTTATATAGAATGGCATGACCATCAGTAGATATCAACTTTACATAGAATGGCATGACCATCAGTAGATATCAAGTTTATATAGAATGGCATGACCATCAGTAGATATCAACTTTATATAGAATGGCATGACCATCAGTAGATATCAACTTTATATAGAATGGCATGACCATCAGTAGATATCAACATCAAATTTTCTACATAGCAGAGGAGAAATGCAAATAACATTTTCCACTTGCCACTGCAAATAACATTTCCGCTTAGTACTGCATATTGAACTTCCCACTGGTCCACAGCAGGGTCATGTCACATACATCAATGTCAGATAATAGCACTATGATCAATATAAACCACCTCTTATTGCTCAAAATGAATGAATGAATGAATGAATAGGGTTTTACGGCGTACTAACACATTATAGGTTATTTGACGCCAACAGGAAGGAAGATTCCAGGTTCACGCTACATGTACAAACACAACAAATTAACATACAGATTAAAAAAAATACATCAACAAATGAATATGCAGAATGAACCTAGAACCTTGATACTCAAAATGAAAAAAGGAACAGAACAGGCTGCAAGAGAATATTCCTATAACAAAAGAAATGAAACAGAAACGTTTCTGTGACATAGAGACAAATAAACAGAAGAGTTTCCAGTAAGAATAAGCATTTAAACAGACAGCAGAAAGAATCAAACTGAAGTGTGACTCAAGAAATAAAGGTACAGAAAAAAATCATTTTCTCAAGAAATAAAAGTAAAATAAAACAATTTGTTTCGAGTCAATAAAAAAAGAATAAAGTTTACTAGTTCTGCTGTACAGGAATAAGTCTATTTCCAGAAAAAAAGTTCACTTCAAGAAACAGAAAATACTTTGAAAGAGTGCACCATTCCCTATGCCATTTTCATCGTATCACCAATGAAAGTCGGGTTAAAAGGTCATCAGTCTGTGAATGTATTGAACATTCCAGACAAATCACTGAACTCCTGTCCCTGCTGGTCCAACATTCTGAACATTTCACTAAAGTTCTCTTCTTGCTGGTTCCCTGGCTGATGTTGATGTTGCTGGTTCCCAGACGACTGAGGAGCACCATCATTTGCCCCGCCTTGTTGCCAACCAGACTGCCACAGATTCCCTTGCCCTGCAACAATAGTAAGATTTTATACTAAGGTTATGTGTGGTGACCTTGAGCAAGACACCTTTACCGCATATATTTAGTACTGGTTCTACCCAGGAAGAAATCGAGCATGATTTGTTTCAGTTGTAATAACTTGTTTCACAAATGAAGTAAAATAAATAAGTTTAAACTAATGCAAGGTGGAAGGGTTGGAGGGAGTAAACTACACAATGCTACACTCAGAATTCATGATATCACAGTTCTTAGATAACATGTTTTACTTACAGGTTAGTGTACTACTTTGACAAGACTTAAAAACAAACACATGGTTTAAGAACTTTTACAAATAGTACTTTTAATTCTAGTAACAGACAGCAAGTGGCTAGGAACACACCTCTCTCTCTCTCTCTCTCTCTCTCTCTCTCTCTCTCTCTCTCTCTCTCTCTCTCTCTCTCTCTCTCTCTCTCTCTCTCTCTCTCTCTCTCTCTCTCTCTCTCTCTCTCTCTCTCTCTCTCTCTCTCTCTCTCTCTCTCTCTCTCTCTCTCTCTCTCTCTCTCTCTCTCTCTCTCTCTCTCTCTCTCTCTCTCTCTCTCTCTCTCTCTCTCTCTCTCTCTCTCTCTCTCTCTCTCTCTCTCTCTCTCTCTCTCTCTCTCTCTCTCTCTCTCTCTCTCTCTCTCTCTCTCTCTCTCTCTCGTCCAAGTCTGATCCGTCCAACAAAATCTCCAGTTTATAAACCTTTCCACATCACGTTAAGTGTAAACAATATATCATCATGACTGTATTGCAGCTCTTGTATTGTAAACAGCTCAATCAAGCTACCATTATCTCCCTGAAAATCATACACATACCATTTGTGCGGACGTTTACTTGACTACTCTGAGTGTAACTGTTCATGTTTGATCCCTGCCTATACATTTGAAGCTGGGGCCACAACAATCAAATCATCAGAACCTTCAGCGAAATACACGAGATGTGTAAATCAAGTCACTTTCTAATAACAGACAGGCAACATAACCAGGGAAGGTCACTTTTACCTATATGAACTATAGTTGCATTGTGGTCTTAATTCAATACACAGTAGTAAACAGATTAATTGATATCAACACGTTAGTGTGTAGGTGAGCATTCTGATAATGACCCTCAGTTTATCATGACGTAGGGGTTGTTATTAGCACTATCATCACATGGGGGCTGTCTTCACTACGTGGGTGCTGCTATCACTAAAAGCTACTGCTCATCTATTCATAAACCTCTTTATTACACATGTTACTATGTAGTATTTGTACACACAATTTCCTCTATATACTTAAAATCTTATCAGTGTAAAGATAAATGTTTAAATGTACAAGGTACTTTTTTGGCTACTGATGGATGATGAACACACGACATTCAGATTGACAAAATGTGACATGCAAAGTTGCGCATCCTATTTAAACCAAAAAGTGACATTATATAATATTGACAATACAATAATATTTTAGCATTTTCGTTTTAATATGTGGGTCTCTCGGCTAAGCAGTTGCTTCCCTTGATTTGTTACAATGGAAACAGAAGTGAAATAATAAATCAAAATGTATGCAAACACTCGCAATATCCATGTATTTTGTGCAAATGAATTGGCATAACATTTCTTATTACTTGATTTTACTCTCTTTAAGAGCTAGAATTTCCAGTGAATACATGTGTATTTGAAATTTTTGTTTTGTTTTTTTGTGGACGCTGCTTTGCGAAGCAGGTGATTATGAACTCATTTAAGTTGTGGTTATAGCCAAATTTAGTGTGAATATGTTACTTAATTCCAACACGTGTAATTATCATGTATAATGATGTTTGTTTTGTGCTGCCTTTGTCCTCTTGTAGGACTAATGTTTGTTTGTTTGAATGTTTGGTATCATTTTCATGTCATCGAGGGCTAACAGGTGATCAGTTAACCTAACCACTCATTCCTGATAACTTTCCCAATTGAATCAGAGGTGAGAGATGAATGACAATGAGAAGCAATGTCGTATATAAATTATCACGGATTCAAACTAACGACCCCTAGATCGATAGTAAGATGTGCTACTGAATGAGCTAACCAGGCCCGGCTTCAAGGACTTACCTGCAGGTGATGTACTATTAGGACTGATCTGGCTGTAACCGGAGGCCGCAGCAGCTGCGGCGGACTGCGTAGAGAAATCAGTTCCACCCTGAACACATATTAAAAATCATATACTTCAATACAGAACAGAATTGTGCATTTTTTTCTTACAAATAGATATCAAAAACAATACTTCAAAACAGAATTACAAATTAATGCATTATTTTTGTAGTCCGTTTCACCCTATGCAGATATCTAAAATCGTTCACTGTTAATCAAAACAGAGTAACCAATAAATTCATATTTACATCATAAACAGTTTACTAAAATTGACTGTAGAATAAAACTAAAATTGACAGAAGTAGTTGATAATTTGTCTTATTTACAACAACATCCGTTTGTTGATCAGAATGGATAATTTTATTCAAATGAAACTAAAAGTCCCTGTTATTGAGAAAATACAATTTGGAGGGAAATAGCCATGGGATAACGTGATTACTTTAAAATCAACAATTACAAAATCAACAGTTTTAGTAGAGCTGTTGGAAGATACAAGACAAGGTTCTTGAAGGGAAATTTAAGATAAAATGCCACATCAACATACCTGATTTTGACTGAAGTGTCCCTGTGGTGAACCCCAATTACTCGAGGAGGCCGGACTTTGTCTCTGATTGATGGTTGCTGGAGGGAGATTGGTAGAAGTTGCCTGGTTGGGGTACTTAAGGGGTGACTGGGAGCTGAAGCCACCATATATATTCTGCTGCCTACCCATCTGTCTATATGGGTCTGTACTGTATTGGTCCCTGAAACAAAAGTGGTTGAATATTAACAAAATGTAACTTAAGTTGTTGTTGTATTGTGTTTAGCGGCGCTTTCAACACTTTTTCAGTCATATCTACGGAGTCTACTTGAGACAGTATTCTGAGTTCTGTCACACTGGAGTATTATGTTGCAGACACATGGTATGATACCCTGTCCAGTCACATTATACTGACACCGGGCTAACCAGAGCTAGAATTATTCTCTAAGTGCTGAGAGCCAAGCTGGGAAGCTTCTTGTACCATTTTTGAAGTCTTTGGTATGACCCAGCCGGGGATCAAACGCACGACCTTCCGCATGCGAGGCGAACATAAACAGACAAAAATGTATTATATGATGCTTAGCACTGATTTTCATCAGTCATCAAGTCATACAATGAAAATTGGCAGTAACTACTAAAACATCATTATTTATATCACTGTCACAGTAAAGAATCATTAAATGAAAGTATAAAACACCCTACGATTTCACTGAAAAGTCTAAATACCATACCCCAACCCAATTATGAATAGCCCACTAGTAAATACCCTATTTTTTAATCTTATGAACTGACCATGTAAAATGAAATCCCTTAATGGAAGAGGGAGTGAATAGGGTTAAACGCTTTTGTCCACATATTACAAGCTAAAAATTTACATAAAATTCGTTTTCATTACTGAAAGAAGTCCTCAGAATGCTTCCTCAAGTAGCTGTCAAACTTATTTACATATTAAGTCAAAGTTAATTTTGGTACAATATTAGAACTATGTGCAACATAAATAATGTTTTGATTATTGTAAAAGTGAATTTGACATAGTATTAAAGATAGAAGTAGTCACTTTAATATTAACTGAGTTGTATGCTACAGCATTCTGAACGAACAACAGCAGAACTGCAGGAAGCATTTTTTTCAATAATTAAAGCTTAGAAATATCAAACTTCCAGAAAAATGTCACACATCTGAAAAATGGGATAATCTGCATACCATTGTCTACATCAGTGGAATTAACACCTTTGACTTCTCAAGAAAGACACAAAGAAAAAGTGTAAATTATGTTAATTTTATTTCTTGATATAGATCCCGATTGGCTACAATGTTGAGCCTATCATTACAGACCTGTGATAAAATTTTGTCTCTTTATGGTGAACATTTGTCGCTCCTTACTTCAAAATCATTTTCTCCAGTGGTTTACAAAATATGAAGTGAACACCAAATAGTGAACTTATTTTTGACCATGACCCTATTTGTGAGATCTTGACCTTTGACCTACGAACCTGGGTCTTGCATGTCACACATCATCTAATTATAGCAAACATTTGTGCCATGATATTTCAAAATCTTTCAAGTGCTTTACAAGAAATGGAGTGGACATGAAATTTTGCAATTATTTCTGACCTTGAACCTATAAGTGTAAACATGACCTTTGAGCTACAGACATAAGTATAACCTGCAACACTTCATTTCATTATGGCATTTGATTGGAAACCATTTTTTTCAAGAGGTCCAAGGACACTTTAGTGGCTCATAGTGTCCATAGCACTTTTCGAAATTTCACTATTAACCCTTTTATGAGGTCATCTTACCTCCACCACACCCATACAGAAGTTAATTACTATGAAAAGGAAATACTTTGAATCCCAATCCCATTCATCTGTAAAACAAGAGTTGTCAGAAGACAACAAAGTTCACCTATGGGATAAAACTCACCACCCATGCAAAGATGAAAAACAGATGCAAACACCAAAACTTAAACTTTAAGTTTGACCTGGGTGTCTACAGACGAAGCTGAAGCTGCCACCACTGACGTCATGGCAATAACTCTCCTGGACATTTGTCCCATTGAGCTAATAATAAAAGGAAATCTTGTGTATCGTCTCACATACATATGAAACATCCGCGTGAAGTTTATGTTCAACTTGCGAACTGGTTTCAGAGAAAGAGCTGCTAACTGATGACAGATGATGGACAACGTATCACTGCATAAGCCCTTCTGACTTTTGGCCTGTGGAGCTAAATAAATAGTTATATGTTCATTTTTAAAGGTATGGTATTGGGGGAGTAGAAGTTTTTTAATTTTCTAATTTTGTAAAAAGGCATCCAAAAGAACTTCCCATGAATAAAGTATATAAAATATATCATAATTAAGACGTTAATTCCCCCCAAATCCCTTCAATCTGGTTTGTTCTGTGTAATGTTGAAAGATTCTGTATTTCTTGGCACTGATGGAAGAGAAAGGGAACAGGATTTAATGCCGTTTTGATTATATTATATGTTATATATAGCTTCCTGTTTTACTGTAAGACAATTTAAAAATGAGTTTTAATAAAACCATTGCCCTTCCAAAGTAACTAGCAAATATTCTCAAACAAAGTGTTTAGACTGACGTGAGCTCAAATGCAAGTGTGAAAGAAGAGTAAGTAGACATTTAAGAAGATGTTTGTGAAGCTTCAGACAGGACTGAAAATGGAACAGGTTCTTTCCCCATACCTGTAGTCGGGCTTATTCTGTGATATGAGAGATTCTGTATTTCCTGGCATTGGTCGCGGAGCAGTGAACGTGTTCAGTGGAGGATTGGTCTCGCCGGCTGTCTGTTCTACGGCAGGAATTCCTGCTCCAGCCGCAGATGAAGGTCCACTCTGTTGACCAGTCCTGTAAACATTATGATAAAAAAGTAAGAGTGTCAATTTAGCCACAACTTGCCAAAAAAATGTGTATACACTAAACAAAGCATCACTAGGTATGCAAGTATATACAGTCAAACCTGTCTTAAGCAGCCAGTCAAGGGAAGAAGCAACAGTGGCTTTTTTAAGACATGTTGTTGCTTAATACAGGTTAATTTGTTCTTAAACCATAGAAATGGGAAAAAGCAAATTTGGCTGCTTAAGACAAGTTGCTGCTTAATAGACGTGACCGCTTAAACAGGTTTGACAGTAGTTTTAAATAATTCTCAGCCCTTATCCAAGATACTATGGTATTAGGTAACTACTCTTTGGTGAAGATCCAATTGTAATTATTGGTGTTAGACTGCACCAAGTAGTGTTATATTTGATTAATCATCGGTCATAACTTCAATATTAATTTTCCATTTTTTTTACCAGTTCAATAACTCGTCCAAGATATTATCTTTTATAGAACTACTGTTTACACTCATTGAGGATCAAAGAAACTGAGGGTGGTAGAGTATACATACATATTCAAATAACGCAATTTTTTATGATCCAAGGGCCATAACTTGGATATCAATACCCCAATTTATTCAATTAAAGAATTTGTCCCCAAGATATTGTAGTTATATAACTACTGTGTAAATTCTATGAAGATGAAATAAAATTGTAGGTGCTAGAGTGCACAGGTCAAATAGTGCAATAACTGATGTTTCAACTGACATTTATAAGTCGATTTGACCAGTTCAAAAACTTGTTTAAGTTGTTTTGGTTATACAACTGCGAAAACTTGGTGATGATCTAATGGAAACTGTGTGAGCTACAGCAGCACACACAAGGTCAAATAATGCTTTCTTTTATGATTCAAGGGCCATAACTCAGATTAAGCTCAGCAGTGCGTAAATGAGCTTGAAACAGCACCTTAGACTGCTTGACCACAAAGGTTTTAATTAGGTATTGAAAGCACAATTATCAGGTGATGAGAAACATTAGGCCTCATTTAATGCTTCACGATTGATTGAACTAGGCAAATATTTTTCACCGTCAGATGAAAAATCAAAATTGTGCTTTAAATACTTATATTTAATAAATGCCTCTCGATTTTTTTAACTAGACAAATGTTTTTTTTATCACTTGATGAAATCTCAAAATACTGCATTTACTTGACTGCTGTGTTGGTACACACGATGTATTCCACTTCCTCAGTGTAAGGATTCTGAAAGCTGAAACTTGTTGTCCGGAGCCACACCCACTCTCGACTTGAAGCACGAAACCTGTACATGATTGACATTGCTTGACCTTTTAACTTTATCACTGCAATTAAGCAAAAACACGAGTCAATATGTCTTAAACATGTAACATAAGGTGATACATAGAGAATGCTCAATAGATCATGTGATATTGAAGGGAATATATCAGGATTTTTCAAAATTTTAAAATTGGCTAAAAAGTGTTTTTTTCCAATGCACCATGCCTATATATACCCACTGAGCCCATATTGTCAAAAAGCTATCTATTTAAAAATGCCAAAAATAATATTGAAAACGGTTTTCCTAACCTGGGCTACGCACCTAGGTTAGACTAAAAAAGATTTCCCGCTTAAAATGGCAACATATTATGTGACATATTTGACTTCAGTTTGATCCATCATACAGGTTTACCATAGTAAAAATTGTTTCAGTCAGAGTGACCATGTGAAGGTCATCAAGCAGTATTTGAAGTGCTGTCTATTTTTAGAATAGGGATTTGTTTCAAGTTTACCACTCCCATTCACATATTGATTTTGACACATTTTGATAGATTTGACATACTGAACTATTCGGTTTATATTTATTAATGATAATCAGAGGCTTTTTACTAATTTTGATAACTATTTGTAGTATCTTATCCTGAAACACTCCTTTTAAGGAACCATTTAATGGGTTTAAGCACCCATTCATAATTGACATTATATGCTTGTATCATTTACTAGTGTTTCAATATTTTATGTGTTGCTTAACTTTATAAAGTTTACAGCACTTGAATGAACAAAGACTTTTCCAAATAATTTCATTTTAATGAGGCATAACACCATCCCCAACAAATATAACTTATGGTACCAAAGTTTATTGGTGGGGGAGAGCTTTAAAATAAATCTAAGTAAAATCACAATATTTCAGCAAGTACGACCATTAAATACTATGAAATCATTAATTTTCATGCAGAACTAAATTTCATTGTTTTTATGGGGAGCCTCGGCAACGAAATCAATTCCCCATAGTTGATGAAAGGAACACTGGGTCACATCCATTACTGTTTAGCAATTTTCAGAACCAAAATTGTAGACATACCTTTCCTAAGCTATATGTTATACAATATATTTTATTTAGTGTGTGCAGTTTGCTATTATTGAAAAATGAAAGCAAAATTTATGTATTCAATTCAGTAGATCCGTGGGGTTACATAAAATATGCATGTTAATGTCAATATTTTCACTCCCAATTCACCATTTAGAAAGGAGGCGCCATCTCAAGATCACTTAACTCTCACCACAAAAGTCATAGATTAAAGTCCCGCTTACTCCAAATTCTTTACTTGAGCAAGTTTGCCAGTTACTTGTGAAATGACGGTGGTTCTAATCAGATTCATACAGAAGTTTTCCTCCACTAATAAAACTGCATATGCCGTATATATATAACCTGAAATCTGTTAAATAGCAATAATTCACCTCCCCCCCCCCCCCCCCCCCCCCCCCCCAAAAAAAAAGAAGGAACACAAACCTTGTTCAAATGTGTCCTTCATGTGTGTCAGGTCCTCAGGGTGAAAGAAATCATAAACAGATTTGTTGAGCAGATCCTGTGGCTGGTATCCTAGCAACACTGTTACTCTGAAATAAACACATCACAAATTACCTAGATGAAATTCAGTAAAATATAAGCAACTTAAGCATGAATAAACAACATTTCTCTCCGTTGTTTTTATCAGTACAGTACAACAATGAAGAATGACCCGATGCGAGTGCGGCTATCGCTCCGCCAACTGGCCAACTGGCATTGTTTGTCCAAGTAAATACAATGTAATGTTTACTTAGAAACGGTTAGCTTGTCTAACATAAATGGCATAATAGCACCCAATACTCTTCACTAATTGGATTATCGACTTGTTTGATTGACAGCACGCGTCAGGTATATTCTATCATTTTACCAAAAGTTCTTATTTCTTACTTCAAACGGACAAGTAATTATACAAAAATCAATGTAAACAGTAAATTATAACAGTTTTGGATTATTTCATACCAATAACAAGAAAAAAATATTACAACTGAACTCATTATTGGATACAAGAAGTACTCCATAATAATGAACAAATTTTAAATATCTTTCTGACCTTTCTTAAAGGGAATTTATCAGGATTTTTAAAAATTTAAAATTGGCTAAAATATTCATTTTCTAATATATCATGCCTATATATACTCACTGACCTCATATTGCCAAAATAATATCTATTTCAATATGAAAAAATAATATATTGAGAAGGGATTTCCTAACTTGGGCTACGCACCTAGGTTAGACTAAAATAGATATCCCGCTTAAAATCGCAACATAGTTTGCGACGTAATAAATAAGTCACATGGTTACATTTTGATTTCAGTATATAATAGTTTTATTTTAAACTGTTAGAAAATATAATGTAAATATATATGTAACTATTCAAAGCATTATTTTGTTTTTCATCACCTAATGAAAATTCAACATTGTGTTTCTAATCCTTAAGTAAATACCTTTGATCCACAAAAGTTATCTTTCCCTCCACGGTGATCCTGGAGATGAACTCGCTGGAGGTATTACCAATTATATCTGAACAGTTTGGTGAGCTTGTCACCTGAAGGCGACCAATTCCCACGAGACAACAATGACTGATGCCTTGATCATCCTCAGATCTGTCCATTTGTACTCCTGCAGTAGACAAAACAATGGTTCAATGGGATAATAAATTGTAAAGGAAATCATCTGCCATATTATTTTTTTTAAAATTGTGTTGTTTGGAGTTTAAGCCATTTTCTACACATTTGAAGTTATATGTATATATTATATATCTACATGGATATGGCAACCAGTTTTATTGGTGGAGGAAGACTTCAGGTTGATATATACATGAATGTGTAGAACTCTGAGTAGAACCACTGTCTTTCCACACGTAACTGGAAATCTTTCTTCCCTATAGTTCTTGGACCTCAGTATGGCGAGGTAAACAATGACGGCACCATAGACTACTCAGCCATAAGGGATCGTGTTCAGTATGGCATAAGGCTTCTTTTTCTAATTAATCTTTCCAAGTAGAATTTAATAAAAACAGCATTTTCTTGCACATACAATAAGGATAACTGCCAAATTTATTGATGTGGATATTTCTCTCACTCTACAGTCATAGTATAGTTTCTTGCAATGAAATTTGGAGTATCTATAATACGACTTATTGGAGACTAATTTGGCATCATTGGCTTCAAGTTTCCATATTACTTTCTATTGTAAATTTGGGTGCACTTTATTTTTTTTGTCATTTTCACTTCTACTTTTACTTAAATCTAGAGCTGAAGGAACTGTGTGACTGATACAAACAGAATACAAACTTATCTTCCTCTAATCTAATTGGAAGTTCCTCATATTTCTTTAGAATGGGGGTTTAATGCCATTTTCAACACATTTCAGGTTATATATGGCTTCTATTTAGGGCATATCCAGGATTATTGTTGGAGAAATTAATCTGAGTAGAGCCTTCGTCCTTTCACAAGTAATTGGCAAACTTTCTCACATTAACTTTTTGGAGCCAGCGGGACTCGAACCTACAACCTTAACAGCGAGAGGTAAGTGATCTTGAGACAGTGCCTAAGACCAATCGGCCACTGAGGACCCTAAAATCATCACAAAGTTAGATATAACAAATGTATTGGTCAGTCATGTTTCTGCGCAAACATATCCAGCAGCTATTTGACAGATGGTATCTATGGAGACAAACTATATGATCTAATGGTATCTATGGAGACACACTATATGATCTTAAGTTAAGCACAAGGAAGAAGAGCTTTGTACACCTTTGTTTTTCATATATAAATTACTAAAGCACAACTTCTTTGCATATTTCTTTGGTGTTCATTACTTTCACCAAATTAAAAATTGGGGTAAAAAAAGGTTATGACAAATTGATAAAGTTATTCAATGTCATTTGAAAAAATGATATCATTCAAGGATTTTAGGTTTGTATTTAAAATATGCAAGAAAAAAAGTCGTTCATGACTTTTCAGTTTGAGTTCAAACTCACGTGCAAGTGTTGTATAGGAACTTTCCATCCAAACCACAAACCCACTGGGAAGAATCATATCTTCTACACACTGTGAAACTATGAAAATACCCACTGTGAAAACTACACTCTATCCAGTTACATTTTACTTGTACTTATTTGACTATCCTCAAAACAAGTCTTCTAGTACGATTCCAAAGTCTCTGATATGACTTGCCATAACCAACAAGCATGTAGGTAGCTCTTAATAGTTTTTTTTTTTTTTTTTATGTTAAACACTTAAATGTACATGTACAGTGGAACCTGTGTAATCAGTCACCTCTATCAAGCAGCCACTTGTCTGAAGCAGCCACATTTGCTTTTTCCCATTTCCATCAAATTAAACTGCATTAAGCAACAACCTGTCTTAAAAGGCCACAATCGCTCTTTACCTAGACTGGCTGTTTAAGACAGGTTTGACTGAATATATAAAATACAGTCTTCACACTGTAACATTGCCATATCTTAACATACCTGAAGGTGGCCAGTTTTTTATGTAACCAGTCACGTGAACGACAGCGTAGTGATTACCATCCGTGGAAGGACCCAGGGTGTTGCGCTGTCTAATACGGAGCGAGTGATTGGCTGTCATCGGGTCAACTTGCATGTTCCCCATCTTCATACGGCAGATGAAGCCACGCCGGGAACCCATACACAATCTTATAGATGCTGCACGATATAAACAACAATCCTCAATTAGTAGTTCAAAATTACATATTTCCATTCAAATCTTATTTAATTGTTGGAATAAATAAATCCATTTTAATCAGTTGTAATCTCATTAAACAAAAAAAAAATGATTATATTGACCAAAACAACTATCCCATGTTTTTTTTTTCATATCTATTTAACAATTTTGTATCTGAAGAGAACCTGTATACAGTTTATATTCTGTTTTGTTCTAATATCATGCTATATATTATAAAATATTGTGCAAAGTTGAGATTGGTACAGATAAAGCCATGCTTTTATTTAGCATTATTTTTATGCCATCGAGTGCTAAAAGACATTCAGTTAACATTGCCATTCTTTCCTGGAATAACCAGTAATCAAGCACACCCACCTCCACAAGTTACTGATCAGCGGTGAGAGATCAATGACAATGAGACACTATGTTGTATATCATCACTCAAACTCCCAACCCCTGTACAATAGTCATACATGCTACCAACTAAGCTGATTCGCCCAGCTACATAATCTGATTGAAGGTATCCAGATATAAGTATTAAACCAAACCTCAATAACTGTTATGGCATCAAATTAGTTCAGATCTACCAATAAAAGTCTATTATTCTGACAGATTTATGAATGCATACAAACAACTCTATAGCACTATCTTTTTTAATGGGGTTTAACACCTTATCAGGTTATATATGGCATATCAGGTTATATATGGCATATCAGGTTATATATGGCATATCCAGTTTTATCGGTGGAGGAAGACCTCAGTATGAATCTGAGTTAAACCACCATCCTTCCACAAGTAACTTACAAACTTTCTCACAGAAATTTTTTAGAGTGGGCGGGACTCAAACCTACGACCTTAGTGGTGAGAGGTTAAGTGAATGGTAGACCACCTTAGACCACTCGGCCACAGAGGACCCTCTATATCACTTTATACATCTATCTGACATACATCTTTCTAAGAAGGATGTATAATACAAGGTTAGTTATTTAACCAAAGTATTATTTGGAATGATATTCACTCAGAATAATATATGTCACCTTATATTGCCTTAAAGCAAAAAGTCCTTGAACTTGGCCTTCACGGTGAACATTGTAAAAGCGGAAGAGAGCATTAAATTTTATTGGGAATATCTTTCATCTTCTTTATTAAGGTAGGAACATCTTTTAGCTTCTTTTTAAGGTGGGAACAGATTTTAGCTTCCTTTTCAAGTTACAAGCTCATTTAGCTTCCTTTTTGAATTAATAACCTATTTTGGCTTCTTTCAAGTAAAGAACCTGTCCACAAAGTTTCATAAAATATATAAAGGGAAAATCAAGTTAATGCATCGAAAAACATGTTTTTCAATTTTTTTTATTAAACTTCAGCAGACAACAAATGTCAGATAGCATGTGACCTTGCTCTGCAAGAGCCATAGATACATATACTTACATTGGTGACCTTCCTTTTTGACTGTTCCAGCTTAAAATAGAAAGAAATGTAAAATGTTACGACAAACACAAGTATTCCAACTTACAGTGTAGTGGAGAACTGAACATAACAAACATGTTGTGGTGCATTCAAATATTGACACTTGAAGGAAATCGGCATTAACTGGCAAAAAAAAAAGCTTTCATCAAAAATAGAACAATATATTTGTTACTGTGTTAACAACAATGAGATACTGCCATTGGCATCTGGTAGATTTCAACTTTAGTTATATTTCAGCTTGTGACAGCCAGCCCCAATTAATGGTTTGAAAACCCCAACTGAAATGAATGTCTTTCTGTATCTAAAAAGCTATTTCACTGTTTTAAATACCAAGAAACAACAAATAGTTTCAGCAATAAAGTTTTACACTTTAGGACTGAATTCTCAGAGAGCATTTTGTGATATTCAAATTGTTTTCGCCAAAAGCGATACTGCGAGGTTGACTCAAATCAACAGAAATGCTTGAGTTTCACAATGTCTTGTCTAGATTTCTTTATGCTACCTACTCTTCAGATCGAGAATACGTCCGGTGTTCTGTGATTCTGTGGTTGACAGCTGTTCTCGAATCTTCTCCACATCATCCGGATGGACCAGTTCATACATACTGCTACCAAACCAGTCACCCTGTAGTTGTTTTAATCTTATTTATTTTACATCTATTGTAAAATGGTAAAGGTTATTACAACTTAAACAAATCTCAATGATGATTAAAGCCTTCCAGTGTAGAACAAGTGATAAGGATATGCGGATCAAGTGTCTTGAACCCATGACCCTCGGATCCTTGGTCTGATGATCTACGACTGGATCGCATGCTCCCAAGATTTAGGTTCATCAACAAATATAATGATTTTTTAAGTACAACCTTAATAAAGTTTGACAACAGATGAACAAAGATGACGATAAAGCAATTGATGATAAAAGTTTAGAGAATTCATGAATGGGATTATACAATATAACAACACATTGTAGGTTATTCAATGCCAACAGGAAAGAAGATTCCAGGTTAACTCTACAGGCAAAAAAAAAATAAATTAACATACAGATTAAAAAATATCACATCAACAAATGAATATGCAGAATGAACCTAGAACCTTGATACCTGCAGAACTGCAGAGTTTCAGCAAATTCTATCATATTGCTTAAATTGCCACTTATAACTAAATGCATGAGACGCAGTAATCATATCCTTGCCATCACTCATATGACCCCCTGCAACCACACAGGTATTGGTAATTTAACCCCAATAATGAACATGGCAAAAATGATAAAATGACACCCATGTGCAGGATTCCTACCCCTCTGCAGAGATCAACAGTGATTCTATTCTTACCCGGAACCATGTGGGTCAAAAGTATAGTGAAGAGGAAAGTGTGTCACGTTATACAGTAAGGAACCTAGCATATCAGACATACATACATTGACAGGGTGAAACAAGATATAAATAGTCGTCAGTACTCGCTATCATGTATTCAGTTTTGATAAAAATACTATGCAAACAACATGCGAGTGGACATGTCAAAAGATAAATAATTATTGGTGAAAGGTGAGAAAAGGACGTAACCACAAATTAACTTGATAAAAAATACTAATTATTTGCAGATAGAAAGAAACAAACTGAAATATATTATTAACAATACAAATATGAATGAAAACTCAATTTAATACAAGAAAACTGAATTCTATTTCTTTATATGCGTTTTTATAAACCTACTTGATAGAGAGCTGGAAAAAAATACCACACAGATGTAAAATGTGTCGTCAGCTATTGAAATTGACGTCTTCTAGCAAACCGTCTATTTTAGTATCATCACATTGTGAAAAATTAATACATACAAGTTAGCACATTACTTCTGACAATGACATGCATACTGTATGTAATTAAACGGACAGAAGAGTAAACCCAGTAATCATGTTAAAACTTAACCAATGCACTAAGTCGATATTGAAAGTTTATTTTTTATTGACAAATAATAACACAAAGAACATAAGAGATAGAAAATATTAATAAGTTCTAGGCTTAGGAAACATAGGTCTACATTTTGGGTAAAGGAATAGTTTTATAAAGTATGGATGTTACATATTTTCGCCTACAGACAATTTGTGAGAATTTAATTTCATTGTCGAGGCTACCCAATAAAATCAACAAAAATTAATGCCCTACAAAAATTAATTATTTCACAGTATCTTTCCAACTACAAATACGCTGCCTGGTATGTAAACTTACCTGCGACTGATGTAACACAGGTACGATAGAGTCCGACACATATATAATTCTCCCGGTATCACACTGGACCACAAACAGGAACCCATCAGCAGCCTGCAATAAATATGTTGTGTTTTTTTTTTAAGTTAAACCTGTAGACCATTATGTTCGACGTTAAAGACTGCAGACTGCTAGTAACTGATGGCCCAGCCACGTCAAAACAAAAATAAAACAAAATGTTGTAACCTCTAAAGAATAATCACTATCCACCAAATTGATAGTCCGCCAAATCTATTCAGTATTTTTTTTTTGCATACCTGATAAGGATATCTGGATTTTTACTGGGATTAGATATTCCTATGTCACACCAGAGTCAAGATAAAATTTTCACGCTGTGAAGTTGGAACTGTTTATAATGACATTTAAATATTACATAAATTATGTAATTTAACATATAAAAAGTGATCACATCAAAAAAATATAATGAATTAAGTTAAAATAATTATTCAATGTGTTTGGTATGCAAAAAAAAGATTCATTCGTTTTTTTTTTGGTTCGAATAGAAAATTCCATCCCTTGGGATTACCATTTTCACAGGAACTCAACAAATTCACAGTTTTACCTCTGGACAAAATTTTCTATTCAAACCTCTAACCCATGTAAGATTCTTATATTTCCAAACACTTTGATCAACTAAACTTCTGGAATACATCGACATTTCACCTCAACAGAAATGGTTGATCAAACTGTTTGGGTACAGTACCCAAAATGGTATTGGACAACTACACTCAGGTCCCGTTATAACTCGGCTCTCTTGGTCCATAAATTACCTTGAAAGAGTCAAGTTAGTTATTCACACCTATGATGCTGCCTAAATCTGACTGAATGGTATTGTTTGCATTCCAAAGTGATATAATGTGTATTTGGGTACAACAGATATACTTAGATATGTACAAAACTAAAAAAAATAAAAACATAATCGTGTTTTGATAAAACTAAAATTGACAGCCACTGCTGTGTAATCTGGGTGTAAAAAAAATGGCGTCTACCTAAAAACTCGCTATTAACAACTTTTGCAAATGGCTTCTGTGTTTGGCACATGACTAATTTAATGAATCACTCTGAGTATTACAAACTGGTAATAATTAATGCTGGCATGAATCAATCAATTAAATTATCCTTTAAACCACTATGAGGTTAGGTTTATAACAGTTTGTTCTAATCAGGCTAATTGGCAAAACAAGGTGACGATATATTGTTTGGTTGTCATTTTCGTTATTTGATCATTCACACAGTTTGTTAAATTTTACATCAAGACAATGAAAAATACACACCCCAGCCCGCTGAGACAAAAACTGTATCTGACCATGGATAATATGAACACAGTGTATGCCAGTACCCATCTTTTAATAGTTATCTGCAGTGTGTGTTGTCAAATCCAAAAATACACTAAAAATAAACTACCCAAGAAAAAAATAATTTCAGAGAATGGTGTAATTTAATGTAAAATAATTATTTCAATTTTTATTTTCCCCCAAATTTCACGCTCAAGAAATTTAAGAAAATCTATCTTTTATGTAATACACAGTTTCATTTAAACTACAAATGACAATTCTATCAAGTTTCAATAACCGGAGTCTAGCGCTATAAAATGATGGAAAACTTCAAAATTTATTTTTTGCCAAAAAGTATATTTCTTAAACAGATTGTTCGGTAAACTGCGGTTCCATCATAACACAGTTCCATATAATGCGAATTCCGTTATAATGTGATTTTTGCTTGCCTCCCATTTCTTCGTCAGGGAGGAAAATGTCATGATATAAAACTTCAAAATCTGTGTGAACGATCAAATAACAAAATGACAACCAAACAATATTTCATTGATTCAAGCGCGATTTTTTAAATAGACACCAATTTTTACATCAGGGTTACATGGAAACTGGAAATGGCTGCTAATTTTAGTTCTATCAAAACACAAAAAACAATTTTTTTTTTTTTTTTTTTTTTTTTTTAAATTATATACATATCTAAGTGTATCAGATCTGTTGTTTAACCAAATATGCATTATATCACATTACAATGAAACAATACCATTCACTAAAAGTTGGACGTCACAATAGGTGTGAATAACCAACATCAATTTTTTAAGGTAATATTATCTCTATAACGCGATCAGTGTATAACGCGGTTTCACTTTGTGGACCTGAAGATAAAAGTTATAACGGGTCATAAGTGTACTAAAATGGCATAATATCCTTTATATCCTATAAATAAAAACTTACCTCAAGTATCAGATGTTTAAGTTCTTGATCTGTGAGAAATGAAGGCTTGTAGGAACCGTCAGTGCTTGTGTTGCCAGTACCTTAAAACAGATACAAGATAACCAGGTCAATATCACAAACATTACAGACAAATACTGTCATTCACAACTATCCTATACTGTCAACTACATGTAGACATTACAAATCAGTTTTGAACCGTAGCAGTGGTCAAGAGGTAGAGCATTCACCTCACATATGGAAGGTTGTGGGTTCGATCCCCAGCTGGGTCATACCAAAGAGTTAAAAAAATGGTACTAGAAGCTTCCTCGTTGGCACTCAGCATTTAAAGGATACTTCTAGGTCTGGTCGACCTGATGTCAGTATAATGTGACTGGGTGGGGTATCATACCATGTGTCTGCGGCATGCTACTCTAGCGCTTAAAATACTCTCTCAGCTTAAGTGGATATAACTGAATATTTTTTGAAAATGATGCTGAATATTATACAACAACTTCATACAAATTAGTTTACAAAAGTAGTGCTTAAAGGACACCATAGAGTACAAGACCGATATATGTATAATGTATCGTTCTTATTTGCAACCCCCACAGGCACTGCATTTTCCAAAAGGCAGGAGAGATAACTGAAGCATTAAATAATATTTTTCGTTTACCTAAAAATACATTTATTCTATAACAGAATAACAGAAATAAAGGCATTCTGAGTTATAACACGATCTGCTGGAGCCAAAGAGAAAGAACCATGTTATAAAGGTCTCACCAATTACCTCCCCTTAGTGATGGAAGCAAGATTATTGCACCCAAGAAGTTAAAGCTGTGTAAATCGGTTGGGCATTACTTTTGTTGAAAATGCTTTAAATGTCACATTTTTTTGTAAATATGAGAACAATGGAATATTTTCATGAGTTCTGCTAAGTTTGGATGACTTTGGGTACTGTTTGGTGAAGATATAACAGTTTAAAGATGCGTAGTTATACACTGCCACAAATGGGCAGAATTGTCAAAAATGAAGTGATCATCAAACCATTGAAATTGTGAATAAGCAATCTGTCAGGTCAACCCCATGTTTTTTTCTTCATATTTTGACCAACAAATGACTATCATTGGCAACAAGACACTTTTATAACCATTGGCAATGTGTTCAGTGTTCCAGAAGTGCATTTCTCTATATGTAGAACAGTATAAAATTAATTGGTGTGTGAGATGTAAACATCACATGGATCAAGATTAAATGTAAATAAATTCAAAAGCTTTATGTGAAAACATTTAATTGGCTGTCACACATAATGTGTTTCTCAAAGAAGAGCCATCTGTTTGCATTAATCATTTTTTTTGTAAAGGGGTTTAACACCATTTTCAACACATTTCAGGTTATATTAAAAATGATGTCATATCCAGTTTTATTGATGGACAAAGACTTCAAAATGAATCTGAGTAAAACCACCGTCCTTTTGCAAGTAACTAGCAAACTTTATCACATGAAGATTTTGGAGCAAGCAGGACTTGACCTTAGTGGTAAGAGGTAAGTGTTCTTGAGACGGCGCCTAAGACAACTCAACCTGGGAGGACCCCTTAATCAATGCAGGATATGACAATAAGTAATGCGGATACTATGTCATTCGGTTTATGGTAACAATGGCTAATGAATTAAGGTTAGAGTTCTTTGCATTTTATTTCTTTATTTTTTTATGTTGTGTAAGAAACATGGGTGGGTGGGAGGCTATATAGAGACAATAAGGAACAATATGGTAGTTCAACCAGGGCTATCGTTTGCCAATTTTTTGGGGCCGTTATTCTGTTGTATCCTTTTTTTTCCCAATCCAAACTAACAAAATTACCAATTTCAAAATGCAAAGAAACCAAAAGAAATATTTGGGTCTCCTACAAGAACATCACATTTTTTTATACATTTAATATACATTACACATATATTGTTATGTATATAGAGGGAATCTGTGCTATGTTATTTTCCAAATTTCTTTAAAAATAATGCCCGACCCCATTCCCAAAAGTGAGAGCAAAAGTCCTGTTAACTAACCTAAACTGTGTAAGCTCCAGATGAACAGAAGAAAGGTGCCTAATCAATGTTATAAATGTTATAAATGATGGTATACTTATTACTAATTAATTTTTAAAAGTTTTATAATAATATATAATTTACACAATAACGAACTACTAAGTAGTTGTTTGAAGCAAAAGTTAATGACGGACGGACAGATGGATGGCAGATACAGGCGATCAGAAAGCCATCGCGTGAGCCTTACACTCCAATGGGCTAAAAAAATGATGGTATTTGAATACAGATAACCAAACCTCTTAAAGTTTTCATGTGAGACACAGCCATCCTCAGTATGGTAAGTTTGTCTGGTTTCCTTGCCAATGTGGAGCATGTCGGAACCATATCGCACAACTCATTGATGTACGTCGTCATCTTGTTTCTACGTCTACGCTCAATCTCACAATGGCTCTCTCTGTTGTCATAATAGTGTTGTGTATGTATAATGGTATTATATAGATATAGATACATATAAGAAGTATGTGAGTTTATACTACAGATCTGTTATAATGTAGTCAAATCTGACTAGACCCGGATAGCTCAATCAGTAGCATGTCTGACTATCTCTATTAAACCAATTATTTAACCAAACCCGAGCTAAACAAAAAAACTTTAACCAAAGGTTTTAGAGCCAAAAGTATGTAAATTTAGGTAAGTTAGCTATATACATTGTTTGTATAACATGATATGAATGGGTTTATGAAGTTTAGTCACCGTAACATGAGTTGTTTGTTCAGAACAGAGGAAAAGCTGAGCTCAATATAAAACTTTAACCAGCAGACGACAACAACGAGGACGCTGACAACGCCAGGGTCATGACAATAGCTCATCGTTTTTTTAAAAAAGATGAGCTAAAAATATATATGACTTAAGCTTCAAGTCACACTAAGTTACAAAAAGTGTACTATTCCTTATAAGTTGATGAATTAAATAAGATAAAAAAATTGCTGATATCGTCACAGATTTTAGTATACAGTACACATGGGGGTTTTGGAGATCTGGGGAATGTCGCCAATTATTTTTAGCGATCTTGGGGACATTGGCCTTTACTTTCAGGGATCCAGGGATCAAATGCCAAGTTTTAGAGATCTAGGGAAAATACTTTTGGGGAACTATGGCAAATACTTTTGGGGATCTGGGGAACAATGGCTAATACTTTAAGAGATCCAGAGAACAGGGACCCCCACTACGAGGGCTCTAGAGGTCTTGACTTGATGACCTCTCAAATAAAAAAAAAAAAAATCAGTATTAATTGCTTTTATCCAGAAAACGAATTAAAAAGCAATTCATATAAGCTCTGAGTTTACTTCGCAACTGAATTGAAATAACTAAGTATAAACAAAGGGACTGATAAAATATGCAAACCTTGCAAATTTCTCCTTGTCAGCTTGGTCATTCCCGTACGACATACCTGCTTGGCTGTCTTCATCATCGGAACTGAAGTATAAATAATGTCACTGTATGCACCCAACCTAGTGGTGGAGCATCGAGTCCAGGATCGGAGGTCATGTGTTCAATCATCCCCTGTGGCTATGTGTGAAGTCTTTGAGCAAGACACTTTTTCGGCATATGCTTTGTACGGGTTCTACCCAGGAAGACTTTCAGCATGATTTGTAATATAAATTACAATCGGAGTAAAGTAAGAAAGTTTAAACTAAATTATCTTTACTATCCCATCATAATAGCTAGAAAACCCTTTTGACAGGACCTGTCTTGATTAAGCATCACATAATATAGTTTGCCATTTACCACGATTCCTTCCCCACCCACTTCTTTCCCACAACCATAATTATCAATGTCCTGTCACCAAATTACTGTTTGTAATCTATCTATTAGTAATAGTTACAAGTGATACATGTAATTTTTTCATGGTGCCATCACTCATGTAGTCTGCACCACTGAACCACCAAATGTAAAATGTACTATAATCAATTGTTTTGTGTGGAGCATGTGGACCTGTGGTAGAGCATTGGATCCCAGATCAGAGGATAATGGGTTCGACCTTCCCCCATGGCTATGCGTAGTGTCATTAGGCAAGACACTTTATCCACATATGCTTTCTACTCAAGATCTACCTCAAAAGTTGTGATTTGTCTACCGGTAGGTAAGAACATTTGTCACGATCAATGTAAAATATATTTTTTTATTTTTTTATGTTTTATAGAAATGCATAACATGTCAGGGTTCTCCACAGGAAGGAATGCAAGCCTTGTGGTAGGAGCGCATAAACACCTTCAACACATTTTCAAGCGCTGTGTAAGGCGCTTATTGAAATACATATCATTAGTAAAACTTGCATAAATCAGTTAAAGTCATTATATTTAGTATGTTTCATTTAAGGCATTATTAAATCAATAAAAGACATGCAAAGAAAAATAATGATTTAGAGGAAAGTAATCTTTTGCAAAATTTAGTTACAAAATTTAAGTGCTAGGGGAATACCATTTCTGATAGTAAAGTGCTGGGGTGTCCCTGTGCTTAAATGGTCAGTGGGAAAGCCTGCATGTATTGAAAATATTAAAATGTTATAATAATCTTGTTATAGTAAAGACATTTTTTTTAAATGCAGTCCCCCAACAACAAAATAAATAAAACATTGTAATCTTACTCTCTGCTACTAGAGCCTCCTTTCCGTTTCTTGTTGCTCTTCATACTATCTGGAGTCCCTGAAAATATATCAAACAATATGTGAGTCTTACAGTCACAAATACATCTATTCCTAAAGTCTACAATATTCCAAAACACTATGTTTTATGTATATGATAAGGCTATAAAAATGAATTGTATACGTTGCATTTTTTACACAGGACTTTTCCATCCTTGTTTTTATCTATTTCATTACCATCTGACAGGGTCGTAAGCATGAATGTTAACCAAACAATGTAACACAAATAGAACAACGAATTAATGAAATGAATTCCATATAATGGATACATATCAACAATATTAATTACAGAAGATTCTAGACTCACTCTCCATGTACCAAAAACAATTACCATACCGACATTCTGATTGGAAAAAAATACATCAACAAATTAATATATGCAGATTGAATCTAAAAGCTGGAGGCCTATTAAGTTCTCACTAGGATTTCCGTGGTCAAAAAAGACTTTATTTTTTAAAGTATTTTTTTTTCATAGCAGAAATTAATACCCACATAAAAATGCACAATAACTGGTAGATTGACCAGGTTGGTTTATTTAAAAGAAGGTGCAGTGACACCCTCAGATTTTTTGAAAAAAGAAGTCCTCAAATGCTGCTCATAAATACATGCATATGTTGAAATTTTATAATAGACACTTTTTTAACACCAGTGATGTCTTATTGCAGTATGTGCTATGCCAACTTTTGCTCTACTCATCTGCAGCAAGAAATCACAACCACTATGAACCATTTTGAAAATATTTCAAAACCAAATGACACAGGCCCCTTTCTTTAAGCCTAAGAACCATGTTACAGTGTGGGAAAAGGGGTATAACTATGTAATAAGACGTACAGAACTGTATGTTTCAGCAAATTCTGTCCAATTTGTCACCTCCCAAAACATGAATGAGTGCGCCTATCATAATATTCCTATTGGTTATTTGGTACCACGCAGCGGTGGACTATTTAACCACAATAATGAACATGAAAAAATTAACATGACACACATTTTGAGGTTCCTCCCTCTCTGTGGGGATCAACAGAGATATATTTTTGCATACCGAACAAGGATTTCTGCTCATTTTTACTGAGTACAAATTTTTCCTAAACACCTTGTACGCGCTTATCCCACCCTCCTCGCACTACAACGTAACACAATTCATAAAAAATGTGCACTATGAAAAATTCCTATTGCTCATAATGATGTATTCATTCATAAATACTATGGTATTCATGCACTACTTAAAAAATTAAAGGGGGCTTTAAAATTTATAAAAAAAAAAAGAGCGCCCTAATCCTTAGTCCCTAAATTCCTAATGTTTGCTTGGATCAAATGTGCTATAACAAAATAAACATGAGACTTCATTATACCCTTCTCCTATCACTAGATGAACCCCAGCTCTTGACATCACAACTAAATTGAACAATAAATTAAAACAGATTCTCCCAGCAGGAACCATGATATACATTGTATACATGTGAAATATTTAATCATTGATCCATTTTCGCGGGTGTCAAAATCAATATATGTCACCACATGAAATGACAGTGTATTATATTTTTATTAACAAATTTCTTTATTTAGCAAAAAATAGTGAAAAGTTTATCATCCTTTAAGTATCATGTTACAATACTGAAAATAGCCAACTGAGAAAAACGCCACATACTACAAATGGAATGCTCCTATGCTTTTTCTTTGTAACAAGAGAAATGTACATGTAGCATAGAAATATTGAAAACTGTTAAAAGGGAATATATCAGGATTTTTCACAATTTTAAAAACATTTTTTTCCCAATATACCATGCCTATATAAATATAATACTCACTGACCCCGTATTGTCAGAAAGATATCTATTGTAACATGCCAAAAACAATATTGAAAAGAGATTTCCCAACTTGGATTACGGTAGACTAAAATAGATTTCCCGCTTTACATGGCAATATATTTTGTGACGTATTAAATGAGTCACATGATTTCAATTTGATCTGTTATACAGGTTTACACATACCGTATATTCCCTAATTAACGCCCCCGGGGGCGTTACATTTTACAAGGTGGGGGCGTTTATAAAAGATAAAAAAAGCATATTTAAAAACAGTTAAAAATACAATAAAACCAATAAAACCATGGAAAAAACCTTAAATCAAGTTTAAATCCCCGAAAAAGTGGTTCATAATTATTTTGGAGTGAATGAAATAATCAACATAGGATGAAAAAAAGCTGAAAATCTGTATGAAATTACTAGTCTGCGTACTGGAATATCCTAATTTATGGTCAGTGTACTCTTCACTTTAAATCACTTAGACGCTTGCTCTTATCAACATGGAGCAATGAGCTTTCAGCGTACACAGACTAACCGCATTTTCCAACGTTTTGTAATGTTTTAATCTGAAGACGGTATTTTTACTAGTATTAAACAGCAAATATGGGGAAGTATTTGTTCAACCAAAAGTGGTTAAGTGGTCACCCAAGATAAAAACAATGGGTTAAAGAGTTCAAAGGTAATAAACACTTCGCTAATTGTTGTCTGTGTAACAAAATAATCGATCAGGGAAAGATGGGCGAATACCGCTTATTAGAGTGGGGGTGTTTATAAGAGAATATACGGTAGTAAAAACTGTTTCACCTTAGAAAGAGTCTGATTGATGATGCAAAGGTCAACAAACAGTATTATAGTACTGTCTAATTTTAGAAAAGGGATTTCAGTTCAAGTTTACCACTCGGATTCAAAAATCAATTTCATCACATTTTGGTGGATTCGATTTATTGATGAGGCACTTTTTATCCATTTGAAAAATAATGTTATTATTTTTAAACATTAATTTATCCTGAAACACTCCCTCTAAGGACATGTTCATATGATCACTGCTATCAAGGCATCAACTGGAGACAATATTTTTCATACTGCTACACTGCAGACACATGATAAATTACCCCTTCCAGTCATATTACACTTGTCTAAACTCACCAAATTCTGAGGTTTTGAGGAGGAAAAAACACATGGACATTAGTTTTGAACAAGATTTGGAAAAACATCTGCGAAAATTGGTATAAAAATACACACTGACATTTTTATAAACCGTGAAGTATTCAGACATGTTCAGGGTTTGAAATTTCTGATTGTCCTCCCTTTCCAACATTTTTTATTGAATGCTTAAAATCAAAGAAATATTAAGGTCAGTTTCTTAAATCTTACTCGTCCTGACCATATGTTCACTCTTCATGGTGAGAGGATGAGTGGAATTTTCCAGCCTTGTTGTTTTTATAATCCTTGAAAATATTAAAAAACCTGAAGATGCATACCTGGGAAAGTTTCCACCAAGACACATTGAAATTTCTCTAACTAACCTCTCCTAAATCTTTATCCAGTGGGATTAGATTAACACATTACAGTAATATAATAATCATATAGGCCATAATAAATTAATTGCTAGATTATCATCCACGCCCGCCCCCTAATTTTCATGTCGCCCGTAACCCTTTTTCCCGCTCTCCTGGTTTTTAAGAAAATTTGGATGATAATCCAGCAATTAATTTATAATGGCCTTATGGCCACCAGTTTTATGTGTGATAGATTTGTGACCACAAGAAATTTGCCAGAACCACTGTTTTCTGCAAGTGACTAGCAAACTTTCTCTGGATAAAATGTTAGGCCAAAACTGGAATCAAAACCACATGCAACTTCAGCAATGAGGGTAAAGGATCATGCAATATCACCATGATGGACTCAGGACTTCTTAAAAGCTAACTCGAGTCGGTAAGCTTAAGATACCAATACTAACGACTTTGGTTATGGTCAGACAGGAAATCTATATTGCAACCTCCTGCACATGTTTGTGAGGTGACGTCTCAACAACCAGTCCAAAGAACAGAATAAAACACTTATCCAATCGTCTGAAACCAAAAAGCTGACATAAAAGCCCCTTTTTTTTTGACGCAAGAAAAAGGTACATAATTTTTGTAATAAAAGAAAAATGAATATACATTGGGCTTTCATTATTATCGATAGAAATCATAAATTTCCAATTGGTTGTTTTTGGAGAAGATGTTTTTTAATGCTTATCGCCAGACTTTAAGGTAATGTTTACTCAAGTGTTCAGAATGTACTCTGGGGTAATACTGTTTTTCATTAGCTACCGTCTTATAACATACTCATCTAGTTGACTACCCCCATCATATACTTTTATAAATGCCCTAATAGCTATGTTTTTGTTTTCAATTCAGCCATCACCTGTTGAAATGTGCATAAGTAATTACCTGGCCCTCATCGCCATTGAAACACCTTCCCCATACAGCCATTCGTGAATGTGATACGGTACAGATTTAGTAATGTATTGGTTGGTTTATCAAATGTAACATCACTATTTACATTCAGCCACCGAAAATTAAGATACAGATATAAGGAGTGCCAGGTATATACTTATGCCCAATATTTTCTGTCATACTGATTTATCCATCGCATAAAAAAAAAATGTCGTCAAATGAAATTTGTTTAATATTCTATTTAAGCCAAAGAGGATGACAGAGAGCGTCACAAGCAGTTTTTATGTTTTGACAACCATTCTTGAACTCTTTTCAATTATTCATTATCTATTGTTTTTTTAATACACATGGGCATGCTTAATGTATCCAGACATGTTGAAGTTAGTAGTGCATTATTTATGAACCCGAACTTAATTAGTTTTTAACAGTACCGGTAGATTAATAAGTACTTATGCTGTGACATTTATACAATTTAACGATAATTGATGTATAAACTGCATAGTGCAGACAAGTGCAGACTTCTTTACTACTGTACTACTGTTTCAAACACATGTACTTGCCAACACAAGATTTACTTTACCAGATACAGTGTTCCCTCACAATTGTAGTTTGGGGGGGTGGGGGTGGGAGGGGGGGATTTTGTCACCTATATAATGAGAAACTATAGGCAGATTAAGGACAATAGATCAAAAAGTGTGACATAAATGCAAAATTTGAGGGAAATTGAAAACCCTGGCAGATTGACCATGTAGTCACATATAAAGAGGGGTTTAAAGGCAATGATACAGTTATGGTCATTTTTTTCCTATGGAAAGTATTTTATGAAACTTTCCAGTATTTAAGCTTAATGTATGTTCCTGCAATATCAAAAAATCAAAAACACATTTTATCATACAGATTTTTTGGTAATTCACACTGCCCTAAAATATATACTCCCCCGCCATCCCCCAATTTTTACTGAAATCCTCAACTCTGAGAGATTTTTATTTTTATTTTTCTCAGGGAGCTGGGAATATTTCTGGTTAAAGAAACTAAGGAAACCTGCACCTTGGCTAACTGTCCTTCTCTTTGAAATTGTTGTACATGTATCATAAGTTTTTTTGCATATCAAAGATACATGTTGAAAATGTGGTGAAAATTCCCTGGCCCCATTCCCCCAACGTGAAGGGAGGACCTTGGCTCAAATCATAACGAACATCAATAAAGAAAATAAATACCAGTATGAGAAAGCATAGTTCCTGAGTAAAATGTGCCAGAACTACATTGTGGGTATGGCAAAGGTATCCCTCCATGTTGCATATTTCCAAGGAAACATGCAGCTGCACAGGTATTTGTCCTGGTAAAAGGCATCCATTTGACACTGCGAGGGTCCTCATTACACACATCCGTGTCCTTTGTTTTAGGGTAGTCCATATTCACTACAGTTTCAATTATTCAAAAAATTGTTTTACCCACTGAATGTTTAATGATTAGTCTCTAAGGAAACTTTCATCTTTTCATTAATGATCTGTAACTCTTTTTTTCTGTTACATTACCATCATGTACATAGTAAAATATTTAAAAATACACGTCAATATAGTCAGCTCCAAATAGGTAAAACTTACAGGTAAAAAGCTTTCAGAATTATTTTCAAAACCAAAATAACCACTGACTTTCTACATAATGAAGAGAAATATTGGTAAACTGAAAAGTTCCATAGACTGAAACTTCCATTTTATCAATTAAAATAATTTTTTTTAAACAAACTCTGACGCAATCTTTCAAAAGATTATGTTAAATAACATGAACTTGAAGTTTTGTTTTATCTTTTAAAAATAAAATAAATCCCACATCTACAATAACGTAATATATGCACATGAATTCATGATAAAAATACAAATTTTATGTTCAAATCATGACGATCAATCGTGTTGCTATACTCCCATTGAATACGACATGAAAGCTTTTAAGGATAAGCATATTTGTATCTGTATACATACAAAATACCAAAAACCATACACATGTTTTGAAACAAAAATAAAAACATTAAGAAATTGTCACATTTTTATCATTTCACAATCAAATTTAGATAGATATATATTGATAAAAAATGCATGTTATCCAAATGTCAAATACCACACAAAAGCAGATGATAATTATGATCTATGCTAAAGAGAATCTTTAGATCTATCGTATCATGTTATAATATTCAATTCTAGAATTTGCAATCTCCCAATATTAATGAGATTTCAACGAGAACTGAAACGGTCATATTAAAATCACCAGCTGTGATTACCAGCTGAACACATTCGGGAATAGCATGCCTATTAGAGGTGGGAACCTGTTTGCGAGTCATTTGTTGCTGAAAGACAATTATCAGGTACGAATCTATGATCGTGATGTAATACAGTATGTCTGCCAAATGTGACATTTAGAACAAAACAATTGTGAAGCTGATGTCTTGTTTGGAATAGCTATTTTGACATGGCTGAACAAATGTACTGTCTGCAAGCATTTTACCTAATCATCACTGGATCATATTATCAGACACTATAGAAATGATTACCGGTACGTACACACACACAACATTCATTTGTGCAAAATAAATAACATGTTAGGAAAATGAAAATTACAGTAAACTCTAGATAAAACGATTACTGATATAACGAAATTACTGATATAATGAACATTTTTTTGGGTCCAATTCTAATCCTTTTTTTATTTAATATTAATATATACCGTTTTGACGTGCACTGGTTATAATGAATCTTCGGATATAAGGCACAATATTTTCCGGCCCGAAAAATGAAAATTGAACAGTACATGTATTTAGTAGGGTTTTCATTTAAAAATCAAAAACAGATTGAAAGAGAAAAACAACAGATCAGGCCTGGGGTCAAGGGGGGCAAATGTTCGATGTTTCTGGAAAAACAACTGATCCAAACCTGATTTTAACCGATGATTTCAATCAGCGATCGGTTAAAAATGAAAACCCTGATTTAGTACTCGTATAACTAGCAAATTATGAATTTCGGCAATATCATTTGATCCATAGTCAGGTTGTTTGTAACACCCACTATGCGAAAGAATGTAAAATTAGTAGAGTGTCGTGTAGAAAACCCTATCCCCACACAGCACACCTTCAATGTGTGATCTGTCAACTATAATTATGATCACTGTTACTAGTCTGTATGTCAGCGTTCTGTCTGTTCACCAAAACGATTGCTAGTGTTTGTAATTTCGGATTGTTTTTTTTTTCAAGTGGACAAAGCTGCGACTATTGTTATCAAATTTATGATTCCTATTGTCTAACCGAAATGTGTTTGTGTTAGTAATTTCTTTAATATACCATAATTAGCCATTTGATATGGGAAATCAAAAAAACAAAATCATCTTTGGCTTAACTTTAATCCATTAAACTGATTATATTTCCACCATATTATTATGCATCTGACAATTTTTTTAATTTTAAAAAGAAATGACAAAAAACATGTCGCTTTCAAAGTCTTGAAATCATGTACATTTCAGGGTTGCCCTTAATAACTCTTCAATGGGATATAGGATAGTCAACAACTGATAAGCCCCTGAGGCAGGGCCAAATTTGAACCCAGGGTCATAACTTGAACAAACTTGAGAGAGCTTCATGAAACAATGCTTTACACAAAATTTTGTGGAAATCTGTGAAGCAGTTTCAGAGAAGATATTTGAAGCAAAAGTTTGACAATGGATGACAAACGACAGACACACAGCGTGAACACAATAGCTCACCTGTGAGCCTTACATGAATCTGAGCAGAACCATCATCCTTCCGCAAGATACTGACAAATATTCTCACACAAAGAGCGATAGAGCCGGGTTCAAGCTCAAGACCTACCCAATAACCTTGAGACGGCACCTTGGGCAACCCAACCACAGATGACTACTGGCTAACAGATGAAACACAGGCTATGGAAATGGATTATCTCAGCTTTTAATAAAGAGTTTAATAATCAACATTGTATGCAGATAACTGTTATGACAGTCTTCAAGATATCGTCTTACAAATAGTCATGGAAACCTTCTCAAATCAATACTTTGCATAGAAAATACTGCAATTTCAGTGATAAAGTTTACAGATGTGAAATTAGATTTATCCTCAAACTCCTAATTAAATATATTTTAGGAAAATCATTCTTAAATGCATAAAAACATTGACTTGTGCACCAATTAGTATAATGTAATCCTGTGTTTTAAAGGAAGGGTATGGCGCTTACAAATTTTCTATTTATGAACTTTTTATAAACAAAATCTGACGCAATTTTCCAGGTTTACCATTTTTATTTGTGTTGGAATGTTTAATCTACTAAGATTAATTTAAGGTTTTCCTTCACCAATAAAATTGGATGCCATATATTTTTTACCAGTATTGTGCTGAAAATGACACTTAAATTGTATTTAAAAGAAGAAAAGAAATGTAAAATTTATAAAACATTATAAGTTATAATTAAGTTGTTGAGACTTTTGTCCCCATACAAAAAGGTTGTTGTTTTTTTCAACATTTTCCAAGAGGATACTGGTATAATCGCAGATAAAAATTAGTTAGCTTAAACTAAGTGATGCTGCATGAGTTTCTTTCAGACTAGATACAGTTGGATCAGCTTGGAGACATAAATTTATATTTTAGACATTATATATCATTTAAATTTCTAGGCAGCTGGGGTATATAATATATCTTCTTACAAATACAATATAATCATATTTTCAGATATCAGATAACTTAATTTTGCATAAGTTAGAAAATCTTCACATCAGGTAGATCAATACAATGACACAATCTCAAGGAAACAGTTTGTTTGAATATTCAGTGCCATTGTATGTGACCAGGGGCTCAGTAAACAGTTCACCTAAGCCATCCTTCCTGGTATCCTGAAAGGTTTAACAAGTTCACTAGGACATCAGTCTTCGTAAGTATGAACTGATAATTTACTTTCCCACTTGAATCAGTGGTGAGTGACGAATGACAAGGAGGCTCAATGTTGCGTTTCAATCATCACGGAGACCGGGATCCGAACTCACAACCCCTTAATTGATCTTGTCAAGTTTACGCCCTACTGACTGAACTAGCAAGGCTCAGCATATAAAGAAATGGTACAAGGTGCTTCAACCGACACAGTCAAGGTGTTTGCTTCAACCGACACAGTCAAGGTGTATGCTTCAACTGACACAGTCAAGGTGTTTGCTTCAACCGACACAGTCAAGGTGTTTGCTTCAAGGTGTTTGCTTCAACCGACACAGTCAAGGTGTTTGCTTCAACCGACACACTCAAGGTGTTTGCTTCAACTGACACAGTCAAGGTGTTTGATTCAACCGACACAGTCAAGGTGTTTGATTCAACTTATTATCTAAAGAGATTGGTTGATTAACTGCCTCAAGGCAGACTCAAATACTCTTTCCCTACCACAATTGAAACATTTAAGTAATTTTTCAGTAATTATACATTCACGGACAACAACTAAGGAAAGCTTGAAACAGATAAATGTATTAAAAGGACACACGGCAATTTTGAATATATCATCTTTACATCATTCAATTGCAAAGTAGAATATCCCACACTTCTAAGTGATGCAGCGTCACGTTGTAAAACAAAGGAAGTAAAGTTATTACATTGTCGGAAGATATATCACACAATCTTAACTGGTCAATTTACGACATTTTTATGATTGTAATCTCAGGATATATTCATTTAATGTCAAAAATTAAAATCGATCTACGGAAACAAAATCTGCATGGAGCTGTGAATAAAGGTGATTTTAAAATGTATGTGTGTGATGATTGACTGAATACACCATGGATAAAAAAATGCTTGCAGTTCCAAAAAAAATTGTATCAAGAATAATTTTTATAAAAGATTTAGCAATAATCTTATAAACTGGAAGACAGAAGCTAAATAAAATTTGAATACAATATAATTATAAAGTATTTGACACTTATAACAAACAATCATTTTTCCATCTCTTGCGGTACGAATTTAATGCATGCATGTTATTTTATTTTATTAATTGTACATAAAACAAATTGTTTAAACTTATTTATTTTACTTTGATTTTGAAACAAGTTCTTACAGCTTAAACCAATCACAAAAGTGTCTTGCTCAAGGACATCAATTATAGCAGTGGCAGAGGATCGAACCTACGACACTCTTATCACGGGCTGCTGCTCTACCACTGGATCACAAGCTTCGCTATGTAAATCCCACAATGAGCTTCTGACTGATATATCTGTGTCATGTGTAGCAATACTTGCGCAGCTAAATATTTACTCATAGCTCATGAAACAGGATATAACGAAAACTCTTGATTAATATATAACACATATATTATATAACACAAATAAATTATAAAACACACATATAAATTGTATAACACACATTATATAACACGTATAAATTATATAACACATATAAATCATATAACACACATATTCTATAACACATATATTATATAACACATATAAATTATAAAACACACATATAAATTGTATAACACACATTATATAACACATATAAATCATATAACACATATAAATCATATAACACACATATCATATAATACATAAATTATATAACACATAAATTATATTACACACATATTATATAACACACATTTTATAAAACACATATAAATTATATAACACATATATTATATAACACATATAAATTATATAACATAAATTATATAACACATAAAAACTGATGGCTTTTTATATTGTGAGTCACTGGATACCAAACTAAGTTACAAAGTCAAATACCATTAAAATATGATTATAATCCGCAGTTTTTCCAAGTTTTTAAGGTCTAAAACAGGGGTGTGTATAATACTATGTATAGAAAAAATAATTATATTTTACAGGTCCCATCAGAGTTGCCCCAAAACTTTGCGATCGTCAACAAAGGCCAGTCGACAACGGTATTTCTGATGGCTATCATCTTAAACGTAGTGCAAAATGCACAGGAAGTTTTAACCATGTCTTACATGCTTTACATTTTATGATTTCTATTTAATAAACACAGATTATAAACCCTTTTGTGTACCACTGTGTATTCTGTAACTTCCGAATGGCAAATTTTTTCGTTAAACCGGAAGCCTTCTATTTATTAACTAGACTGGTGCAAATATTCAAATTCTGTTCAATTCACTTTTTTATGCTCACTATTAAAGGGATAGTTGTATGGGGTTGAATGTAATAAAGAAATATATATAAAAATATTGATATTACTATTTTTTACAATTATGAATTTCATTTTTTTACAATTATGAATAATTATTGATTAAAAATAACATAAAACGAATTTAAAAATTTGGGACAAGAAAATTGTGCAGGTGTTCGGCAGCATCAATTTGACTCTGCACACTTGTACTTTCTTCGTCCTTTACTGCTGTCAGATTATCACTGTTAACTGAAAATAATTGACATCTCTTTGATCTTGAATTAAAGAGTGTGAATACCTTGACAAGTGGCAATAGTGACATGTTTGAATAAGTGTTGAGAACATGGCGGATGAGAAGGGGTTGAGAACATGTTATCGTTGCTCGACAGTGACAAGGAAGGAGATGACTTTGAGGGTTTTGATGAGTCAGACATCAGAGACTGCTGAATGATGCAGATACACTGAGAGGGAGATGGTCCTTTCTAGAATCCCATTTTTTTCTAAAAAGATGCACTTAAAAAAGTGTCAATAGTTTGTTTTTATTTTTCCTTTAATATTACCCAAATACACATAAAAATAATTACAGTAACACCATTTTATACACGCAATTTTATTGTCTCTAACACACTGTATATCACATCAAAACGTTTTAACTACGTTTTTTACCTAATTAAGCAGTACACCAGTCTAGATTTTGTTACTCCATAAATAATAAAATTTCTCTTTCACTTTGGTCCGGCTTTCAAAATTGTGGATGAAGTAAACTGCAGATAATAGACCTATACAAGCTTTTTATCACCAGTTTTGGCTTCAAAATCACCAGCAGACTATACTCGAGTGAGGATTATACTTGGGAAAATACGGTAATTCTGTAGATTTTCTAGTATGGCAGTTGTTTTTTTTCTGTATTTCAGGAATTATGAAATTCCTAAGAACCCTTGCTGGGTCCCAATGAACACTAACTCTTTTTATCTATCTGAACAATCTTGAAACCTCTACTCATAGGGACCATTTATATCAAATACAAACAAATTTGGCTGATTTGTTCGAGGAAAAAGATTTTAAGAAATTCTCATTTTTTTCCTCTTTTTGGGCTTTAGGCCCCTGCTGACATGCTGAAATGTGTATTAAAAAAATTGATTGCATTAACTGGCATATGCTGCATGAAACGTTCATTGTGTCAAACATACAGAAATTTCCCTACATCGTGGCTTCAGATCAAGACACTTATGTGAGACGCAACTTTCCCTTTTACAAAATCATGACATCATCAACATGCACGATAGGAAACTGCAAGGTGACACAGCGATACTGGATTCCACAATGTACAGCCTTTGACATTGTCCCACAATCAAACTTCTATATAAGTTAGAAAATTACAGTGTCAAGTTCAACAATCCCATATGTGTGCAGATGCATCCAAGCCTTTCTGACAACATGGACGAAGTGTATACTAGCAGAGGGACATTACTCCTCACCTGGCTGGGTTCCATCCAATGTACCGTTCTGTAAACTATACTGGGTTTTTTTTTCACGTCAGCTACTTGCCCATCATGCAGCATATTCATTGACGATTATCTCCTATATGGATCCATAAAATTTCAAGACCACATGGATTTTCAAACACTGGGGTATGGCATTTAATTGACTCAAAAAAGTGCTACGCCCTCTGGACTAGTAGGTCAAAGATTCCAACTATTAAATAAATGTATCCAGGTATCAATTTGGAGGATGGAAGAAGTCATGGAAATACCTAACTTGAAGTGATCATATATAGGACTCGCAGATATGTAACAATACAAAAAACCAACATCTTTTCTCGGATTTCTACAACAAAACCATCCTCCCTAAAACTTGCAGCCTACAGCACCATCATTACATCAAGAGTACACCTGTACCATCTGGGACCCCTTCCTTCGAATGAACAAATAACTTTGTCCTGGTAAAGGTTCAATGGTGCGCAGCAGGGCTCATTTGCTCCACAGTCGACACAACTGTGTGACCATGCTAGAGAATCTGGGCTTGGACACTAGAGTTGCAATGATGATATAATTCAATCGTCCTTTTCTATATATTTTTATGAGGTTGATGGCTGTACTTGTAGATAAAGACTTGATTGGGATCAGTTCATGAACAAGAAGTGGTAAAAGGGTTAACTATAAACATTTTCAATGTAATATGGAACAGTATAAAAATTCCTTCTTCCTGAGGACTGTCAAGGATTTTAAATTAATTCATTACCAGTAGTGATAGCAACATCACAAGACCTACTACCATCATTCAAAGAAAGACTGTTGAAAACAAAAACTATTTCTCTTTCACAGTAAATATCCATTTGTAAAGAGACTTCTGATCGGTCAGGATTTGCCAGGTGCCAGGGTATCGATTTGAACAACAATTGCTGTTTGCCAAGCTTAAGGAAATAGCGACCGTCTATTTTATCTTTTTCTGCCCGACAAAATCAATTGTTCCGATTTGCTTTGAACAATGAGTACACGTTTAAGTAGTAATTGGTTGGTTTAAAGCATAAATTGATTCGAAACTAGTCAAATGGTTGTGTTTCAGTGTGGAAAGTCTGTCTATGCAATCGTGTGCCTGAAAGACATCGTTTCCGACCTGATCAAATTTGGGAGTATTCTGTTAATTATTTTTCCATCTTGTAAGTGAAAATTAATTAACCACACAGAAAGCATAACCGAGATGTATACATCTGGCAAACATGGGTACCCAGCGTGGGGCATAACATTTGGCTGCTAATGTTGAATATTCTTTTGGTTATTGACAGTATTTTGACATCATAAACAATGCTCTATTATCAGTATGTGCGTGTTCATACCTGATCCACAGGGTCCAGGAGAAATAGAACCAGTGGCCATTTAGGGTAGTAGTCCCTTATGTTTCTCTATTTATATTTCTTCTCTAAAACAATGGAAATTAGCAGTTCGTGACAAAACAATATTATTGTCGTCCACAGACTGGCTTTTACCACAATAATCAGAGTTAACATAATGCTTGACTTATCATCTAAATTCATTAAGCGTTTGAATGACATGATAAACACGGAAAAGTTAGACTGTCATATTTACGGTGCGCTATGAAAACCACATATACGTCAAATTCACAATAAATCTCAGTTACAAATCGAAACACACGCACATACACCTTTTATTTACATTTGATTCTTCATCATTTTAAAAGTACTAAGTACTTGTTAAAACGAACTTTTATCTGTACTGTTCCGGCATTGTATCTTAGTCTAATTATGTCTATATAGGTCTATTCATGTATAGCAGTAGTTTTTTCCACATAGGCCTACATCATACAGTATGTACAATTTTTCCAAATTTACGAAAAACAGCTAATCACATTAAAATGATAATTGATTTATACTTTGCTATGAACCTCCAGTGGCTTCATTACATACTATGTGTATATGTCTCGGGAACACCACAGGATGTCATCATATTATAAACTATCAGTGCATAATCATTAAAACTTTAGTACTTCGCTTTACTTGAATATTAATAGTTCATAAGTTGAAAAAAGGCTAAAAATGAAATAATAGTCGATCTTAAAATGACACGAAATGCTTGGAAAGCCAGGTAAAGTCAGAGGATTTGTTTCCGCTGGGGTCCGTATATTAAAAAAACACCCTTCGACACTAGCAATAAACATACATGTATAATATTCTTTAAAAATGTATCAAATAAATGAAATAATAAAAAAAACATATATCACAAATATTATAAATAACTTTGATGTATTAATTAATTACAGGCACAAATGCGAAAATTATGCTTTTTAAGATATTATTAATCAAATTAAACTAACGTACCCTGAACTATAGTAGATCAAGAGACATGTGTCTATGTCTCTGGTAGATCTAAGTCCCATACTTTATATGTTGCACAAAACAATTAAGGTTATTTATTTATACAAGTTTAGCAAATGTTTGTTAACTTCTTCTTGAACCTATATGGAGTTCAAGGATCATATAGTCAAAATAAAATTAAACATTGTTATACATATCTTCAAATCTGGACTAGGGACATCTAATATATATTCAAATAAACTCTCACAGTTACTCTATATCCCATGATAAACTAGACATCTGAGGTTAAAATTTGGATTTTCAAGCTCAAGTCTAAGAATATTCTCAAGAATGGTTGGTGAATACGACCCTGAACTCTTGACAGATTTAGCTTTAAGAGCTGTGTTTAAGAAGTTTTTAAAATATTCAACATCTTTGGCGTTTGCCAGTGTCGGGTCTACTCTTTAAAAACAACCCGACGCACCCCTTCCAAAACCCCATAGTTTACTAAAAACTATATTTCTACTGAAAAACATGTGTGCACGTTCAAATTTTGTGTTGCACCCCATAAGTATGCCCCCTCTAAACTTAAATCATGGATCCGCCCCTGTTGACTGCCTCATGTGGCAAGGAATTTCTCCACGGGCTTACAACTCTGACTGGGATTTTATTAGCATTGTGTCTAGACTGATTGTGGTTTTTCTATAAGTTTATCTCATAACTTCTTATTCTTTTGTCAGTATTAATGTATAGCGATCTTATTTCCACACTCTATTTTATTTCATTCATAATCTTACATAGCTGGATAATACATCTGCTCTCTGTCTTCGGTAATAAAACCGTGAATGTTGCTACCCCAACCATGTGACGTCTTTCTTCATAAAGCATAACAGTAAGTCCACATCATTTTGACCCCCCCCCCACCCCCCTTAAAAAAAACACTAAAAATAAAAATAAAAAACAAACAAAAAAATAAAAACAAAAATAAGTGATGTCACCAAGGCGTTCAAGCCAGATTAAAGGCATTTGTTCCTCAAGTCGTGTACATTCCCTGTAAGACATATCCGTTGAATTTTGTAGTTATACATACCTGTAAGGAAGCACTTGAACGTAATATGTTTGGTACTGTCCAACAGATTGCGTTCACGTTTAACCATTCAGCAAAACGTCTACTTGCATTTAAAAAATGAGCTTGAAAATAGCCTTGATGCCAGAGAGGAGATTGAGAAACGGACACGACTTCAAAATATGTGTGAAACTAGGTGGGCAAGTCGGACAGACTCACTGTACACGTTTA